>CM055900.1:12223858-12553858 GCA_029582155.1 Panopea generosa | reverse complement strand
TGATAATGATAATAATGATAATGATATTGTGATAAAGCTAATGATAATGTGATAATGATAATGATAACGATAATGATTATGATAATGGTTATGATAATGATAATGATAATGATAATGATAATGATAATGATAATGATTATGATAATGATAACAATAACGATAACAATAATAAATAAATAATGCCATGGTGCTACTACTACTACTACTACTACTACTACTACAACAAACTGCTAATATTGCTACTACTGCCACTACTACTACTAATAATAATATTACTACTAATACAAATAATATAAACCATACTTAACAAGAGAACGGGTGTGAACAAACCCAACTATACTACATATAATATTTGACATCAAAGCGGTAAATAACACAAAACAAACCAAATAAACACATCAAGGTTCATTATTTTATTATGTATTTAACAACCATTATTTCCTAAAAATTGCATTGAAATGGGACGCAATAACGGCTCCAGATCTCATAAGCGCAATAAATAGTGGCGAAGGAGCCATGCGTTATGTTTTAATTAATTTATAAATAGCAATTTATCGTAAAACACGAGACACCACTTCTGTCATAGAGTTGTATTTACCCAGCATTGTGTCATACCAGCATAATGACAGATTGGCAAAATGATCACACAGTTGGACGAGATTCCAGCTATCCTGTTTGAGATCAGCAGTTCCAATTTCTACATGCAGGGAGCTATCAAGTGTATGTATCAAAATGCAATTTGGCATGCCTAAAACTGAGACCAAAGAATTTTATCAGTGAGATAATCAGTTTTATGCGAAATTAGAAAAGAAAATTACACACGAGTGGAGATCGAAAACTGTGCACGTTATCGTCGGTATATCTTTCCGAGCTGGTTGTACGGTATTGTTCCAAGTGCAAGTAATGATCAGTTTTGACAATTAGAAGATTAGCCGCTGTCAAACCATGGAATTGGAATATGAATACACCAATTATAGTGTAAGTCATATCTCTACAATACTGTGTAATATAAATACGGTAGTAGTAGTAGTAGAGAGAAAGACAAAGAGAGAAATAGATAGATATATAGAGAGAGATGGATAGAGAGAGAAAGAGAGAGAATGAGAGACAGATAAACAGACAGAAAAAAAGACAAAAACGAAGCGGAAGAAAAAATCCGAGAGAGATGAAATAATGAACGAAAAAACGTCAAAAAGAAAAAAAAAAAAAAGAAAAGAAAAGAAAGGACAAAGAAAGATTGACAGAAAGAAAAAAGATTAAACAGAAATACAGACAGAAAGAATGGAAGGGAGATATTTTTGGTAATGAGAGGGTGAGAAAGGGAAGAGTATCATAGATGGACGAGGGAAAAATAAGGAAAGAGAGAGAGAGAGAGAGAGAGAGAGAGAGAGAGAGAGAGAGAGAGAGAGAGAGAGAGAGAGAGAGAGAGAGAGAGAGAGAGAGAGAGAGTGTGTGTGTGGATATATACAAATATATACTTGCTGAACAGATATATGAAGACAGGCACTCACTGAACAGGAACATGCAGACAGACACTCGCTGAACGGATATATGTAGACAGACACTCGCTGAACAGATATATGAAGACAGACACTCACTCAATCGATATATGTAGACAGACACATGCTGAACAGATATATGTAGACAGACACTCGCTGAACAAGAACATGCAGACAGATACTCGCTGAACCGATATATGTAGACAGACACTCGCTGAACGGATATAAGCAGACAGACACTCACTAAACGGATATATTTAGACAGACACTCGCTGAACAGGAACATGTAGACAGATACTCGCTGAACGGATATATGTAGACAGACACTCGCTGAACGGATATAAGCAGACAGGCACTCGCTGAACGAAATATGTAGACAGACACTCGCTGAACAGGAACATGCAGACAGACACTCGCTAAACGGATATATGTAGCCAGACACTCGCTGAACAGGAACATGAAGACAGACACTCGCTGAACGGATATATGTAGAAAGACACTCGCTGGACGGATATATGTAGACAGACACTAGCTGAACAGGAACATGCACACAGATACTGGCTGAACGGATATATGTAGACAGACACTCGCTGAACAGATATATGTAGACATACACTCGCTGAACGGATATATATAGACAGATGCTCGCTGAACGGATTTATGTAAACAGACACTCGCTGAACCGATATATGTAGACAGACACTCGCTGAACAGATATATGTTGACAGACACTCGCTGAACAGATATATGTAGACAGACACTCACTGAAAAGATATATGTAGACAGACACTCGCTGAACGTATATATGTAGACTGACACTCGCTTAACTGATATATGTAAACAGACACTCACTCAACCGATATATGTAGACAGACACTTGCTGAACGGATATATGTAGACAGACAGTCGCTGAACGGATAAATATACACAGAAACTCGCTGAACAAGAACATGTAGACAGACACTCGCTGAATGGATTTATTGAAATAGACACTCGCTAAACAGGAACATGCAAACATAAACTCGCTGAATGAATGTATGAAGACAGACACTCACTGAACGAATATATATGTAGACAGACACTCGCTGAACGGATACATGTAGACAGACACTCGCTAAACGGATATATGAAGACAAATACTCGCTTAACGGATATATGCAGACAGACACTCGCAGAACAGGAACATGTAGACAGACACTCATTGAACGGATATATGTAGACAGACAGTCGATGAACGGATATATGAAGACAGACACTCGCAGAACAGGAACATGTAGACAGACACTCACTGAACGGATATATGTAAACAGACAGTCGATGAACGGATATATGTAGACAGACACTCGCTTAACGGATATATGTAGACAGACACTCGCTTAACGGATGAATGTAAACAGACACTCGCTTAACGAATATGTGTAGACAGACACTCGCTGAATGGTTATATGAAGACAGACTTTCGCTGAACGGATGTATGAAGACAGACACTCACTGAACAAATATATATAGACACACACTCGCTTAACGGTATAAGTAGACAGACACTTGCTTAACGGATATATGTAGACAGACACTTGCTTAACGGATTAATGTAGACAGACACTCGATTAACGGATATATGTAGACAGCCACTCGCTGAACGGATATATGTAGACAGACACTCATTGAACGGATATATGTAGACAGACACTCGCATATTGGATGTATATAGACAGACACTCGCTGAAAATATATATGTAGACAGACACTCGCTGAGCTGATATATGGAGACAGACACTTGCTGAACATGAACATGTTGACAGACAGTTGCTAAACGGATATATGTAGACAGACACTCGCTTAACGGATATATGTAGACAGGCACTCGCTTAACGGATATATGTAGACAGACAATTGCTGATCGGATATATGTAGACAGACAATTGCTTAACGGGTATATGTAGGCAGACACTCGCTGAACAGGAACATGTTTACAGTCAGTTGCTGAACGGATATATGTAGACAGACACTCGCTTAACGGATATATGTAGACAGACATTCGCTGAAAGGATATGTCTAGACAGACACTTGCTGAACTGAAATATGTAGAAAGACACTAGTTTTATGGATAGATTTAGACAGTCACCCGCTTAACGGATATATGTAGACAGACACTTGCTGAACAGATATATGTAGACAGACTCTAGCTGATCGGATCTATGTAGACAGACCCTCGCTTATCGGATATATGTAAAGAGACACTTGCTCAACGGATATATGTAGACAGACACTTGCTAAACAGATATATGTAGACAGACATCTCGCTGAGCGGATATAACTGATGTAGACAGATAATTGCTGATCGGATACATGCAGACAGACACTCGCAGAACGGATATATGACACTCACTGAACGGATATATGCAGAACGGATATATGTAGACAGACATTCGCTTAACGGATATAAATGGACAGAAAGTCGCTGATAGGATACATGTAGACAGACACTCGCTGAACGGATATATGTAGACAGACACTCACGGAACGGATATATGTAGACAAACACTAGCTGATCGGATATATGTAGGCAGACACTTGCTGAACGGATATATGTAGACAGACATTCGCTGTACAGGAACATGTAGACAGACACTATCTGAACAGATAAATGTAAACAGACACTCGCTGAACGGATATAATGTAGACAGACACTCGCTGAACGGATATATGTAGACAGACACTCGTGGAACGGATATTGTGTAAACTGACACTAATTGAACGGATTTATGCAGACAGACACTTGCTGAACAAGAAAATGTAGACAGAAACTTGCTGAACGGATTTATGTTCACTGACACTCGCCGAATAGAAACATGTAGACAGACACTCGCTGAACAGATATATGTAGACAGATACTCACTGAACGGATATATGTAGACAGACACTCGCTGAACGGATATATGTAGACAGACATTCACTAAACGGATAAATGAAGACAGACTACCGCTGAACGGATATATGTAGACAGACACTTGCTGAACAGATATATGTCAAGAGACTCTCGCTGAACGGATATATGAATACAGACACTCGTTGAACGGATATAATTATGTAGACTGACACTCGCTGAACGATATATGTTGACAGAAACTCGCTGAACGGATATATGTAGACAGACACTCGCTGAACAGATATATGTAAAGAGACTCTCGCTGAACGGATATATGAAGACAGACACTTGCTGAACGGTCATATGTAGACAGACACTCGCTGAACGGACATATGAAGACATACACTCGCTGAACGGACATATGTAGACAGACATTCGCTGAACAGGAACATGCAAGACATAAACTTTTGGAACGGTTATATGTAGGCAGACACTTACTAAACAGGAACATGTAGACAGATACTTGCTGAGCGGTTATATGTAAATAGACTCTCGCTGAACGGATATATGCAGACTGACACTTGCTGAATGGATATATGTAGACAGACACTAGCTGATCGGATATATATCGACATACTCTTGCTGAATGGATATATGTAGACAGACACTTGCTGAACAGGAACATGTAAACAGACAGTTGCTGAACGTATCTATGTAGACAAACACTCGCTGAACGGATATATATAAAGAGACACTTGCTGAACGGATATATGTAGACAAACAATCGCTGAACGGATATATGTAGACAGCCACTTGCTGAACGGATATATGTAGACAGACAATCGCTTAACGGATATATGTAGACAGACATTCGCTGAACGGATATATGTAGACAGACAATCGCTTAACGGATATATGTAGACAGACATTCGCTGAACGGATATATGTAGACAGACACTAGCTGATCGGATATATGTCAACAAACACTCGCTGAACGGATTGATGCAGACAGAAACTCGTTAAAGGATATATGTAGACAGACACTTGCTAAACAGGAATATGTAGACAGATACTTGCTGAGCGGTTATATGTAAATAGACTCTCGCTGAACGGATATATGTAGACAGACACTTGCTGAATTGATATTTGTAGACAGACACTAGCTGGTCGGATATATGTCGACATACTCTTGCTGAATGGATATATGTAGACAGACACTCGCTGAACAGGAACATGTAAACAGACAGTTGCTGAACGTATCTATGTAGACAGACACTCGCTGAACGGATATATATATATATATATATATATATATATATATATATATATATATATATATATATATAAAGAGACACTTGCTGAACGGATATATGTAGACAGACAATCGCTTAACGGATATATGTAGACAGACAATCGCTTAACGGATATATGTAGACAGACAATCGCTGAACGGATATATGTAGACAGACAATTGCTTAACGGATATATGTAGACAGACATTCGCTGAACGGATATATGTAGACAGACACTAGCTGATCGGATATATGTTAACACACACTCGCTGAACGGATTGATGTAGACAGAAACTCGTTAAACGGATATATGTAGACAGACACTTGCTTAACTGATAGATGTAGATAGACACTTGCTGAACGGATATATGTAGACAGACTGTTGCTGAACAGGAACATGTAGAGACACTAGCTGAACAGACATATGTAGACCGACACTCGCTGAACGGATATATGTAAACAGACACTTGCTGAACTGATATATGTAGACAGACACTCGCTGAACGGATTTAGACAGACAGACACTCGCTGAATTGTTTTTAAGACGGACACTCGTTGAATGGATATGTGTAGACAGCCACTCGCTGAATTGAAATATGTAGACAGACACTTGCTGAACAGATATATACAGACAGACACTTGCTGAACGGATATATGTAAACAGACACTTGCTGAACGGATATATGTAGACAGACACTTGCTTAACGGATATATGAAGACAGACACTTGCTGAATGGATATATGTAGACAGACACTCGCTAGACCGATATATTATGCAGACAGACATTCGCTGAACGGATATATGTCCTCTCGCGAGCTTTATACGGCTGCGAACTATGGAACGCCATTACGGACACGCAACTCAAATCGCTAGAACGAGTACATGTTCAATGTATTAAACATATGCAGTCTTTACCAAAACAAACTCGTAGTGATGTCGCGCTGGCTTTAATTGGCCTCACACGAATCGAGCATGAAATTGATAAGCGAAAGCTCTTGATGTTCGGACAATTATGTAGTATTAATAAACGCTTCAGGATAAACACACTTTTTGTTATTAGGCTCATACAATTCATGTCTTATCCACGTAAAACGCAGGGTTTTATACCAGATATCTACCGTATTCTAGGCAAATACAAATTGACCGATGTTCTAACGGAATACATTTCCACTGCATTCTTCCCTACGTTAAGACAATGGAAAAAAAGACTTAAATTAAGTATACATAAATCAGCCGAATTTGACTTTAGAACAAGACTGGTTCAAGACGACAGTCTCAATAGTTTTCTCAATATACAAAGAGAAATCGTACCAAACAGTATTTGGTATTTCTCCCAAATATATCGCGATTCTCTACCATACTGTAGAACTGTTACTTTTATAATTGGTAAATTATTTGCCCGCAAATATCAAACTGTTTGTCCGCAGTGCAGTCTTATTACAGACACTGTAGCTGAACATTTAATTTTGTTCTGCTCGTCAAATAATTCCCTCCGACATACTTTATTATGTAATATACACAAAGTATGTGGATCAGATATGTACGATAAGCTTTGTAACATGGACGCCTTTAATCAAATTATAGAACTAGTTTCCGGTTATCCTTCTTTAAACATGACAGATAAACAAACGGTTGCTATTTCAAAAATTACATTTAGACATTTACATCATATGACTAAAGCATTAAGATATACGTTTATGTAGATAACACACACAATACTTCATCTTTTGTGTGTTGTCACTTTGTTGCTGAGCTCGTCGTTATCTCGTATTGACAACGAAAATAACAATACACAATAATATTTTAATTTTAAATATTATATTATATATTTATTGTTTGTATTCAAATTGTTAAAAAAAAAAAAAAATAAAAAAAATAAAAATAAATAAATAATGTCTTCAAATAATGCGTTCCTTTCATTTAACTTTTAAGGTACGAATACAATTATGTTTTTGAAAGATATTATTTGGAACTAATACCACTTTTAGCACCCATATAGTGTATGTATGTTCTTGTGTTTCGTTTCGGCAAGTCATATCAGTCATTATATGCAATACTCTTCTAAAAGTGTCAATATATTTTGCAATTTGAATGGACATATCATTTATTTATTTTGTTTGTATATATGTAAGTTGTTTGAACTATCGAAGTAATATGTTTGTTTGTATTGTATATATATGATTGTCATTTAATTGTCTATATGTGTATTATGTTTTTGTATATTTATTGTACTCCCATTTGCTGTTTAAATGTTTATACTCTCCTGTATATTTGTACTATGGAGGAAATAAAGAATCAATCAATCAATCAACCATTTTAATGTCTTTGGTATGACCCGGCCGGGGATCAAATCCACGACATTCCGCATGCAAGGCGGACGCTCTACCACTAGACCACGCTGCGGTCTATATGTAGACAGACACTCGTTGAACAGGAACATGTAAACAGACATTCGCTGAACTGATATATGTAGACAGATACTAACTGGACAGATATATGTAGACAAACACTCGCTGAACAGATATATGTAGACAGACACTCGCTGAACGGATAAATGAAGACAGACACTCGCTGAACGGATATAATTTATGTAGACAGACACTCGCTGAACCGCTATATATATGGTGACAAGATTCTCTGTACGGATATGTAGACAGACACTCCCTGAATGGATATATGTAGACAGACACTCGCTGAACAGGAATATGTAGACAGACACTCGCTGAACGGATATATGTAGACAGACACTAGCTGAACAGGAACATATAGACAGACACTCGCTGATTGGATATATGTAGACAAACACTCGCTGAACAGGAACATGTAGACAGACACTCGCTGAACGGATATATGTAGACATACAATCGCTGAACCGCTATAAATGGTGACAAGACACTCGCTGAACGGATATTTAGAATAGATATATGTAAACAGACACTCGCAGAACGGATATATACAGACAGACTCTCGCTGAACGGATATATGTAGACACTCACTAAACGGATACACGTAGACACTCACTGAACGGATATGTATTATGTAGACTGACACTCGCTGAACGGATAAATGTAGACAGACACTCACTGAACAGTTTACAGAAAGACACTCACTGAACGGATATATGTAGACACTCGCTTAAAAGATACATGTAGACACTCTATTAACGGATATTTATACGTTGCAGACAGACACACGCTGAATTGATATAATGTAGACAGTCACTCGTTGAAAGGATATATACAGACACTCACTGAATGAATACATGTAGACAGACACTCGCTGAACGGATATACACTTAACGGATATATGAGCACTGATAGTTACTGAACAGTAACATATAGGCACTCATTAAAAATGTTTGCAACAGATTAAAATTAGTCATTGATATCAAGGAAACAAGTTGTTGATCTGAACATTCAGATTTATTTCTTGATATAGAAAATTCGGATTATTCCATGACATGCACTTAATATCGAATATAGCACCATAATTTTATATAATGAAGTCGATTTCTTGATGAGAGAAACTACACAGATAACTCCACCGGCCCTGTATAAATCTCTAGTGCAACATATTGCACGTTAATATATTTTTTTATCTTACAAATCCTGCAATTGAACACCTACTGGAGACCCGCCATTTTTGTTGACATTCATTGAGGGGCTATAATTCAGTGCGGGCCATTATTTCCATGCAGCGATTCAAAGTAATATGGAAATAATAAGAAATATGTTGTTGAATAGATTTCTTGATGTCACAAAATATAGAGTTAACAAGATATCTGTCAAAATTGCCTTGCTCCCCTTTACGTAGCAGAGAACACAGAAAAGGGGATTCGAACCACGCTTGGTCTGCAGAGAAGCCATGGACGACTGACATTTTGATGTCCTCTGACAAAATGATCAGTAGAGAAATAACCATCAGCAATCATCATGGTTCCGTCATTAAGGGTTTATGCGGCCGCATTAAAAACGTGCAGTTATAAATACTAACTACATGTATAATTAATAATGTAGATGCTTGATAAAAAACTAATATATTCCACTTTTATCGACAAGCCATTATTACTTCATCGGCTCCCACATTCACGTTTATTACACAAACAGTTTGTTTTATAAACTTCATTAACTGATATTTCATAAATGTTTTATCAATACGTTGCTAATCTCGTTGCCAAGGCGCTGTGATGAAATACTGTACAAAACTCGGGTTGGCTATGATAAAAAGGGGAGATAAGCGCAACCTGATAGATATAGCGATAAGATGCCGATAAGACGGGCTGTGTTTGCTGGATATCGCAGCAACAATCGCCGATATCGCTCCAACAATGTTCCGGCTTCGTGGAAGCTTAGATCGGGAGATACGGTCAGAAACCTAGAAATGTCAACCGGAGCGATGCACACATCAGCAATCAATATTCCAGCAACGTGCACAGGCTATATTATAGAGGAAATTATAAATGAAAGAAATATTTAATTCTCGCACAACGATATGGCAACTGTGAAATAGCTTAAAAAGTTGAAATGTAACTTAATTTTAGCAGGGGAGTTATTACCGTCATAACATTATAAAAACGTACCACTCATACTTGATAATGCTTGACGGTTGGGCAAAGGTCACCTCTCGCACCCACAGCTTTAGATGCGAACCTTAAAACTGTTTCAATCGAGAGAGTTAAATACGTTTTACTAGATTTTACTCAGATTCCTGAATATATGTTTATACAATCCACACGACTGATAACGTCTGTATGACAAGTTGGGGATGTCCACATAACTGACCATGCCTGAATGACATGTGGAGATGTATTCACATGCATTCCTACATCTGTATGACAAGTCGGGATGTCAACATAACTGACCATGCCTAAATGACATGTGGAGATGTGTTCACATGCATTCCTACATCTATATGACAAGTCAGGGATGTTCACATAACTGACCATGCCTGAATGACATGTGGAGATGTGTTCACATGCATTCCTACATCTGTATGACAAGTCGGGGATGTCCACATAACTGACCATGTCTGAATGACATGTGGAGATACGTTCACATGCATTCCTACATCTATATGACAAGTCGGGTATGTCCGCATAACTGACCATGCCTGAATGACATGTGGAGATGTGTTCACATGCATTCCTACATCTATATGACAAGTCGGGGATGTCCGCATAACTGACCATGTCTGAATGACATGTGGAGATGTGTTCACATGCATTCCTACATCTATATGACAAGTCGGGGATGTCCACATAACTGACCATGCCTGAATGACATGTGGAGATGTATTCACATGCATTCCTACATCTGTATGACAAGTCGGGATGTCCACATAACTGACCATGCCTGAATGACATGTGGAGATACGTTCACATGCATTCCTACATCTATATGACAAGTCAGGGATGTCCGCATAACTGACCATGCCTGAATGACATGTGGAGATGTGTTCACATGCATTCCTACATGTATATGACAAGTCGGGGATGTCCACATAACTGACCATGCCTGAATGACATGTGGAGATGTGTTCACATGCATTCCTACATCTGTATGACAAGTCGGGGATGTCCGCATAACTGACCATGTCTGAATGACATGTGGAGATACGTTCACATGCATTCCTACATCTATATGACAAGTCGGGGATGTCCACATAACTGACCATGTCTGAATGACATGTGGAGATACGTTCACTTTCATTCCTACATCTGTATGACAAGTCGGGGAAGTCCACATAACTGACCATGCCTGAATGACATGTGGAGATGTGTTCACATGCATTCCTACATTTGTATGACAAGTCGGAGATGTCCACATAACTGACCATGCCTGAATGACATGTCGAGATACGTTCACATGCATTCCTACATCTGTATGACAAATCTGTGATGTCCACATAACTGACCATGCCTGAATGACAGTGGGGACATGTTCACATTCATGCCTACATCTGTATGACAAGTCGGGGAAGTCCACATAACTGACCATGCCTGAATGACATTGGGGACATGTTCACATTCATGCCCACATCTGTATGACAAGTCGGGAATGTCCACATAACTGACCATGCCTGAATGACATGTCGAGATACGTTCACATGCATTCCTACATCTGTATGACAAGTCGGGGATGTCCACATACCTGACCATGCCTGAATGACATGTCGAGATACGTTCACATTCATGTCTACATCTGTATGACAAGTCGGGGAAGTCCACATAACTGACCATGCCTGAATGACAGTGGGGACATGTTCACATTCATGCCTACATCTATATGACAAGTGGGGGAAGTCCACATAACTGACCATGCCTAAATGACATGTGGAGATACGTTCACATGCATTCTTACATCTATATGACAAGTCGGGGAAGTCCACATAACTGACCATGCCTGAATGACATGTGGAGATACGTTCACATGCATTCCTACATCTATATGACAAGTCGGGGATGTCCACATAACTGACCATGTCTGAATGACATGTGGAGATACGTTCACATGCATTCCTACATCTGTATGACAAGTCGGGGATGTCCACATAACTGACCATGCCTGGATGACATGTGGAGATGTGTTCACATTCATGCCTACATCTGTATGACAAGTCGGGGATGTCCACATAACTGACCACGCCTGAATGACAGTGGGGACATGTTCACATTCATGCCTACATCTGTATGACAAGTCGGGGAAGTCCACATAACTGACAATCCTGAATGACATGTGAAGATACGTTCACATGCATTCCTACAACTGTATGACAAGTCGGGAATATCCGCATAACTTACTTTGCCTGAATGACATGTGGAGATATATTTAATTGCACACCTATGTTTGTATGACAGGTCGGGAATGTCCACATAACTGACCATGCCTGAATGACATGTGGAGATGTGTTCACATTCATTCCTACATCTGTATGACAAGTCGGGGATGTCCACATAACTGACCATGCCTGAATGACATGTGGAGATACGTTCACATGTATTCCTACATCTATATGACAAGTCGGGGATGTCCACATAACTGACCATGCCTGAATGACATGTGGGGATATGTGCACATGCCTGTCTACATCTGTATGACAAGTCGGGAAATCCACATAACTGACCATGCCTGAATGACATGTGGAGATGTGTTCACATGCATTCCTACATCTGTATGACAAGTCGGGGATGTCCGCATAACTGACCATGTCTGAATGACATGTGGAGATGTGTTCACATGCATTCCTACATCTGTATGAGAAGCCGGGGATGTCTGCATAACTGACCATGCCTGAATGACATGTGGAGATGTGTTCAAATGCATTCCTACATCTGTATGACAAGTCGGGATGTCCACATAACTGACCATGCCTGAATGACATGTGGAGATGTGTTCACATGCATTCCTACATCTGTATGACAAGTCGGGAGAGTCCACATAACTGACCATGCCTGAATGACATGTGGAGATGTGTTCACATGCATTCCTACATCTGTATGACAAGTCGGTGATGTCCACATAACTGACCATGCCTGAATGACATGTGGAGATGTGTTCACATGCATTCCTACATCTGTATGACAAGTCGGGGATGTCCACATAGCTGACCATGCCTGAATGACATGTGGAGATGTGTTCACATGCATTCCTACATGTGAATGACAAGTCGGGAATGTCCACATAACTGACCATGCCTGAATGACATGTGGAGATGTGTTCACATGCATTCCTACTTGTGTATGACAAGTCGGGGATGTCCACATAACTGACCATGCCTGAATGACATGTGGAGATGTGTTCACATGCATTCCTACATATGTATGACAAGTCGGGAATGTCCACATACCTGACCATGCCTGAATGACATGTCGAGATACGTTCACATTCATGTCTACATCTGTATGACAAGTCGGGGAAGTCCACATAACTGACCATGCCTGAATGACAGTGGGGACATGTTCACATTCATGCCTACATCTATATGACAAGTGGGGGAAGTCCACATAACTGACCATGCCTAAATGACATGTGGAGATACGTTCACATGCATTCTTACATCTATATGACAAGTCGGGGAAGTCCACATAACTGACCATGCCTGAATGACATGTGGAGATACGTTCACATGCATTCCTACATCTATATGACAAGTCGGGGATGTCCACATAACTGACCATGTCTGAATGACATGTGGAGATACGTTCACATGCATTCCTACATCTGTATGACAAGTCGGGGATGTCCACATAACTGACCATGCCTGGATGACATGTGGAGATGTGTTCACATTCATGCCTACATCTGTATGACAAGTCGGGGATGTCCACATAACTGACCACGCCTGAATGACAGTGGGGACATGTTCACATTCATGCCTACATCTGTATGACAAGTCGGGGAAGTCCACATAACTGACAATCCTGAATGACATGTGAAGATACGTTCACATGCATTCCTACAACTGTATGACAAGTCGGGAATATCCGCATAACTTACTTTGCCTGAATGACATGTGGAGATATATTTAATTGCACACCTATGTTTGTATGACAGGTCGGGAATGTCCACATAACTGACCATGCCTGAATGACATGTGGAGATGTGTTCACATTCATTCCTACATCTGTATGACAAGTCGGGGATGTCCACATAACTGACCATGCCTGAATGACATGTGGAGATACGTTCACATGTATTCCTACATCTATATGACAAGTCGGGGATGTCCACATAACTGACCATGCCTGAATGACATGTGGGGATATGTGCACATGCCTGTCTACATCTGTATGACAAGTCGGGAAATCCACATAACTGACCATGCCTGAATGACATGTGGAGATGTGTTCACATGCATTCTTACATCTGTATGACAAGTCGGGGATGTCCGCATAACTGACCATGTCTGAATGACATGTGGAGATGTGTTCACATGCATTCCTACATCTGTATGAGAAGCCGGGGATGTCTGCATAACTGACCATGCCTGAATGACATGTGGAGATGTGTTCAAATGCATTCCTACATCTGTATGACAAGTCGGGATGTCCACATAACTGACCATGCCTGAATGACATGTGGAGATGTGTTCACATGCATTCCTACATCTGTATGACAAGTCGGGGAAGTCCACATAACTGACCATGCCTGAATGACATGTGGAGATGTGTTCTCATGCATTCCTACATCTGTATGACAAGTCGGTGATGTCCACATAACTGACCATGCCTGAATGACATGTGGAGATGTGTTCACATGCATTCCTACATCTGTATGACAAGTCGGGGATGTCCACATAGCTGACCATGCCTGAATGACATGTGGAGATGTGTTCACATGCATTCCTACATGTGAATGACAAGTCGGGAATGTCCACATAACTGACCATGCCTGAATGACATGTGGAGATGTGTTCACATGCATTCCTACTTGTGTATGACAAGTCGGGGATGTCCACATAACTGACCATGCCTGAATGACATGTGGAGATGTGTTCACATGCATTCCTACATATGTATGACAAGTCGGGAATGTCCACATAACTGACCATGCCTGAATGACATGTGGAGATGTGTTCACATGCATTCCTACATGTGTATGACAAGTTGGGGATGTCCACATAACTGACCATGCCTGAATGACAGTGGGGACATGTTCACATTCATGCCTACATCTGTATGACAGGTCGGGGATGATCGCCTAACTGACCACGCCCGAATAATATGGGGGGATATGTTCACATGCATGCATATGTCTGTATGCTAAGTCGGAGATGTCCGCATAACTGACCATGCCTGAATGACAATGGGGACATGTACACATTCATGCCTACATCTGTTTGACAGGTCGGGGATGTCCGTATAACTATGTGGGGATATGTTCACATGCCTGCTTATGCCTGTATGCTAAGTCGGAGATGTCCACATAACGGACCATGCCTGAATGACGTGAGATGATATGTTCACATTCATGCCTGAATAACATGTGGGGATATGTCCACATGTCTGTCTACATCTATTTGAATAAAAGCTGTCAGTGCATGTCCACGTGTTTGTCTTAGGCTGATAAAACATACCAGTAATTGTCGACAGACCTGTCTAAGTCTGAAAGATATGTCAGGCTATGTCCAGAGGCATGTTTAAGTCTGAAATATGTGTCATTTATGTCCACATGCCCGTCTAAGTCTGAAAGACAAGTCCAGATATGTCCACAGACCTGTGTAAGTCTGAAAGACAAGTCCAGATATGTCCACAGACCTGTGTAAGTCTGAAAGACAAGTTCAGATATGTCCACAGACCTGTGTAAGTCTGACAGACAAGTCCAGTTATGTCCACAGACTTGTGTAAGTCCAGATATGTCAACACACCTATGTAAGTCTAAAAGACAAGTTCAGATATGTCAACAGACCTGTGTAAGTCTGAAAGACAAGTCCAGATATGTCAACAGCCCTATGTAAGTCTGAAAGACATGTCAGGATATGTAAACAGGCCTGTCTATTTCTCTAAGACATTACCAGATATATACTCATGTCTGCCAGAGTTTACAGAAAATGGACAGAAAGAGATCAGAATAGCCCATCTAGAGCATTATGCAGGTGTGCTAGCCTTGGTCAGGGTAACTGAAAATAAAATTAATACGTCACTCATTACTACCCTCTGTAGAGACCCACAGAGGTCCTATTCTCACCTTAGACACCAAAAAATTGCACCTAAAAATATGTTAACGTGAAACACACATATATGACTAGAATGCACAATATAAACTAGAAATATGTCTGTTGACACAAATGCCCCCCACTACTGATAGAAAACCAATTTTTCCCGAAAAAAAAGTTAAACAGGGGTCATAAAATTTGACGATGTTGACAAATATAAAATCTAAGCTGGTTTTATAATATACAGGTACACAAATTATTGATCACAAACCGGACAAACAAACTGACAGACAGGAATAAATAACACTTAATGCTCAATCACTTTTTTTCTTAAATTTTCGAACACTAACCTTTGTATGTTTCATTATGTTGCTACATTGAAAACTCTTCTGTATGTGAAATGAATCAACTTTGATATATACCCATACATTCAATCAATCTGAGATGATACAAATTGATGAGATAAGAATCCTAAAGTAAGCAGCATCTTGGTTTTAACCGCAGAGCAGTAATTACATTGTATCGGGAACTTCAAACAAAATATTTCAGAAGAATTTGATCAGAGGTCAATATAAAATCAAAAAATATTCAGTACATTAAAAATCAAATACACCTGGATTCTCAGGCCCAATGCCTTAGCGGATCTTCTCTTTAAATGGATTAAATGGGTATAAATAGATGGAAAGTTTGATACTATATGTGAATGTCCACCATTGATTTTTGTTCTTAATTATATAGTAAATAAAAATGTTTGGAGGCTTGTCATTCATTGAAGGACCCAATGAAAGAAGTGAAACCTACATTTTACTATTTGTCAACATCTGCACCACCACAAGATGACGAGAAAAGTAGGGGTCATATGTCATATATGAGATTTTTTCTATTCAGAGTGTATGCTGCCTACAACGTGAAAGTAGATGCCAGAAATCATGTATTCACTTCCTAATTTCCAAGTATCATTTTTTTTCTAAATTCACAATTCAAACATGACAATGCTTTCAGCATATTTAAAATACAACAATAATGCCATCCAATTAAAAGAAATGAACATTCAAATAAGAAAAATGCATTTTTAAGAGCACACAAGGATTATCAACAAATGCCATTATGCGACTATCTCATGGAAGCATTTCCCGTTTCCAATGGTGATACTATGCATCTAACCAATGTATACCAATCCCATGAGCAGCCTTAAAAAATTGAAATTTAATTTCATAACTGGCATGTACTCAACCAATTACCACCCCTAAAATGGTTAGTATACAATGTAGTTAAAAAATAGATTTTAAATTTGGTTTTATGACCGGCGTGTACCCACCACTGAAAGTTAGTCCTTAAATTGTAAATGTCCACTCACTAAAATCCTAATTTACCTCCCAAAAGTCACTCAAGTTTAGAACCTCCTCCCCGTAATGAGAGTTGCTGAATCTGCATCTGTCTCAGCTCCAAATCAGGCAGATGCTTGGATTAGCACACATTTACCCCCAAGATGATTGGAAACCATTCAAATACATAATTTGTAGATACTGTTTCAAACAGATTATGAATTAGAAATCAATTTTATTCAATAAAGCACAAAGTTGCTTTTTTACAATGCACTCCAGTACATGATCTTCGAGGTTATTTTAATTCTCTACAGGTGATACACTGGTGCATGTGAAGACTCCAGGTATATATAAACATATCAGTGCTAGGCATGATATTACATGGATTTATTAATCTGGTGGTTATCAAGTTATCAATTACATTTTACATAAAGTGACTTGAAATTCTGTAGGATCCTCCATGACCAAGTGATCTAAAGCGCCATCTCAAGATCACTTACCTCTCACTGCTAAGGTCAGTCTTTGGGTCCCAACAATTTTACAAATATTATTTGAGAAAGTTTGCAAGTTACTTGCGGAAGGATGGCAACTTTACTCTGATCCATTCTGGGGTCTTTCTCTACCAACAAAACTGGATATGCCATATATAACCTGAAAAGTGTTGAAATGGGCTGCTTAACCCTTTACTCCATAGATATGGGTTTTCCCGCACCAATCAGAGAAGGCCTTTGAAAACAGTGCAGGAAGAGTTCAGATTGCTTGTAACGAGTAATCTGAACACTTCCTGCACTGTTTTCCACTCTGTCAGTTAATATAAACATAATTCACCCAAAAGCCTTCTATATAAGGTGTCCAAAAGCGTCTATATTAGAGGGGTCCAAAGGCGTCTATATTAGAGGTGTCCAAAGGCATCTATATTAGAGGTGTCCAAAGGCGTCTATATGAAGTTAAGGGTTAAGACAAGTGGCTGCTTAAATAGAGGTGACTTCTTACACAGGTTTGACTGTAATTATGGTATCAAGTTATATTTGCGGACGAAGAATGAATCCAAGTTGAACCACAACCCATTAGCTAGTTAACCCTTTACATCATATAGATGCCTTTGGACACCTCTAATATAAATGCCTTTGGACACCTCTAATATAGACACATTTGGACACCTAATATAGAAGCTTTTAGGAGAATTATGTTTATGTTAACTGACAGAGTGGAAAACAGTGCAGGAAGTGTTCAGATTGCTTGTTACGAGGCTTTCTGTGATTGGTGTGGGAAAACGCGTATCTATGGAGTAAAGGGTAAATTGCAAACTTTTTGAAATGTAAGTTTATGTTATAAAAGGTTTTATATAGGACAAAACACATTGTAAGACAAATAAAAGATTTTTAATCTTCAAAAAATGTGATACATAACAATACAATCACCGTAATGACTGAACGAGCAGCCTCCCATGTGACATGGATATAAAACAATAATGCCACTAGCAAGGTGGCAGTGAATCATAACTCACAAGTTTATAGATTATCTGACAAAATCAAAACATTTACCAAAATCCTTCAATATGCAGAAGAACCAATCATATATGTTATTCAAGTAGCCGTGACCCTCTCAGACAAGTGATTGTACATACATGAGGCATTTTCACAGTCAAACACTTTCCTATCTTTCCTTGTGCATTATTAACAACTTTACTTAGTTCTTTGTTAGTGTAAATCATCATAAAACAACTTCTAACAAACACCATTATCAAAGTCTTTGACAAAGTTCTTTGCTAGTGAAGTCCACCATTAAACACTTTGACAAATTTTGACAAAGTTCTTTGCTAGTGAAGTCCACCATTAAAGACTTTGACAAAGTTCTATGCTAGTGAAGTCTATCAATAAGACTTTGACAAAGTTCTTTACTAGTGAAGTCCATCATTAAAGACTTTGATGAAGTTCTTTGCTTGTGAAGTCCATCATCAAAAACTCTGACAGAGTTCTCTGCTAGAGTAGTCCGTCATAAAGATTTGACAAAGTTCTCTGCTAAAGTAGTCCATCATAAAGACTTTGACAAAGTTCTTTGCAAGTGAAGTCCATCATAAAGACTTTGACAAAGTTCTTTGCTAGTGAAGTCCATCATAAAGACTTTGACAAAGTTCTTTGCTAGTATAGTCCATCATAAAGACTTAGACAAAGTTCTTTGCTAGTGAAGTCCATCATAAAGACTTTGACAAAGTTTTTTGCTAGTGTAGTCCATCATAAAGACTTAGACAAAGTTCTTTGCTAGTGAAGTCCATCATAAAGACTTTGACAAAGTTCTTTGCTAGTGTAGTCCATCATAAAGACTTAGACAAAGTTCTTTGCAAGTGTAGTCCATCATAAAGACTTTGACAAAGTTCTTTGCTAGTATAGTTCATCATAAAGACTTTGACAAAGTTCTTTGCTAGTGAAGTCCATCATAAAGACTTTGACAAAGTTCTTTGCTAGTGTAGTCCATCATAAAGACTTTGACAAAGTTCTTTGCTAGTGTAGTCCATCATAAAGACTTTGACAAAGTTCTTTGCTAGTGTAGTCCATCATAAAGACTTAGACAAAGTTCTTTGCTAGTATAGTTCATCATAAAGACTTAGACAAAGTTCTTTGCTAGTGAAGTCCATCATAAAGACTTTGACAAAGTTCTTTGCTAGTGTAGTCCATCATAAAGACTTAGACAAAGTTCTTTGCTAGTATAGTTCATCATAAAGACTTAGACAAAGTTCTTTGCTAGTGAAGTCCATCATAAAGACTTTGACAAAGTTCTTTGCTAGTGTAGTCCATCATAAAGACTTAGACAAAGTTCTTTGCTAGTGAAGTCCATCATAAAGACTTTGACAAATTTCTTTGCTAGTGTAGTCCATCATAAAGACTTAGACAAAGTTCTTTGCTAGTGAAGTCCATCATAAAGACTTTGACAAAGTTCTTTGCTAGTGTAGTCCATCATAAAGACTTAGACAAAGTTCTTTGCTAGTGAAGTCAATCATAAAGACTTTGACAAAGTTCTTTGCTAGTGAAGTCCATCATAAAGACTTTGACAAAGTTCTTTGCTAGTGAAGTCCATCATAAAGACTTTGAAAAAAGTTCTTTGCTAGTGTAGTCCATCATAAAGACTTAGACAAAGTTCTTTGCTAGTGAAGTCCATCATAAAGACTTTGACAAAGTTCTTTGCTAGTGAAGTCCATCATAAAGACTTTGACAAAGTTCTTTGCTAGTGTAGTCCATCATAAAGACTTAAACAAAGTTCTTTGCTAGTGAAGTCCATCATAAAGACTTTGACAAAGTTCTTTGCTAGTGAAGTCCATCATAAAGACTTTGACAAAGTTCTTTGCTAGTGAAGTCCATCATAAAGACTTTGACAAAGTTCTTTGCAAGTGAAGTCCATCATAAAGACTTTGACAAAGTTCTTTGCTAGTATAGTCCATCATAAAGACTTTGACAAAGTTCTTTGCTAGTGAAGTCCATCATAAAGACTTTGACAAAGTTCTTTGCTAGTGAAGTCCATCATAAAGACTTTGACAAAGTTCTTTGCAAGTGTAGTCCATCATAAAGACTTTGACAAAGTTCTTTGCTAGTATAGTCCATCATAAAGACTTTGACAAAGTTCTTTGCTAGTGAAGTCCATCATAAAGACTTTGACAAAGTTCTTTGCTAGTGAAGTCCATCATAAAGACTTTGACAAAGTTCTTTGCTAGTGAAGTCCATCATAAAGACTTTGACAAAGTTCTTTGCAAGTGTAGTCCATCATAAAGACTTTGACAAAGTTCTTTGCAAGTGTAGTCCATCATAAAGACTTTGACAAAGTTCTTTGCTAGTATAGTCCATCATAAAGACTTTGACAAAGTTCTTTGCTAGTGAAGTCCATCATAAAGACTTTGACAAAGTTCTTTGCTAGTGAAGTCCATCATAAAGACTTTGACAAAGTTCTTTGCAAGTGAAGTCCATCATAAAGACTTTGACAAAGTTCTTTGCAAGTGTAATCCATCATAAAGACTTTGACAAAGTTCTTTGCTAGTGAAGTCCATCATAAAGACTTTGACAAAGTTCTTTGCTAGTGAAGTCAATCATAAAGACTTAGACAAAGTTCTTTGCAAGTGTAGTCCATCATAAAGACTTTGACAAAGTTCTTTGCTAGTATAGTCCATCATAAAGACTTAGACAAAGTTCTTTGCTAGTGAAGTCCATCATAAAGACTTTGACAAAGTTCTTTGCTAGTGTAGTCCATCATAAAGACTTTGACAAAGTTCTTTGCTAGTGAAGTCCATCATAAAGACTTTGACAAAGTTCTTTGCTAGTGAAGTCAATCATAAAGACTTTGACAAAGTTCTTTGCTAGTGAAGTCCATCATAAAGACTTTGACAAAGTTCTTTGCAAGTGAAGTCCATCATAAAGACTTTGACAAAGTTCTTTGCTAGTGAAGTCCATCATAAAGACTTTGACAAAGTTCTTTGCTAGTATAGTCCATCATAAAGACTTAGACAAAGTTCTTTGCTAGTGAAGTCCATCATAAAGACTTAGACAAAGTTCTTTGCTAGTGAAGTCCATCATAAAGACTTTGACAAAGTTCTTTGCTAGTGAAGTCAATCATAAAGACTTTGACAAAGTTCTTTGCTAGTGAAGTCCATCATAAAGACTTTGACAAAGTTCTTTGCAAGTGAAGTCCATCATAAAGACTTTGACAAAGTTCTTTGCAAGTGTAGTCCATCATAAAGACTTTGACAAAGTTCTTTGCTAGTGAAGTCCATCATAAAGACTTTGACAAAGTTCTTTGCTAGTGAAGTCCATCATAAAGACTTAGACAAAGTTCTTTGCAAGTGTAGTCCATCATAAAGACTTTGACAAAGTTCTTTGCTAGTATAGTCCATCATAAAGACTTAGACAAAGTTCTTTGCTAGTGAAGTCCATCATAAAGACTTTGACAAAGTTCTTTGCTAGTGTAGTCCATCATAAAGACTTTGACAAAGTTCTTTGCTAGTATAGTCCATCATAAAGACTTTGACAAAGTTCTTTGCTAGTGAAGTCCATCATAAAGACTTTGACAAAGTTCTTTGCAAGTGAAGTCCATCATAAAGACTTTGACAAAGTTCTTTGCAAGTGAAGTCCATCATAAAGACTTTGACAAAGTTCTTTGCTAGTATAGTCCATCATAAAGACTTTGACAAAGTTCTTTGCTAGTGAAGTCCATCATAAAGACTTTGACAAAGTTCTTTGCTAGTGAAGTCCATCATAAAGACTTTGACAAAGTTCTTTGCTAGTGAAGTCCATCATAAAGACTTTGACAAAGTTCTTTGCAAGTGAAGTCCATCATAAAGACTTTGACAAAGTTCTTTGCAAGTGTAGTCCATCATAAAGACTTTGACAAAGTTCTTTGCTAGTATAGTCCATCATAAAGACTTTGACAAAGTTCTTTGCTAGTGAAGTCCATCATAAAGACTTTGACAAAGTTCTTTGCTAGTATAGTCCATCATAAAGACTTAGACAAAGTTCTTTGCTAGTGAAGTCCATCATAAAGACTTTGACAAAGTTCTTTGCTAGTGAAGTCCATCATAAAGACTTAGACAAAGTTCTTTGCTAGTGAAGTCCATCATAAAGACTTTGACAAAGTTCTTTGCTAGTGAAGTCCATCATAAAGACTTTGACAAAGTTCTTTGCTAGTGAAGTCCATCATAAAGACTTTGACAAAGTTCTTTGCTAGTGTAGTCCATCATAAAGACTTTGACAAAGTTCTTTGCTAGTATAGTCCATCATAAAGACTTAGACAAAGTTCTTTGCTAGTGAAGTCCATCATAAAGACTTTGACAAAGTTCTTTGCTAGTGTAGTCCATCATAAAGACTTTGACAAAGTTCTTTGCTAGTGTAGTCCATCATAAAGACTTTGACAAAGTTCTTTGCTAGTGAAGTCCATCATAAAGACTTTGACAAAGTTCTTTGCTAGTGTAGTCCATCATAAAGACTTTGACAAAGTTCTTTGCTAGTGAAGTCCATCATAAAGACTTTGACAAAGTTCTTTGCTAGTGTAGTCCATCATAAAGACTTTGACAAAGTTCTTTGCTAGTGAAGTCCATCATAAAGACTTTGACAAAGTTCTTTGCTAGTGTAGTCCATCATAAAGACTTTGACAAAGTTCTTTGCTAGTGAAGTCCATCATAAAGACTTTGACAAAGTTCTTTGCTAGTGTAGTCCATCATAAAGACTTTGACAAAGTTCTTTGCTAGTATAGTCCATCATAAAGACTTAGACAAAGTTCTTTGCTAGTGAAGTCCATCATAAAGACTTTGACAAAGTTCTTTGCTAGTGTAGTCCATCATAAAGACTTTGACAAAGTTCTTTGCTAGTATAGTCCATCATAAAGACTTTGACAAAGTTCTTTGCTAGTGAAGTCCATCATAAAGACTTTGACAAAGTTCTTTGCAAGTGAAGTCCATCATAAAGACTTTGACAAAGTTCTTTGCAAGTGAAGTCCATCATAAAGACTTTGACAAAGTTCTTTGCTAGTATAGTCCATCATAAAGACTTTGACAAAGTTCTTTGCTAGTGAAGTCCATCATAAAGACTTTGACAAAGTTCTTTGCTAGTGAAGTCCATCATAAAGACTTTGACAAAGTTCTTTGCTAGTGAAGTCCATCATAAAGACTTTGACAAAGTTCTTTGCAAGTGAAGTCCATCATAAAGACTTTGACAAAGTTCTTTGCAAGTGTAGTCCATCATAAAGACTTTGACAAAGTTCTTTGCTAGTATAGTCCATCATAAAGACTTTGACAAAGTTCTTTGCTAGTGAAGTCCATCATAAAGACTTTGACAAAGTTCTTTGCTAGTATAGTCCATCATAAAGACTTAGACAAAGTTCTTTGCTAGTGAAGTCCATCATAAAGACTTTGACAAAGTTCTTTGCTAGTGAAGTCCATCATAAAGACTTAGACAAAGTTCTTTGCTAGTGAAGTCCATCATAAAGACTTTGACAAAGTTCTTTGCAAGTGAAGTCCATCATAAAGACTTTGACAAAGTTCTTTGCTAGTATAGTCCATCATAAAGACTTTGACAAAGTTCTTTGCTAGTGAAGTCCATCATAAAGACTTTGACAAAGTTCTTTGCTAGTATAGTCCATCATAAAGACTTAGACAAAGTTCTTTGCTAGTGAAGTCCATCATAAAGACTTTGACAAAGTTCTTTGCTAGTGAAGTCCATCATAAAGACTTAGACAAAGTTCTTTGCTAGTGAAGTCCATCATAAAGACTTTGACAAAGTTCTTTGCAAGTGAAGTCCATCATAAAGACTTTAACAAAGTTCTTTGCTAGTGAAGTCCATCATAAAGACTTTGACAAAGTTCTTTGCTAGTGTAGTCCATCATAAAGACTTAGACAAAGTTCTTTGCTAGTGTAGTTCATCATAAAGACTTTGACAAAGTTCTTTGCTAGTGAAGTCCATCATAAAGACTTAGACAAAGTTCTTTGCTAGTGAAGTCCATCATAAAGACTTTGACAAAGTTCTTTGCTAGTGAAGTCAATCATAAAGACTTTGACAAAGTTCTTTGCTAGTGAAGTCAATCATAAAGACTTTGACAAAGTTCTTTGCTAGTATAGTCCATCATAAAGACTTTGACAAAGTTCTTTGCTAGTGTAGTCCATCATAAAGACTTAGACAAAGTTCTTTGCTAGTGAAGTCCATCATAAAGACTTTGACAAAGTTCTTTGCTAGTGTAGTCCATCATAAAGACTTAGACAAAGTTCTTTGCTAGTGAAGTCCATCATAAAGACTTTGACAAAGTTCTTTGCTAGTGTAGTCCATCATAAAGACTTTGACAAAGTTCTTTGCTAGTGAAGTCCATCATAAAGACTTTGACAAAGTTCTTTGCTAGTATAGTTCATCATAAAGACTTTGACAAAGTTCTTTGCTAGTGAAGTCCATCATAAAGACTTTGACAAAGTTCTTTGCTAGTGTAGTCCATCATAAAGACTTAGACAAAGTTCTTTGCTAGTGAAGTCCATCATAAAGACTTTGACAAAGTTCTTTGCTAGTATAGTTCATCATAAAGACTTTGACAAAGTTCTTTGCTAGTGAAGTCCATCATAAAGACTTTGACAAAGTTCTTTGCTAGTGTAGTCAATCATAAAGACTTTGACAAAGGTCTTTCCTAGTGTCAATGATCAAAGACTTTGACAAAGTTCTTTGCTAGTGTCAATCATCATAAAAATGGTGGTCATACCTAATACATGATTTGTAAACTCTTATAACATGCACAAATCCCAGTGATCCTCATTTTTGCCACCATTGATGTAGCACCCTGGAACCCCTATGGTTTGATAATTTAATCACAACAATGATTAGGAGGAAAATCCCACACCATAAAAAGGCAAGATCACATAATAAACTATCATTACAACACACTATTTCATTGTGTGCATTACATTATAGAAGTAGTTAAGCCAACAGTAGCATACACAAATACCCCTGGGTGCGCCTTCTTCACAAGTTACCATGTAGACACAGCTACAACAATACCTTATGGAGGTGTATGAATCTGCCAGAGGAATGCAGGAAGCATAAGGCAGTAATATTATTTCTAAATATTAGAAAATAACAGAAGCTAAAATATTATCGATATATTAGATCTTCATATCAATGAATTGAAATAAACATTTTTTTTATTATCATTTATTCTTGTGCATCTGATCGATCTTATAGCATAAAATGCTGCTGGTACAAAAAAATAGGCTGGAAAAGTTGCATCACTTCATTGTGTCTGTTTCCAATTTCCTTATATATAATGTATACGGTATGAAACTAGCATCAAATAATACTGAAATGCCGAATTTATCAAAAATGCGATGAAGAATATTCACACATTATATCTGATAGATATTAATCACATTTAATTTATAAATAACAGAATTTTTGGGTTTTTGTCATTTATCATAGCCAACGCTAAATTTTATTTTTTAAAAAGCCTCACACTTCCATGACTCACTTTTGGAAGTTTTTATTGAGATATTTAATCTCATATATATGTGACAAATGCATTATAACACATAATATATGATAGATATATGACAAATGCATCATAACATATAGTTTGTGAAAGATACATAATTAAACATGTGTATGTGATAAATATATCATAACATGTACTGTGTGATAGATACATAATCATATGTGATAAATGCATCATAACACATGTGTGATAGATACACAATCATATATATGTGATAAATGCAGCATAACAGATAGTGTCATAGATACATAATCATATATATATATGTGTTAAATGCATCATAACACATAATGAGTAATAGATACATAATCATATATATGTGATAAATGCATCATGACACATAATGAGTGATAGATACATAATAATATATGTGATAAATGCATCCTAACACATGTGTGATAGATACATAATCATACATATGTGATAAATGCATCCTAACACATAATGAGTAACAGATACATAATGATATATATGTGATAAATGCATCCTAACACATAATAAGTGATATATACATAACCATATATATGCAATAAATGCACCATGACACATAATGTGTGGTAGATAGATAACCATATATATGCAATAAATGCATCCTTATACATAATGTGTGGTAGATACATAATCATACACATGTGATAAATGCATCCTAACACATATTGTGTAATAGATACATAATTAAACATGTATATGTGATCAATATCTCGTCATATTTATCTCATGTATGTTGCCAATACACCAGTCATAAAGATTATTATTTGACAGATTAAAAATATATAATCAAATTTTACACTGAAACATTAGAATGAAAACATTTCAAATAGTCATAACTGAACTATGAACCGCACACCTTGCATGCCCCTAAATAAGAACTTTATCAGTAATAGATATCCCAACATCTTAAAACAAACCATTCTGCTATAACAGTAAACAGTAACCCCAACATCTTAAAACACATTGTTTTACTATAACAGTAAATAGTAACCCCAACATCTTAAAACACATTGTTTTACTATAACAGTAAATAGTAACCCCAACATCTTAAAACACATTGTTTTACTATAACAGTAAATAGTAACCCCAACATCTTAAAACACATTGTTTTACTATAACAGTAAATACAGTCAAACCTGTCTTAAGCAGCCAGCCAAGGGAAAGGGCCAAATTGGCCGCTTAAGACAGGTGGCTGCCTACTACAGGGTCATCAATTTTCACCCAAATTAGCGAATTATTTTTGTATATGGCACAATTTCACAACCTCAACACGTTCATCCAAAGACAAACACTTCAGTTTTGGTGGCAATGTTAACACGCTGACAATCAAAACATTTATGATTAAAGTCACAATAAATCATTTCCAAATTTTATATTTTTCCACAATTAGCGCTTTTTACAAGTGTGAACTTAATGAGTTAATTCCTTATCGTTCGTTAAAAGCACGAACAAACTGCCATTCCAATTATCGTCTCAAAAACGTTAGCTTCTTTAATCTTTTTATATGCCGACTTTTTCACAGTAAACGTGTTTACACAAAACACTTTGATCTGTCTATTTTACCAATTACGCGAGCTAAAAATAGAGATGTGAAAATTATCACACACTACACTCGTGTTTGAGTCGGAAAAATTGCGATTATGTAGAACACAATAACAGCTTTGCTTGATATGTGACCGTTAGTACAGGTTTGACTGGTGTAACCTCAACATCTTAAAACACATTGTTTTACTACAACAGTAAATAGTAACCCCAACATCTTAAAACAGACCATTCTACTATAACAGTAAATAGTAACCCCAACATCTTAAAACACACCATTCTACTATATCAGTAAATTGTAACCCCAACATCTTAAAACACACCGTTCTACTATATCAGTAAATAGTAACCCCAATATCTTAAAACAAACCGTTCTACTAAATCAGTAAATAGTAACCCCAACATCTTAAAACAGACCATTCTACTAAATTAGTAAATAGTAACCCCAACATCTTAAAACAGACCATTCTACTACAACAGTAAATAGTAACCCCAACATCTTAAAACACACCATTCAAACCAGTGTCCCATGCTGCCAGTTAAGTATAATGGAAACAACTGACCTCTCATATGAAGCCCCTACTATTCAGTACAGAATAATCTACATGAATATTATTACAATAAAACATAGTCAGACCTGTCCTAAGCAGCCAGTTAAGGGAAATGGAAGAGAAATACCTCTCAAGGCATGTTTTCACTAAAAATAGGCTACTTAAGCTGGAATTATCAAAAGAAAATTGCTGTCAGATGTGGCTGTTTAACACAGGCTGCAATATAACAGAGGTCAACTTAAAACAGGTGGTTTGTCTGTTCATCAATATTAAGACAACCATTAAGATCTTGTCACTTGTACAACGGTGTTTGATACAGTAGGAAATCACAAGAGATGATTTTTAAAAGGGTTTTACACCATTTAAACATATTTCAGGTTATATAATTATGGCATATCCGGTTTTATTGGTAAAGGTAGACCTCCAATGAATTGGAGTAGAACCACCGTCCTGCTGCAAGTAAATGGCAAACTTTCTCACATAATGTTTTTGGAGCAAGCAAAACTCAAACCAACAACCTTAGCGGTTAGAGGTAAGTGATCTTGAGACAGCGCCTTAGATCACGAGGACAATAGAAAATAGAAAAAAAACAAAGTTCATCCAATTATTTTAACATTATTTCATGAAAAATGCTAAAATGTTTCCCTAATTTGAACCCAACCAACATCTTCCTACCATTATTACACAGTATACTGAAACTTCTCCAACTCATTATAACAAACTCAAACATGTGCTTTTATATATAATGCAACAATATTTTATCAATCGGATTTGTCCATTTTAATGGCCGACAGGCACGTGTGATAGATATTCCATAAACAGTAAATTCAGACCCAGGTTGAAGATTGTCTGATTGTATGGCCAATGTGGACAGATCCTTCAAGCACAGAATATGGGAGTGACCATGATCAAACGTTTAACAAGATTAAGTGTCAACTTGTATTTCATCATGAGCTGGAATCATCAGCTGAGGTATATAGATATAATCACTTAAATAACAAACATATCCTGGTGCTACATTAAAGAGACACACGACATGTCATCAATTACATTCACAAAGCCACAATCGGCTAGATCACTCAGTTTTTACACATTAAGATTGGGAATGTTGTAGCCAAAGCACTAAGTGGATGCGCATCACTGGTACAAGAGAGACAACCCAGTGTATAGCTGGTGAGATGCCATGACTAGTTATGTCCCTTCCCTAGATGGCAAAATCTTGGCACCAATATTGCAACTCAATAAATCACAAATCTGTAGTCTTGAGATTCTGGAGAAGAAAAAAAAATGATGCAAGTACAAATATAATAATAACAACCATGAAATATCAAAATACAAATATACAAAAAACAACCATGAAATATCAAAGCACAAATATAAATAACAACCACCATGAAATATCAAAGTACAAATTTACAAACAACAACCACCATGAAATATCCAAGTACAAATATACAAACAACTATGAAATATCAAAATACAAATATACAAATAACAATCATGAAATATCAAAGTACAAATATACAAATAACAACCATTAAATATCAGAATACAAATATACAAATTACAACTATGGAATATCGAGGAACAAATTAATAACAACTATGAAATATCAAAATACAAATTTATAACAACTATGAAATATCAAAATACAAATATACAAATAACAACCATGAAATATTTAAATACAAATATTCAAATAACAACCATAAAATATCAAAATACAAATATACAAATAACAACAATACAAAAATACAAATAACAACCATGAAATATCAAAGTACAAATTTATAACAACTATGAAATATCAAAATACAAATATACAAAAAAAAAACACCATGAAATATCAGAATACAAATAACAATCATGAAATATCAAAATACAAATATACAACATCTCCCCAACAATACAAACGTCGACATTTTTAAAGCTGTCCACAAATATATACTCTCGAGTAAGCGTTTTAATAACGAAAACTAAAAACTTATCTAACAATGCTGTTAAGCTGTAGACTTGTAAATAACAATAATCATAATAATAATAATAACAATAATAATTATAATAATAATTATTATAATTATAATAATAATAATTTATATGTTACTTGTCTGTTTCCCTTGGCTGGCTTGCCTTAGTCCTGAACTCGTCCACCTTTTTTTCTGTTTATTTTGTTTTTAATTCTAATTTATATGATTAATTATAAAATTTTGTTTTCTTTCAAAACTTAACAAGACATACAACTATCGATGTAAAAAACATATATCTTTTATAGAACTCTATTTGTTAATATATCAAAACTAATCTAATGAATCTTCGCCACCTTACACAAATGTTTGTATAAGTTACTGAGGAGAGAAACTATATAAGAAATATTTTCTTTCGTTTCAATCCTTTTACTAAATATGTTGTGGAATATGCTGTACATAATTTATGAATAAATATGTTTAAACCAAATATACAAATAACAACTATGTAATTTCAATAAATATAATAGCAAAACAGGCAATATATCATACATCAACAATACATGAGGTATTAAGTCTGACATATAATAGTTTACGAAAACAAGATATTTTTTGTTTTTAAGAAAGCACAGACAAGAAACTTTGCAAGTTGTCTTGGATGCACTGATATGATATGTGCAAGTAACTGGTTTATATGCATGTAGGCATTATTTACAAATAAATCTCTGAAATTGTTAATAAAATATAGAATAAACATATACATTTTGTAAACAAACATTGGAGCAACAACCAAGTAGAATGGAACAAACCAATTGAAAACATGAATTAACTTTAAATAAGTGTTTGTTAGGTTACATTTATAGAATTATATTTTCTAATTCCAATTTTCTTTTATCAAAAGCATTTAACAAGTACAATGAGATAGAGATAATGTCATGTTTGTTTGATGAGGACATAATTGTATAAAATAGATTTAAAGACCTAGATCTGAGCCAGGCATCTTTAAAGTATAGTAATCTAAGGTGTTCATAAATTGGGCATTTGAAAAAGAAAAGAACTCATCTTCAATAACATATAATTTCAATTATGACAAAATAAGTAAAATGAAAAGTTCTATCAATGGCCATTAGGAAATATGAGAGCATTGTATGAGGTAAACATGTGGATTAACATTAAGAATGGTAGATAAATTTAACAAGGATTGGTGTATTATACAAACTGTCAATCACTGATTTCATCATAATTTAACTATTAAAATTAAGTACAAATGTATCCACACAAATAGTATGAAACGTACATAATGTATGTTAAAACAAATGTGAAACCTAATATCTCCACCCCATCATTTAAAATATTGATACATTGCATAAAATAATAGAATTTCTTTTTTTTTAAATTTTTTTTATCATTCATTAATGTCACATTATACAAGAAATACTATATACATACTAAGAATGAAAGATTAGAAGATTGAATGTGAGACCAATTATAATAATAACTATAATATCTTATATATACGGTCTAACCTGTCTTAGGCAGCAGGAGCAAAATTGAACTTTTAAGACAGGGTGTTGCTTAATACAGGTTAATATGCCTGAAAGCATATAGATTGGCAATGGAAAATATGGTTGCTTAAGACAAGTGGCTGCTTAATACAAGTGACCGCTAACACAGGTTTAACTGTATGTTTCCCAATTGTTTATCTTTTTGAATGGTGTGAAGGAGAGTGGTCCTCCCGGAAATGATGGTTAAACCATAACATTTTGATTCCATTTTAAAGCAGCCACTGGAAGTCATTTTTAGAGATTTACCATTTCATACAGCATTCAATTTAAAGTTACTGAGCTCCAATGATTTGTCAAATCTCTTTTTACAGTTACTAAGATTTGATCACCACCTTGGAGAGGGATAAATCAATGTGTGCAGATTTCAATTATCTCCACCATATCAACACTAAATACTACACAGAACAGTTATAAAAATGTTATTTTTTAATAATGTAATTTCTGACAGTAATTCATAAGTCAGAAATGCTTGCATTTTATTTAACTTCCATCCATAAAATATATTTTATTCATTTGTAATGAACAGGGAAGTTATCAACATATTCATCACATTTATTTTACAAATAATAGTTATATAGTTACTATAGCTTCTAAGGGCCGGTTTCACAAAACAACCCAAGTTGAGATTTTCTTCAACTCAAAATTTCCCTATGATTGAATGGGGTTTTAATGTCATTTTCAACACATTTCAGGTTATATATGGCGCATCCAGTTTAACTTGTGGAGGAAGACCTCAGACTGCATCAGACTGAGTAGAATCATTGTCCTTCCGCAAGTAATTGGAACACTTTTCTCACATAAAGTTTTTGGAGCGAGTGGAATCAAATTTACAACCTTAGCGGTGACCACTTGGCCACGGAGGACCCTTACCTATTCATAATTTTAACATTATATATCGACTGTTCCCACAGAACTGAAATCAGAACACATCTATACTCATGAAGGATATCATGCAAAATGGCCGATGTATATGACATATAGCATAAATCTTAAATTGAGATGTTAAGTGAAACTTGGACGGGCAGGTTAAAGATATTTATTATAAAATATATATCCCTCCTTTTGCAAAATATTACTGAGATATATACATCAGCAATTATTATAATCATGACAAAATCTATAATTTATTAATTTAAATTCAATAGAAACCATTTTCAGGATTTTGTTTTATTTCAGACGTGTGTTCAATTTGGGACCCTGTCCCCGTCATAAAATGTACAAGTTTCACCTTTCTTCCTACATTTTATGCACATTTGTGTCCCTTGTCTAACTATTAAAAAGGCCTCACCTGTATCAACGATATTTTTTGCGATCTTAGTACTAAAACTGCACATTTATATCAAACCTCATATATTATGAATATTCTGTTCAGTAACTTATATTGTATTTTGTCTCTGTAGAGTAAAATTCTTTAATTTTGTTGACCAAATACTAAATCACGACCTGGAATAAAGTCATTCATTGGCCAGTATGCTAAAAATTGACCAATGAAACGGAAAATGCTGACCTGTGTTTTAACAAATTTTTCATAAGATAAACTACAAGGACAAAATCAAACATTATTTTCGAATGGGACTTTTTCTTTGTAATGGCCAATGAATGACTGTAATTCAATAAATTTTTCATCATTTACAGAACTGAAAGTTATAGGTGATGCATTTTCAAAGGATCACTAATCAGATTATATTAATTTATTCTAATTTAATTCAATTTGCAAAGTAAGCTCAGAGCTCAAATGTTTCCTTCTCAAGTTCGCTTCCCCGGGTAAAAACAAGTACTGAGTCCTTCTCAAGTGCTCTTAATAGGACCAGTACCGAGTTTTGGCTTTTTGAGAGTCATTAGTTTGAGCCTGAAATTGAATCCATGACTTCTAGCATGTGCGGTCAATACTCCATACGATTTCCGCATAACATTTTGCATGTAAGCCAATATCGCAATATGAACAAACAATTACCTGTCATCAGTGGAACAAATCATTGACAGTGGGCAGTGGCGCCAGTCCACCGGAGAGATCAGGCAGACGGCCTATATCTGGCAGGTTCTGTATATGGGACTTCAGTTCAAGTCGAACTGTCTTAACCTTTGCTAGCTTGTTCTTATATTCCTGTAATGAAGTAAAACTTATCTAAGTGATCATTTGTGTTACAGGTACATGTTGATGCTGTAATCAATTTATTGTGCTTCATATCATATCAATGTTTACACCTTTGGACATAGAGTAAAACCTGTATAAACGGTCACCTCTGTTAAGCAGAAACTTGTCTTAAGCAGCCACATTTGCTATTTCCCATTTCTATGCTCTCAGAGAAAATTAACCTGTATTAAGCCACCTGACTTAAAAGTTCAATTTTGCTCATTCCATTGATTGGTTGCTTAAGACAGGTTTGACTGTATAATCACACGGAAATATCAACATTGAAGTATTACTGTCAAAGTAAAAGTTTATATTTAGTAAGTAATAACAGTGACTCCACTAGTCTTATATGTTAAAATAATGATTCAATGAGTTTGGTATGCAAGCAAATGAATCATTCATAGCCAAACAGAATTTTCTTAGGGACAGAATTTTCTATCTGAACCTTAAACCTATATAAGATTCTTATCATTTGTGGAGGTGAGGAGAGGAACAGTACCTAAGTTAAAATGGGGCATTATAAAACAAAAGGGGAAGAGAGGGGATCAGGCATGTACCAATGTATGAAAGTTTAAACAGGCCTGAGTATCTTTAACATAAATAGTGGGGCTAGTAATAAAGCTGAAATAGAACAGTATTTCTGCGTATTTCATTAAATTTAGAACAATTTAAAAATTAAACTAAAAAAAAAAAATATGATATTTTGTTGTGAACTTAAATATAGCAGCCCTTTAATAGTACAAACACTTGAGGTATAAGTATGCACCCTTGTGCCAAGTAACATCCACATAACTGTAAGTATACATTTAGTAAATCACAACTACCACCAAAACCTAAACACAGAGATTAAATACAAAATATGACCTTGTAATCCTGCAATATGACCTTGATCTTCAAGCAAGATGCCTAAATATGTTACATAATGCCTCAGAGTATAAACATGCACATTTAACTGCAAACAAAACTTTAAGCAGACGGAACCCAGACACCGACAAAAGTACAAAACCTCTTCTATTCACAGAATAGTCGGGTTAAAAAATGAAAAATATAAATTGAAATTTCCTTGTGTTTATTTCTAACTAATAGATATAAAATCAAAGAAATAAAGAAACAAGGTACACCTTTATTTCATAAATTACCGAAAAATCTGTGAAATAGGACACCTTTCATTTTGCGTTAAATCTTAAGATATCACAGCTACCGGTATGTCACCAAAATTTATATAAAATCATATTCAATTCAAAACCATGAAACCAAACAGGATATCAGAAAAATATGAACTATAAACTCATTTAAGGTGGTTTACTTCAACCAAAGAGAGACAACTCAAATTAAAATTGATGCACATACATTTGCAAGTTGAACATATAGCGAAATACATGATTGTGGAGGTCTGGTTCATACGATATCAGGTCAAACTGTAATAATCAACTCAATAATGATATGACCAAAATTTAAGCCATATATTGATTCCAAATATTGACTCTTATATTTCAGTTTAAGCACAATCACACAGATTTTAGTCATATATTCATGAACATAAACTTTAGTATCTGGACATATTGAGTCCAACATTTGAGTTTGAGGTCGAGATCATAATTTTTTTCCAAGATATTTGGGCCTAGTTTAAAAGTATATATGATATGATTATTTTAAGTATCTGTTCTGAGAACAAAATATGGATTTACTTATATGAAAATAATACAATTTCGACTTATTTATTCCTCATGAGGGACCGGAGATTTTGTTAGAAAAGTGGTTTTACTTGGTTGAATGAAATGAGGCTATAAAAAGATTTTACATGAGAGCTCAATTATTATTAAATTTATTAAACGAGTAAGAATTAATCATATAATAAAAGGCTCTTTCGAACATCATATAATTTCTGCCAACAAGTTTAATAAATTAGATAATAAATGAACACGAATGCAAGATTCTTTTTTTTTTCCATAACAGAGATAATGGTACATTTATCCATTTATTCACCAGATCATTTCTATAAGAACAAGTAATAATCAGCCATATTAGTTTCCGTCAATCTTCGTTTGATGAAACATCTCAAAATAACGTCATTTTAACCATAATAAACCAACATCATTTACTTATTCAGCCAGGTTGAAAGGCAGTTCTGTACTTTATGTATGAGGATCGAGTTATATGGAAAACACCGAACAATCAATCGAAAGTGATATTACAATAGGTTAATATAAAAAATATGCCATGGGTTTATTACACTCCTGCACCAAAATTTATGTGATAGACAATAATTATTAGATCGTGTATTCAAACTTTTAGTTAATGACAGGTTCTCCATGTCTGAATGGTCAAGCGCTTCATCTAAAAATGAACCCAGCTCTGTACAAACACCACATGTGAGACAGTTGGCCAGTTATTTGCAGAAGAACTATGGTTCTGTTAAGATAAATATATATGCATCTGGGGCCTGCCTCTGCAATTAAAACTGATATATATGCATCTGAGGCCTGCCTCCACAATTAAAACTGATATATATGCATCTGAGGCCTGCCTCAACAATTAAAACTGATATATATGCATCTGAGGCCTGCCTCAACAATTAAAACTGATATATATGCATCTGAGGCCTGCCTCCACAATTAAAACTGATATATATGCATCTGAGGCCTGCCTCCACAATTAAAACTGATACATATGCATCTGAGGCCTGCCTCAACAATTAAAACTGATATATATGCATCTGAGGCCTGCCTCCACAATTAAAACTGATATATATGCATCTGAGGCCTGCCTCCACAATTAAAACTGATATATATGCATCTGAGGCCTGCCTCCACAATTAAAACTGATATATATGCATCTGAGGCCTGCCTCAACAATTAAAACTGATATATATGCATCTGAGGCCTGCCTCCACAATTAAAACTGATATATATGCATCTGAGGCCTGCCTCCACAATTAAAACTGATACATATGCATCTGAGGCCTGCCTCAACAATTAAAACTGATATATATGCATCTGAGGCCTGCCTCCACAATTAAAACTGATATATATGCATCTGAGGCCTGCCTCCACAATTATAACTGGATGTTATATAATGTACATTCAATCCTGTGGTAAGCAGCCAGTCAAGGAGCGAAAGTAGCCTTTTAAGATATGTTCATTAATACAGATTAATTTACTCTGAGAGCATAGAGAAGAAAAATAGAAAAGCAAATGGCTGCTCCATAGAGTTGACTGCTTGCACAGGCTGTATATTAGTTTAAAATTATTTATTTTACTTCGATTGTGAAACACTTTCTTACAACTTTTAACATAACAAATCACACTCAAAGTCTTTCTGGGTAGAACCTGTACTAAGCATATGCAGAAAAAGTGTCCTGCTCAAGGACACCACACATTGCCATGGTGGAGGATCAAACCTGCGACCCTCAGATCATGGGTTCAGTTCTCTATCACATGATCACGCTCTCCAACTGTATATAACCTGTATTGGGTTGATATGATGTTAAACCTCATTAAAAAAAACAACTTACTATGTTACAGTTTTTCTTTACAATACAGATATTGATCAAACTTACAAATAATCTCCTTTCAGCGTGGTCCAGCTGATCCCCTTGAGTAAGTATGAAGGCTCGGAGCAATTTCGCCACATTTTTCCTCTCCTCCAATTCCTCCCCCAAACGTTTGTTATAGTCCGTCAGCAAGACACAGGCAGTGTCAACAGTGTTGGACAACTTCCTGGCTGAGTCTTTATCTGTACAAACGGACAATACATGTGAACATTAACAATCTCTGTGTGCCATTTCCTCGTCTCTGTATTGCTATAAGAGGGGTAAGTTGGTAGATTAATCTTCTGTTTTTGGGTAGGCAATTGGCAAACAATCTATTTTTTTTTATATTTTATGCCTAAACATGTAGAATGACAACTATAAATATCTTGGATTCTCTATCAGGTTTGATTTTAAGCATCTACCATCTTCCTCTGCCATTGGGCACATGGTCTATTGATAAACAATTGGACACAAGATGGGTTCTGGGTAAAATTGTCACCCTGATAATGGACCAGGTGTAGGGCCCCTTTCCTGGTATCAGACACCCACATTTATTTAGTATGTCATTGGTTCTATCAAGAAGACATTTTCAAAAGAAATGGTTTCACTATTGTTCAAATAGAAATAAATTTTATCCAGCAAATCCTTATCGTAAAGAATTATGAAAGATGTAAACTTTCATCCTAAAAAAAAAAATTACTTGTATTATTTGAAGAACCAAGAGCAGTCCATAAGACAGCGCACTCTACTATTTAATAAATTGTCACAAAATTACAAACATTGATCGAGACTGATGACCAATCTAAGTTAACAAGAGTTGTCTCACTTACTAAATTTAGAAGGTCTTATAACTGTATAACCTTTTACGAAGTTTCAATCCAAAATAATGCAATGTCTGCTGAGATCTTTAACCAGAATTTCTAAGTCAAACAAGGGCCATAATTTGTAAAAAATCTGTCAAGAGTTATCATACTTTGATTTCCTAATTGCAAATTTAGCCTTACATAAAGTTTCAATCATATATATTGGGGTTGTTGGCGAGATATGGACTTAATGGTATTTGCATGCAAAACTTTAACCAGAATTTCTAAGTCAAACATGGGCCATACTTTGCAATATATTCAAGCAAGAGTTAGTTATTGTAGTAGGTGTGATGATTTGGAAGTCTAGTGTGAAGTTTCAAGTCAAAACATACAATGGTTACTGAGATAGGGACTTGTATGCAAAACTTTAAACAAGGTGTGACGCAGACACCGGGGTGAGTAGAAAAGTTCTCTTTATTCTTTGAATAGTTGAGCTCAAAATTACAAAAGACATTTTACAGGTAAATACTATGTATATTTTCGACAAAAACAGACAAATTTATAAAAAATGATACTCTTATCTTCTTACACATGTTTATGCCAAGTTAGTTTCTGTGAAAAAGAAGATTTCAAACACACACTTCTTGGTTAGCTTCACATTTACTGATATCCAACGACCCTCCATGGCAGAGTGGAAAAAAAACACAAAAAAAACAACTATCTTACATACTAGTGGGTTCGAACTGGTCCAGTTCAGAAAGGACAATGGTTCTACTCAGATTCTTCACTCTGCAAGTAACTAGCAAACTTTCTCACATAGAGTGAGACTCAAACCTATGGTTGTAGGTTAAACTTCATTCTATTCTGTCCATTCCCCTACCAATAGAACTTGGATGTCATTTTAAACCTGTATTGTTCTCTTCCTTCCTTCATTTATATAAGGAATATGTCATATTTTTTTGTTTACATGTGATTAATAAACACGAACCATGTAATCTAGCCAGTTGTGCTATATCTGACACCTCTGGAGGCAGCGCAGCAATCTTCTCTCTTATTGCAGCATCACATGACGCAGAGTTCTCCAAGGCAGATAGACGCTTGATCAGTGATTCTGTCTGCAAACAAAAGGTTAATTAGATAGTTTAATATGGTATGCAATCTAGTGAATAGATGTATACTAGAGTCTAAATTCTGGAATAAAATCAAGTAACTGTTGTATAATAAGGACTAATTTTGGTATGCAATATAGTAAACTATCTAAATTAAAAACTGTTGTATATCAGGGGAAAAATTCTAAACCGTTGCATACCAGGGGCTAAACTGTAAACTGTTGTAGACCAGGGTCTTAACTATAAACTGTTGTAGACCAGGGTCTTAATTATAAACTGTTGTAGACCAGGGGCTAAACTGTAAACTGTTGTAGACCAGGGTCTTAACTATAAACTGTTGTAGACCAGGGTTTTAATTATAAATCATTGCATACCAAGGGCTAAACTGTAAACTGTTGTAGACCAGGGTCTTAACTATAAACTGTTGTAGACCAGGGTCTTAATTATAAACTGTTGTAGACCAGGGTCTTAATTATAAACTGTTGTATACTATGCCCATTATTTTTACTTGGGCTTGTACCCAGAATCAAAGCATGATATGTCACTGTTTATTAAAAACATGTAGAATTGATTATTTCTTTGGTGTCTATGTTTGCAGATAGAAGCTGACACTGAATTACAGTGCAAAAAAGGTATGTAACAACTGACTTAAACCTCTTTGATTTCAATGATTTGTTTAATCATATCTGGATTAAGATGATTTACAGGACTGTCAAGTTAGGACAATTAGAAGCACATTTTCTCTCCTCCCACCTTTGATATAATCTGGAGTTGTTAGTAAGATGGTAGAAAGGTCAAGTAATCTGAAAATTGAACTACAGCCGAAACTGGTTCAGGGTTCATACACATAAGGACTGCTAAAATTCAAGCACTTTTCAAGGTAGAAATTTTAAATTTCAAGCACTAAAATAGATGAACTCGCCATACATACATACTGTACCTTAGGAGTTCCTGCACAACGATCTGAGGGGCTAGTTACAGTATTATTATACATGTATATATTCTATATCCCTATATATAGTATAATGAAGTCTTTTATATATAGGGATAAAAATATATATATATGTATAACTAGCCCAGCTGTCTCTCCCAATAAAGATAACTTTTGAACACCAACATTAGACCATAATAAATTAATTGCTAGATTATCATTCCTGCCCGCCCCCTAATTTGCATGCTGCCCCGACTCTTTTTATTTTCATAAAAATAAAAAATAAATATTTTAATAAAATTATTAGAAAAACATCAAAATTTTATAAATAATAAAATACTCCTGCTCTCCCTGTTTTTAAGAAAAATTTGGATGATAATCTAGAAATTAATTTATAATGGCCAATATTACTTTTTTTACAACTTCGGTTAGTTTCACACAGCCACATACTTCCTCAGCCCTTAATGTCTTTGCATCCCATTTTTTACCGATTTCTTTGTACTACACAAGTTTATCTTGTGCTCATTTGCGAATTACCGACATGGACATTTCATTTTTCTTGTGTTTCTCGCTCTTATTGTGTGACTTCAGGGCTGAAAACACACTTTCTGCGAGGCATTGTTATCCGTGTATTACTACCTTGTGTGTGGATACATTGGGTTTCCCCACAAGCAGCTGTTTAAATGCATTTGATTTTGTTCTCTGTACTTTGGGTGTTATTGGCAATTTTTCTGTGCGGGTTATTGGAGAATTACCTATCAATTGCGTTAAGTTTATGCAATTGTTTGTTTAGACGACAACACACCGTATCTATTTTTAAAATTAGAACAGGTGCGCACTGGTTCCCAATATGCTGCACTGCGCAATACTGCTGGGAAACATGTTTTTCAAATTGAGTAGTCTCCCTTCTCTTGCATGTAGTAAAACAGGGAGTAAAATAAATGGCGAAGCTGGACATTTCATATTCTCCATTACTTTTTTTTAATTTCAAACTCTTTTAAATTCAAGCACTTTTCAATGACTTTTGTTCATTTTCAAGCACTTTTCCCACTGACATTAAAAATAAGCACTATTCAAGGATGTTTTTAAGAGATAAGCACTTCTCATCTGAGAGGTTGAAAATCAAACACTTTTCAAATCTTTGCTAACGTTGTGGTTATCTCAATGTTGGAGGGACTGCCATAAAAAACTCAAGATAACTGAATACTGATAAAGATTTTGTCTCAAGATCAATATTTATTTTCATCACCTGATAATTGCCGTACGTCAATTGGACTTTCACATCTGGGTCCTTCTTTGAATTTTTGGCAGTGTGAAATGTAAGTTGAGGCTGATTGATTGAATCAGATGATATTTAAACAATTTACATGCAATCACCTTATTTGATGACACGATGTATTCAACATTCTGTCATTAAAACTGACACCATTGCCCTTTACCGGTAATAAGTGTCGCTTTGTAAACAAACAAAAGATCATGCGTAGATTTTCTTACAACGTGGAAAAACACACAATAATATGTCAACAATAATTATATTGAGACAAACAATTAATGGCGTGAAATGATCAATTGGGAACTAAAACTGGGATCGAGATATCCAAATATCGACACAGACAATATTGAGTAAAAAGGAATATATTAACATACACAAAGAAGAGGAAAAGTTGGGGATGGCAAAAAATATCAATACTACCCAAATATCGACACAATCAATATCGAGATAACAAGTTTCAACTGTATATACATATAATATTGGCAGTAATAAACCTGGCCCTACCTCCATCATGCGGCTATAAGAAGAACCTTCCATTATTTTTTTTTTCATATCAAGTACAACAGTACTGAGTATGCTTACATCTACTGTCCCCAGGTCCTCGGATTTAAGGTTCTCCACTTCCTGTTTCAGTGAAAGCTGGTCGGAGGACTCGTCTTTCCTTCGTCTCTTCTTTGTTGTTGTTGCTGTTGTTGTTGCTGCTGTGTCCGAAAAAACGTCAGCAATACTCACTGGAGGGTGATTACCACTGGCTGCAAATGTAGAAAGTAGTAAATAAGTAACAGTTAAATGACATGCACTACTTTACTAACAAGTAGGTGAATTTTAAAAGTTAACATTAACAAAACAAAAAAACCAGAAATGTGTCTGTCAACAAGAAAGTCTCCGCTATTTTTTAGTCACCAATGTTTTACAAAAATCAAGTAAAAAGGGACCATAACTCTAGTAAGACTTTACCAATGATAACAAATACAAAATGATTTATTGGTATGCCTGTAAAAAAAGTAAAGTAGTTTCAGTGGCATTTTATATGCACATCAATGAGACGATATCTAAAATCATGCTGATATGTGCGCAGTTACCTTCTTTACTCTCTTTTTCTTTTTTTCGTTTCTTTGGTTTTTCCTCTGGCTGATGTACATGTACATGTCCTGGGCCTTAAAAATTTAACATTGAATAACGGCAATAGAAAACAGCATGGTAGCAAAATGTATAAAGGTATAACAGTGAATAAAGAAAACAGAACAGAGTAAATAAATACAACAGAACATGGGAGCAAAATTGTCATGTCATATTCAGACAGAAAAGGGAATATTTGACTGAATACTTAGCGTCATGTTTATGCCATCGAGGACTAACAGACGATCAGTTAACTTAACCACTGTTTCCTGGGAATCTGGAAGGTTAACCAGTACTCAAGCACACCCCATCTCCACAAGTAACTGATAACTTTCCCACTTGAATCAGCGGTGAGAGGTGAATGATGAGACACAAAATTGTATATCAAACATCATGGAGATTGTGGCTGGCCAATTGTGGTGGAGATTCAAACTCACGACTGAGCTCATTGGGCCCGGCTAATGGGAATAAAAGAACCAGAATATATAATTCTTGTCAATAAGTGCCGAATGCAAAGAATATCTATTCCCCTCTGGTAGATTTCCTCAACATTCCAGTAGTTAAAATAGATTTAATTAAAAATATAAAAATTAAGAGAAACTTTGAAAGAAAACAATAAAGAATGAAAAAATTAAACCTCAAAATGAAAAGTAACAAAAACAGAACAAACAATTTCTTGATGACATAAATTACTCACCCAGGGCTTCACGTGCATTTTTTATAAAATCTTTAGTATACACCCCTCTTTCTTCCCATATTGCCAAGATTCTGTCTAGCGACTTCTTCTGTTTCTCTCCTGCATCTCTGAAAACACATTTTAATTTACATAAAGAATTCAAATCTCTTAAAATAAGCAACATGATTAAATAAACTGAACTTCACGGTGACATATATTTATAAATATACACACCACAGGTTATATAATGGCATCCAGATTTATTGGTACAAGAATACTGAAACACTGAGGTCATAGGATCAAATCCTCCCCACCCTATCAGTCCAAAAACTTTATGTGAATGAATGAATGAGGTTTTACGGGGTACCAACACATTATAGGTTATTTGACGCCAACAGGAAGGAAGATTCCAGGTTCACTACATGTACAAAAAAAAACAACAAATAATTAACATACAGATTTAAAAAAAACACCAACAAATGAATATGCAGAATGAACCTAAAATCTTGATACCTGCAGAACTGCAGAGTTTCAGCAAATTCTATCATATTACTCAAACTGTCGCTTCCTATGACATGTATAAGCCAGTGATCATATTCTTGCCATCACTCATGGCTCCCGGGAACCACACAGGGGTTGATAATTTAACCACAATAGTGAACATGACAAAAAATGATAAAATGAACATGACACCCATCTGGAGGATTCCTACCCCTCTGCAGAGATCAGCAGTGATTCTATTCTTAGCCGGAACCACATTTATGTGAGAAAGATTGCTGAATACTTGTGTAGGACAGGGGATCTTCTCAGATTACTGTTTTACAGAACCACTGACACTTTCCTTCCACAAGTAACTGGCAAATTATTATTACCAAGTCATGCTTGAACACACAACCTCAATGATAGAATTAAGTGACCTTGATACCATGCCTAATGTAGGTCACTGAGGAGCCCAATCACTACAGACAAAGTTCAGCAGATTAACAGAATTTTATCAAGGATAAAACAAAAGGACACTCTTTAAAAGCCTGGCATTCAATTATCCTGATTTTATAACACTGTGTCCTTTTTCGATTAATACATGGACTATCATAATAGTATATAAGTACATGTTTGAATTATTTTTGATGCAACAAAAGAACAAACATTACAAAAAAAATCAATAAAAATTTAAGCTATGTCAACTGTCTATATATACATTAAAGAAGAAATCATAGAAGTATACAACAAAATGGTGCCTGCACAAAGAATACATTCTTGGTTTAGAAAAGACAACAGTCATGATCATAACTTCGACACAGACAAATTTAAGTTACCAGGAATACTAAAAGTTTATAGTCTGTATGGTGTTTAGCGTTGCTTTCAACAATTTTTCAGCTTTATCAGGACGATATCTACTTAAGAATGGCTGCCTCACTGGAGTATCATGCTGCAGACACTTGGTATGATATCCCACCCAGGCATATTATACTGACACCGGGATCTAAATGCTAAGCCCAAGTACCATATTTCAAGTCTTCAGTATGTGATAAATGAGGTTAAAGTTCACATATGTGTCAATACATCAACGACATTATTCAAGTAGATTACAACCACTTACTTATATCCAATGACAAAAGCTTCACTTAGAACTGTTCCAAAGTCCTTTGAAAACTCTGGCCCCTTCTTCTTACTGTTCTGTATGACATCATTGGCTAGGTATATGTAGATTAGCCTCCGAGGGGGTGATGCTAAATAAATAAAAATTGGTAAGGTTTATTATCCCGATTTAAAACTTTTAATAATGTGTTTTTTATAGCGTGGAATGAATTGACGCAGCACTCTGCCCCTTTTTGGCCACACCATTCTGCCTTAAAATTGTCGTCCTTCTTTACTGAAATGTGCCCTGCTGCCCCAATCCAAGTTGTATAAAAAATATGTCAATCAAAAGGCATTTCAGATAAATAAATAAATGAATTATGATTTATTTTGGTTTGAATTCCTTTTTTTTATATAGTTTCAATAAATATTACATGAAGATTTAAACATTGACCTGATGGGATGTGGTCCTTAAATCTAATGGCCTCAGAAATGTTTTTTTTAAATGAAATAAACTTTTGTCATTTTTAACATGTAAAGAGGTTATTTTAATGCATGGTTACAAAGACAATAGTCGGGGCTTCTGAAACTTCAAAATGCAAATTGGTCCAGGTATTTTACTACTGTAACAATTGCACTTGTAATGAAAAAATTACCAAAACACTGTGTTGGTATATATATATATATGCCTTGATGCATGTCTATGTACCCTACCACCATGCATTTTATCATTTTTTGCTATAACACTTTACTTCATATAGATGCCTTTGGGCACTTCTAATATAGAAGGCTTTTGAATTATTGGGTGAATTATGTTTATATTAACTGACAGAGTGGAAAACAGTGCAGGAAGTGTTCAGATTGCTCATTGCAATTCTTTCTCACTGATTCACCCCCCTGAGAATATAGCGGGTTCCATCATGTGCAACATTTTGTTGTGTCCAAATACTGTATATGTTTTTGGATGTTAATCACTAACTATAGCACGGAAAAGTGTAAAATACTAAATGTACTTTTTCATATTTCAACTACCAGTATTATATTTTGTAATTTGCACCGTGACCATATACCTTTGACAAACAGTTAATACTTGTAAAATCTCCTTAAAGGGGAAGTTTTTTTCAGGATTTTGATCTTCAACCAATGACCTAATTGCAGAGAATTGCTGGTTTAAAAGAGCCTTTTTCCTTTTTCTGGAAATTTGGAAGAGGCCCAAGCCTTTAAGGGAAAAAAACCAGAGCATTTGAGCAGAAGGGAAATTGAGATTTTTATTAAGAATTTAGCAAACTGGAAAATAAAATGTTACACTGTTAAGATCATGTTCTAACCAATAATTATCAGATATTACAATAATACTTCATTATTATCATTCCAATTTTTTTTTCCCTCTAATGTAAGAAAAATTAAAAAAATAAAATCTTTTTCATTTTGGGAATTTTTTTTGGCCTCAATTGGAAAAAAATCATGATTTTTGAATTGGTAAGCCTCTGCTTTTAATAAGGTAAAATGTCCTGCTTATAACAAATTAACAAACACTGCTGAAATTTAAGTATCTCTTCGTGGAAACAAATGCACATTTTGACAATTTTCATGAAATGAGATAGAAGCAAAGCATCCTATTATAGACCAGTTCCTCTAACTTCAATAAGTTGCAAATTACTAGAGCACATCATACATCTATGGCCAAGCCATCTCTCATCTAGATTGCCACAAAATTCTCTCTGATGCTCAACATGGGTTTAGGAAATCAAGACCATGCAAGTTATAGCTGCTACTAACCATACAAGACCTTGCCAACAGCCTCAACACAGGGGAACAAATTGACGCAGTCTTGCTTGACTTTAGCAAAGCATTCAATAAGGTCCCACATCAGAGACTATTGGTCAAGCTGAAGCATAATGGGATATGCAGCAGTCTTCACTCTTGGATCGCAGATTTCCTACGACACTGACAGTAATACGTCATACTAGAAGGATCCAAGTCATCGTCATCACAAGTTACTTCTGGCGTACCCCAAGATACTGTCCTGGGACCATTATTGTTCTTAGTGTACATCAATGACATGCCTACTTAAGTATCCTCCACTGCCAGACTGTTTGCCGACGATTGCCTCCTGTACAGATGTATACAATGCAAAGATCTTCAAGATGATCTCACCAATCTACAGATATGGGAAAACAATTGGCAAATGCCATTCAATCCTGAGAAATGCGAGGTAATACGAATCACCAACAAACGTAAACCACTCCAATCTCCTCACAAGATACACAACATCAAGCTACTGATGGTCAAAGAAGCCCAACCAAATATTTGGGTGTTACTATCAGTTCCAACCTTTCGTGGAACAACCATGATGACAATATCTGCAGAGAAGCCAATTTAGTAACCTGTAGCATCTGTAGTTTGAGACCCATATACACAGAGGAATGGCAAGAAGCTGGAACAAGATATGTCACTGGTGTTTATAGAGAGCAAGCAGTGTCACATCAATGCTGAAGACAGACTGGGACACATTGCAATCCCGATGCAAGCATGCCAGACTTGTAATGATGTACAGGGTAGTGTACCAACTTATCGCCGTCCCTGCAGATATATACTTGGTACCCACGACAACAACTTACAAAAGAGGGCATACTTCGGGATTCAGGATTCCACAGTCGAATGTTAATTGACACCTACATTCCTTCTTCCCAAGTACCATCAGACTATGGAACAGCCTTCCTGCTGGACTGATTGCAACTCCCACTGAGCCTACCATCCTTTAAGATGGCTTGCGGGATGCCATGAAGTAACCATCCTAGAACCCAGTTTTTAACCTGTATATATGCGATTTTAACAAAGTACACTTGGTCCTCAACGCCACATGTACATACACTCAATTCGAGAATATTCAGTTTTTGAGGGATGAATTACTTGGAAGAAGAGATTGCTTAGGAATTGAAATATTTTGTTGGAATAACATAATCTGTTTTGTTGATATTAATTGTTTGTATTTGTAACACTTAGAGTTTAGTTATTTAATATGAAGTTTGGCTGCAAAAACATGTTGTAAATAAGATGCTTGTGCGTGCCCCTTAGGGGAGTGAATCACTGGAACAACAGCACTAGGGGGATGAATCACTGGAACAACAGCACTAGGGGGGATAAATCACTGGAACAACAGCACTACATTTTCTCTACTGGATTATCCTCTTTGCCATAAAGTCCAAGATTATGAGAAGAAACATATAAAAAAAAAGATAAACAATTAAAAACATTCAACTTCTTTAACATTGAGCATGGCAAATATCTCACTCAAAATTGACAATAATCTCGTTGTTAGCGTTAACATGTAACACCATATGTTTGTTTAGCAACTTTCAGATTTTACAAATCACACGAACCTTTCTTCAGTTCCCTCAGCCACACTTGTACGATTGTCTTTGAATGTTTCCTGTGGTGGATCAACCATAAAGAAAGTGTTTGAATGCTCTGTTGGGTTCCATTCAGCTCGGTAAATTTCTTTACTAAATTGCTTTCTGAAAACGAAGCCATACTTTTTTTTCTGTTTTCCTTTTCCCAAAACTCGCACCCGGAAGTGCAAAATAGGTCTGGTACCCCAGTTGGGACAAGTTATGGAATATCCGGCCCGTTACTAATCCGGTCCCAAACGAAAAGTCCTTTGAATATCCGGTTTACTATCAGTAAAACCAACATATTAAGCCAAACGCCTCTGCTTTATAGTGAACATAGATTTGCTTACATTATCAGAGGAATTTGGCCGAACCTGGATCTCAATACAATAAAATTCTATTGATTGTATATTTGTACACATTTATTATCAGTTTGTGTTAGGTTACCATAGTAAAATTTTATTAATAAGACAATATCGTTTAAACCTTATATACAGCAAGCCATCAGTATTTGTCAATATAAGACTATTAAATCTAAAAAAAAAACAAAGACTTATCCTTGAAAATACACACTGCCATTTAAATTTACCATTCAACATTTTCAGTAAAAAAAACTAAATGGTCATTTTGAAAAGATGTAAAGAATCTGAAAGAAAATAAATATAAATCTGTTGCAAATAAAAGATTGTCTTTTGCCACCATTAATCACCGGATTTACATATTATTTGTAAAATAATTACACTTCTTTTTTTCTGCACTGATTTTACGATAAGGCAGTGGTACGCTTCGTCCGACATTAAAAACATTCCGAAATTCTTTTGAATTGATTTGATATTATTTATTTGTGACATATGCCATAAATAAAACATACACTAGCACATTAACATAAAATATTACAATAGTTTATGCATACTGTCAAGGATAAAAATATTGGTAGACTTTTAATAACTTAAGCTTTTCTAAAACTTCATTATGTTACTTACATACAAATATAAAATACATTAAATTCCAATAAAAATGATAAGGTTAAAAGGTACCGCCATTTTTTTTTCGAGCAAAAAATATTGTGTAGCCTATGCCGTTTCAGAAACAAGATATTCTAAGCTTTCTAAACATATAACTTCTTTTTTTTAAATCAGTAAATAATGAAGTAAGTATGCACCGGCAGCTACTTGTTCTAAAAACTGAATTTAACACTACCCCAGATTTTACACCTGTCCGAACAGCTTAAAATAAAAGAAAAAGAAATTACGACAGAGTTTAATTAAAAATGCCTTACGCAAATCAGCCTACTGTCCAAATAACACAAGTTTCGGATGAAAATATAAAATTTATATTAGAGGATACTGACCTGAGGTAATTCTCTACTATTACACCGAACTAAAATGCATTTCTTTATGAAAACTCGTATTTGTCATCTAATTTCGCGACTTCAAATTTTTGGCAAGTCCATACTATTTTTTTTTCTTAAATCAAAGTAGGCCTAGTATGAATTATGTGATGTCATCAAGTAGTTTGTGTTGGGATTGCCTTTTAATTACATCATCCAAATTGAAATTTGTCACATTTTGCAGATTTCAAATAGCAGTTCATTCATATTTTTTTTTATATATGAATCCTAATGAAATGTATGTATACTGGTCATATCTATACCCTACCATGAGTCTAAAACTTTGTCAACCATGTAAATAATGGCATCAATAATAAACAGTAATAAAGTTACTTAAGTGTGCTGAGAAATAAACAGTTGCCAGTTTGAAATATAAACAAATATCAACACTAGCGAAAGTTGGAGCTTTGCGCATGTCTAGGTATTGTATTATACGGTAATAGGTATATTGCGGTATTAGGCATACAAGGGATATTTATTCTAAAAATACTTTTATTTGTTTAAGACAATTAGAGCAATTTTTTTTATCTTTCAAACTGTTCTGCATGAGGTCAGAAGTTAGGAAGAGGCCCAAGCCTTCGGGTTTGAGGAAAAACATCACAATCATGAGGAAATTTTTTTAAGGCTTTAGCAAACAAAATATAGTTTGATAGTGTAAAGATAATTTTTTTTTATTTATTTTGGGATTTTTTTTGCTGGATATTGGCATTAGTTTTATAAGGTAAAAAAACATGGAGGTGGGTGATATAAATTTACTAAAAAATACCTTTCTTGTATTGCAGTGTTGCCAATGCATTGCGGAGAGTATGCATAGCAGAGGTTCCAACCATGGGTGAGTATTGTAGAGACTTAAAATACTGGATTTTACTGGTAGGTCCGAGGCCTTCCAACAAAAAATTTGATAAGTTGGCAAAATCTTTAGAAAGGACCAAACTTTAGAGATAAAATACGTATTGTATTTTTCATTTTGACAGGTTCTGTTAACTAGTATTAGCCTAAGGGCCTTTGAAATGACATCAACAAAGCAAGTACAACCATAAAAGTTTCCTTTAGATTTGAAAAAAGCTTCTTTTTTTGATTGTCAGAATGATGAGAAATACTTTTTTTTTTAAAAATCACCTTAAAAAGTGCTTTTCTTTAATGCCATTGGGAAAAGTCTTTAACAATGCTTGAACATGAACAAAAATGAATTGTGCTTGAATATAAAATAAAAACAGTATATGAAAAGGTTTATTTCCATCTTTCGCCATTTTTTTACTTCTGTGTTTCACTTTATACAAGAGAAGGGAATCTATTCAAATTGACAAATTGGTCCAGCTAGTTGCCAGCATCATGGTGCAGTGTAGCATGCAACTGCTGAGAGCCAGTGTGCATGAGTCTTTATCCTTGAAATAGATACAACATGTTTTCGTCTTTACCCCGAACAAGTGCATAAAAAGAACGTAGTTGATAAAATTTTTACTATTACCTGGGCAAAAACCCGAGCAAGTGTTTCCATTCCTTAACGGTAACACAAATAGGCTGAGAAAATCCATGCAAAATGTTTCACAAAGACACCTTGTTGATAACCTGGAGTCAGTGGTCCAGTGGTAGAGCATTGAACCCATGATTGGAGAGTGGTGGGTTTGATCCTCTGCCACGGCTGTGTGTCCTTGGGCAAGACACCTTTTCTGAAATGCTTAGTACTGGTTCTGTCTTTGAGCCTAATTTGCATATGTTGTAATAACTTATTTCACAATTGAAGTAAAAGAAATAAGTATGAACTAAAAACCTGATACAATCACAAAGCTAAAAGTGAAAATTTGGAATGGTTTAAATGTTTATGAATGAAATCAAGTCTTTCACTTTGTGGTTGTGTCAAGATTTAGTTATGGAATGGAAGCATTTATGTATTATTAGTTTACCATTGAATGTAGTCAATATTTGTCAATATTATTTACAAGCCTTAGAAATATTTATTTTTTTTGTTGTTAAGTAAATATTAAAAAAAATATGTGGGTAAATATTCAATATGATTCAAAAGCCTATCTGTACATGTATACCTGTAAATAAAATATTTTATGACTATACCTGTATCTGCTTTCTACTTCAGCTATAGACTGGGTCCAGATAGAGTCGAACTCCACAGTACTGTTTGACGAATTCATCTCCCATCGTATTGGTTTGATTCCACTTACCAGTGACGATATTGTGGACAGGATGCAGTACAGCAGGGTAAAGTTTTACTTGTATACATGTCAAAGTGTTCTTGTGTTGATGTTTTTTTGTAGCATGGTAAAGATAGGTGTGTGATTAAAAGTTCAGGGCTCTCAGTTTACAATTTTTGAGGCTGAAATACAATTTTACACCCCTTGTTATGCGTTCTTAGGCGCAAAGTGACGCTTGAATATTATTTTTACTTCTATGTGGCTACATATTTTTATGTGAAAAAGATTGATTTGATGTGCAAACATGCGGAAAACCAATTTTAACATTATCATGTGTCCCTTTAATAGAATCCATGTTGAGTAAAGGAGATTATACATGATAATTTGTTTAAATTGTGTGGTTTTATGGACATTCGGGACCAGAACAGGAAAGAAAGGTCGTTTTGTAAATTAAAAAAAACAACTTCTTAAGATCTGGCCTGTCATATTTTTCATGTAATGCATACAACAATATGTTGTAGTGTAATCATAGCAGTCAGGTTGATTGGTAGATTTAATATTTAGTGTCATTTTATATGCCATCGATGACTAACAGACAATCAGTTACATCTAACGCCTCTTTCCTGGAATCCTGGATGGTTAACCAGTACTTAAACTCACCAATCTCGACAAGTAACTGATAGCTTTCCCACTTGGATCAGTGGTGAAAGACAAATGATAATAAGATGCATGTCATATATAAACCATCACTGAGACTCTGACCACATAGCTAGCAGAAAGTAAAGTGTTTATTTTATTTCATACTTCAGGATTGTACCTGTGATGAGTTTTGTCCTGACTGTTCCGTAGAATTTACACTGGAAGTAAAGTGCCAGGATGACGTGACACGACATATTACAAGTAGAGATCTCATCTCCAATAACCCAAAAATTGTACCGGTATGCTTCTCTATCTGTTTCTTACTTCACAGATTTCTTTTCTATCTACCTCAATGTTATATTATTACCAGGGTCCTTCCTAGGTACCTGGTCTAAGGCATCGTTTCAATACATACAGTTGAGGTCATAGGTTTAATTAAGCCCTGTCCAGTGCTTAACCCTTTACTTCATATAGACGCCTTTGGACACCTCTAATATAGACGCCTTTTGAATTATTGGGTAAATTATGTTTATATTAACTGAAAACGCGTATCTATGGAGTAAAGGGTTAAGCTTACATTTGAATGTTATTTGGGGAAAAATGATGGATTCATTCTGAGGGCTTTCTCCGCAAGTTTATATACTGTAGTTGTGATTTCTTTCAATAGCAGTTGTCTTTTCTGTGTCATTGTACTAAACCATGGTACATATGTGTCTCTTATTGAAAATTGAAAAAGAAAAATGGAATTGACAGAGAAATTTGAATGGCGATAAATTAGAGAATAAGAAAGTGTAAATTAAGGAAACATATAGAGTGTACAGTGTGCGAAAATTAGATATAGTCCTTGACCAAGTCTGTGGCATTTTTAACCGAACTACAAAAGTTTTCTAAACATATTGCCCGACTATTTTTATGACTTTTATCGAAATGGATCAATTTGAGAAGGTATTTGGAAAAATTTATGTTGTTTCTTTTCTGGAACTGAATAAAATTATGATATTTAGAAAATAAAACTTAATGTAAAATTTAGGTCTTTTGTTATTTACGGACTATAAGAAATGAATTCAGACTATGTCAGTTTTGTGCACAGACTGCATATATACAAAAAATCAAGTAAGACATACATACGAATTTTAATTTGCACCTAAGCAGGGCTGTCCCTTAGGGGCAGGGGCCAGGAATTTCACCAGGCAATTCTTGTTCTGACCATCGGCTACTATCGGCTGAGGATCTACTTATTTTTTTAATAATGAAGTTTAGCAGAGTCTCTATATGCATCATTGTTACACATAGTTTATAGGTGATACTTATTTTATTTTTATCTTGATTGTTGAAAAATGGTACTAGAAGCTTCCTCGCTTTGGCGCTTATCATTTACAGGATAGTTCCAGGTCTGATCAGCCCAGTGTCAGTGTAATGTGACTGGGTGAGCTATCATACCATATGTCTGCGGCATGAAACTCTAGGGTGGCAGAGCTTAGAATACTGTCTCAAGTAGACACCGTTACGATGTTACTGAAAATTTGTTGAAAGTGATGTTGAACACCATACAACAACAATAAATTAATCTTGATCTTAAAGAGTCATTTACTAGGTAGAACGAGTAGTTGAGTTGAGTCTTGGATCAAACCCGAGATCTCTACACTATAGATCAACACAAAATAACAAACAAATACTTAACTTTTATTACAGTCAAAAATATGACATTGCAACATTGTTGAGTGCAATTTTATAAGATGTTAAAAGAACGAATAAAACAATTTGGCACTTTTAAAGTTAAAAATAACATTTGTGATTGTGTATCGAGTTAACCTCGGCACAAATTATGAATAATTGTGTATCACATTGAGCAGGGTTGTGTAGTTGTGTTTTATGTTGATCAAGGCTATTATCAATTTGTAATATACACCATGTTGAACTAGACTATAGTTGCTGTACATTAACACATGGAGCTACTAGCTGGTTCCTGCTGCAAGTGACCTTTGATAATGGCTTGAAGGGTTTCTAGATTTATCCTGTCTGTAACATTATGAACTAAGCACTTCTTTAACAGGGCTTTTAATGCTTCACTACCATTGGCTGGGTCCTGGGGCATCACACCATTGGAAATATTCATATAAACAGAAAAAGGATTGGTTCCCTCAGGATCATAAAATGCTGGCTTCAGGGCCAAGGCTTCATACAAGATACAGCCAACAGCCCAGACAAGGGCCCTGGAATCAGGATTGTTACGATTCAACACCTCAGGAGATTCATACACTGCTGCACTTGGTTCTGGCATGTTGTTAGTGTTGCTTTGCTTGTCAATCTCAATGAAAATTTGATTTTTTGGAAGAAAGTGGACACAGTCTGATGCCACATGTGTAGTAGGTGGTATCTTCTCGTCCAGGAGATATTGTACAAGCTCGTCTAAAAGGAGCCACAAAAACTTGTTGTCAATGACTTCATTATTGGCTTTGCATTTCTGAATGACAGATGTTAAAGTTTTGGTTTGTTCCTCGATGACAATAACTTGATTTTCCTCCACAAAAAATGCTATGAACCGAAGATCATTTCTGTTTACCTGGTCACCTGTGTAAAATATATGAATGTATAGATTAGTTAATAAATTTATGATATTTACTTTAAACTGATATGAGATGGTACTTTGGCAAGAAAAGTCAAATTATGAATCAAATGTTCTCCAAACTTCTTAGTTGCACCTTGCAAAGTTAGATGATGCATCTCACCTCAGGGTCCAGTGGTTGAGTGGTCTAAGGCGCCGACTCAAGATCACTTACCTTTCACTGCAAAGGTATAGGTTTGAGTTCTGCTTGCTCTAAACACTTTATGTAAGAAAGTTTGCCAGTTACTTGCCAAAGGACGGTGGTTCTACTCAGATTTATTCTAAGGTCTTCTGCCACCAATAAAACTGAGTATGTTGTAAATAATCGTATATAAGATATTATGTCACATTGTGGTTTGTCTTTCATCACTGATTCAATTGGGAAAGTTATTGGTTACTTGCGTAGATGGATGTGCTCGAGTAGTGATCCCAGGAAAGAGTGGTGAAGGTAACTGATCGTCTGTTTGTTCTCAATGGCATAAAAATGAAGTGTTTTACTAATGAATCTGAATGTCATATATATATAACTGTAATGTGTTGAAATAGCTGTACAACACTCTTTTAAAAAATATGCTAACTGTTGAAAAATGCAATATTTGTGTGATCATACTTGAAGCAACCAGTTTCACGTTGACCTCTGTGTTGGTAAGGAGACACAGGGCTGGATAGGTTTGCATCTCATAACTCTCTGGCGGTAGTGAGTTTGCATTAATGAGAAAGTCACCCAAACTCAGTGAACCCATAATCAGTTTGAGTCTAGGTGGCAGTGGCAGACTGTCAATCTGAAATGTAAATTTGTGAAATGTTGACGCTGGTGACAATATACCTGCTGATATTCAGATGTTTTCACCAACATTATAAATTGGCGGCAATAAACCTTAGTCTGTGGAACGGACCCAGCTCTCTGGATTGGGTCCATTAACCCTTTGCTCCATCAGCATCTTGGACTCTTCCAAATTGAAAGCATAAATTCACCACGTATCAGCAATGGGTGAATTATGTTTATATTAATTGACAGAGTGGAAAACAGTGCAGGAAGTGTTCAGATTGCTTGTTACGAGCAATCTGAACTCTTCCTGCACTGTTTTCAAAGGCCTTCTGTGATTGGTGCGGGAAAATGCGTATTTATGGAGTAAAGGGTTAAACAGCTGAAAATCTTAAATCTAAGTAAAGCTGCCATGTGATAATGTTTTTAAACTGGTAATTATTGGATAATATTTAATACAATATGAAAAAATGTAAAAAACATTAAAATTTATCAATCATTCTGAAAGCAAACTTTGAATAAAAATCATACTTATTTAAGCAACTTTTCAAGGAGAAAAGAAAATGTAATCTCATATTATGAAAGATTTGTGACTGTCACTCTTTTATACAGGTTGAATAACTTTGTGACCTTTGACATTGAAAGTAAAAATGGTTGAACACTCTGATTATAAGTATGGTCCATTGAGTCTGTGGTTTGATAACATTCTTGAGGGTTGTTTTTATATCTAGTACTCGATTTACCCTGCTTAGACCGCGGAGTGTAAAAGTTTTGATGACTGCCTTTCTACACCAGTGCTGCAGACACTTGGGAGTGTGGGGCGTTGTCAACGGTGTCACATCCTTCGTGATAGGATTGAATGACAGGATGACAGCCATTCTGCAACACCACACGGTGATCTGAAACAAGATAAAATAACTATAAAACTATCTGAAATCAAAAAAAGTTGACCTGAAGAGTTGAAAATTTTATGTTACTACTTAATAACAGATCCATGAAGATGGGTTCTATAAATCCCCCCTCAGGGATCTATAAAGGACAAGAAGTGATATGTGAACCTTGCCCTGCTGCGACACGGTGATCTACCAGTACATTTCTGTGTATGGTTCCATTTTAGAGGCCTCACCTTTATCAACGATATTTTTACGACCTTAGCAGTAAAACTGCACATTTATATCAAACATCATATAATATGGATATTCTGTTCAATAACTTATATTGTATTTTTAATTTTGCTGACCAAATATTAAACCGTGGCCCGCAATAAAGTCACTCATCAGCCAGTATTGTGTTATGCTAAAACGTTGACGAATAAAACAGAAATGACAACCTGTGTATAAACTAATTTCTCATAAATAAAATAAACAACAAGGAAGGAATCAACCATTCTCTTCGAACAGGACATTCCTCTTTGGGATTCAATAAACTTTCCAACATTTACTGAACAGAAAGTTACAGGGATGCAGCGACACTGACATTAACACAGTGTCACTAGCTGTGTTGCAGCTGTCACATATTAATATTTTGATGGAGGGTTTGAGACATACGGACATAAACATTTTGTTTTACTTGTTTACTAAAATGTATGTATTAAAATGGATACATTAGAGTCATGTTATACACACATCTATGGTGTTGTTTTTTTTCAATTGCAAAACGAGTTACTATAATGAAAACTGCATATTTAATATACATGTAAATGCAAATAATATAAAATTAGGTTACTCCAGTATATTTGCAGAACCTTTTCTTTCCTTTTTATTTTGGAAAGGGTCATAACTCTTGTAAACGGTTGAGAGGCATCATACAGCCAAACCTGTCTTAAGGAGCCAGTCAAGAGAAGGCGCAAAAGTGACGTTTAAGGACAGGTTTTTGCTTAATACAGGTTAATTTGCTCTAAAAGCATAGAAATAGGAATAAGCAAATGTGGCTGTTTATGACAAATGGCTGGAGGTGACCACTTACACAGGTTGGACTATACATCCACTTGTCTACAGGGAGTGTGGGGAAGGGAACAGATAAAGAAATTTGAGTCATGTATACTGTGCATTGCTTAAAGCTAAGAAAAATATTATCTTTAATATGCAACATGCTGACACAAATATTTTGCAGATTAAAACTTTGAGAGGTACCGATACCGATCATGCCAGAAGAACATTTCAGCTGTGGAAATCTGACCATTATGTATTATTTATTAAATTTTGTCACAAATTGTTTTATTTTCAAGTTTTCTGTTCTATAATTTCAGGTGACATCTAGAAACGTTCAAGAACCCAGTGAATATGATGACACAGATGGTAGGTCTAAAAGAACGTTTTATTTTATACAGTTAAACCTGTGTAAGTGGGCACCTCTATTAGGCAATCACTTGTCTTAAGTAGCAACATTTGCTATTTCCTATATCTATGCTTAAAGAGCAAAATAACTTGTATTAAGCAACAACCTGTGTTAAAAAGCAAATGTTTCTCATTCCCTTGACTTGTTGCTTAAGACAGGTCTGATTGTGAATGGATATACCTTTCACTAGTGAATAAGGATAGGGGTGAGGAGTGGGGGGTGGGGGGAGGATGTAGAGGGGGTGCATGCCTAATGTTAAGTTGACAAATTATCCTACCTACCCAGACGAAAACAAGCCCAACCATAAAAAAAAACAGCAAAAAAACAGCAAACCAAAAACAGTGAAATATTTATTTTCACATATAATAATGAATGTCTGAATTATGACCCGTGTATTATTGGAAGTTGCTCTATGTTACCCTGTGTTCACTCTGGTATGAGCATTTATCATTGGTTCTTCACCAAATTGCATAATCAGCAAATCTTGAATATTTTATGTCAGAATTGTGGCCCTTGAATCGTCAAAATTGGGTTTATTTCACAACATATCAGGAAGGTCCCCTTGTTTATAGTGTATATTTAATTTGTTTAATCATATTTATTTTGCAGACATTCTGATTGTTAAGTTGCGTAAGGGCCAGGAGCTGAAGGTGAAGGCATTTGCTCGTAAGGGGTTTGCCAAGGAACATGCTAAATGGAATCCCACTTGTGGAGTGTCTTTTGAATATGACCCAGATAATGCACTGCGTCACACAACATACCCAAAACCGGAAGAATGGTAATACATGTGTTTGTTTTTCTTCCTTTTTACTCTTCTTCAAAATTGAAAATGTAATTTTCATATTTTTTTGAAATACAAATTTAAGACTTGAAATATTTCATGTTTTGCAAAGCAAATAATAATGAAACAAATAATAGTTACTAGTAACTAAATTTTGATTCCTGTTGTAGAATCAACTTTTATATATCTGTGAGATTTTGTGCTAGTGGTGGCACTTAAACACATGACTTTTATCTGAAATTGATTACTAGTGTTTAACTACTTTGCACTTGATTTTGTTTAAATATAATTTATCTGTGGGTTCTATTGTATTGAAAGGACTGTAGAGAGTTTGACTATTTTTTAAGAAATTATATAATAGAGAAGATATAGTGTCAAAAGATATGTGTTTGTATTGTCAACCATTGCTACTGTATTAGGATTCCTTCTTTATATATCTAACATCAGCTTTCCCATCTGTGCAGTAAACATTCAAGTGTATTCAGCTATATACAGTCAAACCTGTGTAAGCGATCACCTCTGTTAAGCATCTTGTCTTGCCACATTGCCATTTCTATGCATTCAGAACAAATTAACCTGTATTAAACTTCCTTGACTGGCTGCTTAAGAAAGGCTTAAATGTACTTTAAATACGTGTACTTCATATTAATTACATGTAACAATAAATGAAGTCTTTCTATATTTTATATCATTTTGCAACATTGGTGTGCAGATTAGTTATTTTACTGTATTGTTTCAGGCCAAAAAGTGAATTTTCAGAGTTGGAAGAAGATGAACGTAAGTAGTCTGACTTCATGTTTCTTATTTTGTTTTAAACTTTTCTGTTTTACATTTATTTTTATTTTTTTTATTTCAAATTAACCAATTTTCTCTTGATTTTTTTCTTTTCTTATTGAGTATAATAAGTACTTAAGCAAATGCAGATAACGTGTCTTGCTCAGGAAGACCACTCATGGGCATGACAGGGCAGTGAACTCGTGATCCTACCATTTTGGAATTGATGCTCCACCACTAAACCAGGCCTTAAAAATTCCATTTGTCTGCTCGAAAGTTAACCTGACCTGACCGAACACTTTATCACTGTAACATTCATTTATAACTTTTCATACGCTGTATTATTTTTGTAAGATTTCTTTGGTGCAAATGAAAATCGTGCGCAAGGGAAGTAACTCCTTCGATACTGCTAATTTTTGACTGTTCAATAAACAGAAAGAAAACAGCAGTTAAAAAAGAATGTTTGCAAAAAGATGGACTGTCCAATATAAATGCCTGTGAAGATATTAATGATTAGAACTGGCAGCAGTGTTCCAGCATTGGTGAAACATACATGAAAATGTGCAGTCATGGTCCTCCATGGGAGTGTGGTCTAAGGCGCCATCTCAAGATCACTTCCCTCTCACCACTAAGGTCGTAGGTTTGAGTCCCGCTCATCCCCAAAATTTTTCTATGAGAAACTTTGCCAGTTACTTCTGGAAGAAAAGTGTTTTTTGTACTCAGATTCATTCTGAGGACTTCCTCCACCAATAAAACTTAATATGCCATATATAATCTGAAATGTGTTGAAAATTGCATTAAACCACATTCAAAATATGCAGTCAACTGGTAATACTTACACGGATGGCACCTTCATTTGGGATATGGATGAGGGAGTTTAGTATTTAGATAAAACAAGAATTTATACATTTTGCTTATAGTTGATACCTGTATATGATCACCATTTCAGATCAAGCTCCGTTTGACCCAACTGGCTTTCCTAACAAATACTATTACAACGTGGAGTCATGTGGATCACTCAGACCAGAAAACATCGTGTTCTCTGCCCTGTCAAACCTCAAGAAGAAACTTAGCGATCTACAAACCCAACTCAGCCATGAAATACAGAGTGATGTCCTCGCTATCTGATATCTGGTGTTTGTGTATTACGTCTCAGTCAGTGTGTAAACTAAACAAATACTTCTGTGACAAACAAACAGATAAATTACTCTCTTATTTGGAGTACAGATAGTAAAATATGAACATGGGACAGTGACATTCTAAGATCATGATTAAACAAAGGGGATAGTGTTTAACGATCATGCATTTGTAAAAATACAGTAAAATCTGTGTAAGAGGTTACCTCTATTAAGCAGCCACTAGTCTTAATCAGCCATAATTGCTATTTCCCATTCGCATGCTTTCAGAGCATATTTACCTGTCTTAAGCAATGAATGACCTGTCTTAAAAGGAAAATTATGCTCCTCCGTCGACTGGCTGCTTAAGACAGGTTTAACTGTAGTTATAAAAAAGGCATATTTGATAAAACAATCAGGAAAAGGAAAATGGAACTTAATTTAATAAACCAGATATTGGAAGTAAAAAAATTTTCATGACAGTCTAAATATGGCTGTTTTACCAAGAAACAATTATGACATTTGTCTATTATTAAGAATAAGAATCATAAATCAACTCTCCCACCAGTTTGATAATTTGAATATGAGGAAAGGGAAATTGGATTTATATACTAACCTTTGTACTAAATTTGTTCAATTCTTAAACATATAAATTAATGCAGGGTAAGATTGGAGTTATTAAAGAATTGATGAGAAAATCATTAAAGTTTAAAACAAAATGAGGTAAATGCCTTTTGCTGTCCTTAAAGCTCATAGAAAAATGTTAAGACTTGCGAAGGTGTGCAAAAGGGGACCTTTGATCCATATTTATCATAGTGCAGAATCTATGTTACTACACATTTTACAGGATTCAATATTGAATATTCCAAACTTTATGTCTGAATTTGACTTTGCAGTAATAATATATATATATATTTTTTTTTCATTTTTAAATCCTCATTTAAAATTACCAGTTGTTTTACTTCAAGGAGTGCCTGAGGAAAATGATTCAGAGCCAATTAATTCAAATGCTTTTTTCACTTGAGCCAAGATTAGATTTTAAATTAAGCAAGTGTTATCTTGATTTGAAAATCATTTGTGTTAAACATTTATATTAAGAGTCTCAGTTTGATACATGATGATGTATTTGTGATCAGACCATGTTTTTTTGTTTTATTACACACACTATCTTTCCAATTGTTAGATTCGTTTTGATAATTAACAGTTTGCCTGGTGATGATGTTGGCACAGTTTGCCTAGTGATGATGTTTGCACAATATTTAGAGATATGTTATTTTGTTCAACATACATAATTAAGTTTGTAATCAATATGATCGATCATCACCAATCATCATCAATCATCATTAATCATCATCCTCGTCACTTCTTACTCATCATAACTGAATAATTCCAATTAAAGCATTTTCATGGGATGACACCAAATATTTTATTAAGAGTTTTATTTATTTTTTATAAAACCCCTGTGGTTGGGCTACTGTTTTACTTTCCTAATAATGTACATGTATTCCCACATGATTACTATGTAGTTGATAATTAAAATTTCTATCCATACATGTTTATATTACTTAAAAGGCTGTCTGAAACTGATAAACGAAAGATGTCAGGATTGGAATTATAAGGATTAAATTCATTTTTTTCTGTTTTTATGCATGTGTAAAGAATGTCAAATAATATACAAATTTTACATTAATTCCTTTGCACTTTGTTCAATTTGTGCATAATAATTCATGCATAAAAAACAGAAAAATTGAATTTAATCCTTTACTATCTATTTTTTAAATTTTTGTCATTTAGTTACCATGAAAACTATAACAGTGATGATAGTTGTGTGTTTAAATTGTCTATCTGAAATACTGTGTAAGGCATGTTGTCCGCAATCTCTTCTGCTACATGGATCATTACAAATGTGTCATTATTGATTAATAAAGTCAACTGGAAAAATAAATGAGAGCTGTTTGAAAGTTATTTCATTTCCTAACCAGCCAACTTCAATCATTACATCCTGGCAACCTATGGTAAATATTGATACTTCCTTCCTGGTAGACTGATGCATGACATTGACCTGTAAATCCTGGTCCTTTACCCTCTGGTAGGCTTACATAACACTGATGAATACACTTTGGTCCTCATATTCTAGCAGGCTGATCAATTACAATTACTAGAAAACTTAAGTCCTCGTATCTTGACAGACTGTGATACATGACACTGACCAGTAAACTTAAGTCCTTGTATCTTGACAGACTGTGATACATGACACAGACCAGTAAACTTAAGTCCTTGTATCTTGATAGACTGTGATACATGACACTGACCAGTAAACTTAAGTCCTCGTATCTTGACAGACTGTGATACATGACACTGACCAGTAAACTTAAGTCTTTGTATCTTGACAGACTGTAAAACATGACACTGACCAGTAAACTTAAGTACTCATATCTTGACAGACTGATACATGACACTGACCAGTAAGCTTAAGTCCTTGGATCTTGACAGACTGTGATTCATGACACTGAACAGTAAGCTTAAGTCATCGTATCTTGACAGACTGATACATGACACTGACCAGTAAGCTTAAGTCCTCATATCTTGACAGACTGTGATACATGACACTGACCAGTAAGGTTAAGTCATCGTATCTTGACAGACTGATACATGACACTGACCAGTAAGCTTAAGTCCTTGTATCTTGACAGACTGTGATACATGACACTGACCAGTAAGCTTAAGTCCTTGTTTCTTGACAGACTGTGATACATGACACTGACCAGTAAGCTTAAGTCATCATACCTTGACAGACTGTGATACATGACACTGACCAGTAAGCTTAAGTCCTCGTATCTTGACAGACTGTGATACATGACACTGACCAGTAAGCTTAAGTCCTCATATCTTGACAGACTGTGATACATGACACTGACCAGTAAGCTTAAGTCCTCATATCTTTACACTTATACATGACACTGACCAGTAAGCTTAAGTCCTCATATCTTAACAGACTGTGATACATGACACTGACCAGTAAGCTTAAGTCCTTGTATCTTGACTGGCTGTGATACATGACACTGACCAGTAAGGTTAAGTCTTCATCTTCTGACAGACTGTGATACATGACACTGACCAGTAAGTTTAAGTCATCGTATCTTGACAGACTGTGATACATGACACTGACCAGTAAGGTTAAGTCATCGTATCTTGACAGACTGATACATGACACTGACCAGTAAGCTTAAGTCCTTGTATCTTGACAGACTGATACATGACACTGACGAGTAAGCTGAAGTCCTTGTATCTTGACAGACTGTGATACATGACACTGACCAGTAAGCTTAAGTCATATATTGACAGACTGTGATACATGACACTGACCAGTTAGCTTAAGTCCTTGTATCTTGACAGACCGTGATACATGACACTGACCAATAAGCTTAAGTCCTTGTATCTTGACTGACTGTGATACATGACACTGACCTGTAAGCTTAAGTCCTTGTATCTTGATTGACTGTGATACATGACACTGACCAGTAAGCTTAAGTGTGATACATGACACTGACCAGTAAACTGAAGTGTGATACATGACACTGACCAGTAAGCTTAAGTCCATGTATCTTGACAGACTGTGATACATGACACTGGCCAGTAAGCTTTAGTCCTCATATCTTGACAGACTGTGATACATGACACTGACCAGTAAGTTTAAATCCCTGTATCTTGACAGACTGTGATACATGACACTGACCAGTAAGTTTAAGTCCTTGTATCTCGACAGACTGTGATACACGAGTCCTCATATCTTAACAGACTGTGATAAATGACACTGACCAGTAAGCTTAAGTACTCATATCTTGACAGACTGTGATAAGTCCTTGTATCTCGACAGACTACTGTGATACATGAGTCCTCATATCTTAACAGACTGTGATAAATGACACTGACAAGTAAGCTTAAGTCCATGTATCTTGACAGACTGTGATACATGACACTGGCCAGTAAGCTTAAGTCCTCATATCTTGACGGACTGTGATACATGACCCTGACCAGTAAGCTTAAGTCCTTGTATCTTGACAAACTGTGATACATGACACTGACGAGTAAGCTAAAGTCCTTGTATCTCGATAGATTGTGATACATAAGTCCTCATATCTTAACAGACTGTGATAAATGACACTGACCAGTAAGCTTAAGTCCTCATATCTTGGCAGACTGTGACACATGACACTAACCAGTAAGATAAAGTCTTAGTATTTTAACAGACTATGATACATGACACTTACCAGTAAGCTTAAATCCTCATATCTTGACAGACTGTGATACATGACACTGACCAGTAAGCTTACGTCCTCATATCTTGACAGACTGTGATACATGACACTGACCAGTAAGTTTAAATCCTTGTATCTTGACAGACTGTGATACATGACACTGACCAGTAAGCTTAAGTCCTTGTATCTCGACAGACTGTGATACACGAGTCCTCATATCTTAACAGACTGTGATAAATGACACTGACCAATATTAAGTACTCATATCTTGACAGACTGTGATAAGTCCTTGTATCTCGACAGACTACTGTGATACATGAGTCCTCATATCTTAACAGACTGTGATAAATGACACTGACCAGTAAGCTTAAGTCCATGTATCTTGACAGACTGTGATACATGACACTGGCCAGTAAGCTTAAGTCCTCATATCTTGACAGACTGTGATACATGACCCTGACCAGTAAGCTTAAGTCCTTGTATCTTGACAAAATGTGATACATGATACTGACGAGTAAGCTAAAGTCCTTGTATCTCGATAGATTGTGATACATAAGTCCTCATATCTTAACAGACTGTGATAAATGACACTGACCAGTAAGCTTAAGTCCTCATATCTTGGCAGACTGTGACACATGACACTAACCAGTAAGATAAAGTCTTAGTATTTTAACAGACTATGATACATGACACTTACCAGTAAGCTTAAATCCTCATATCTTGACAGACTGTGATACATGACACTGACCAGTAAGCTTACGTCCTCATATCTTGACAGACTGTGATACATGACTCTGACCAGTAAGCTTAAGTCCTCATACCTTGACAGACTGTGATACATGACACTGACCAGTAAGCTTAAGTCCTCATCTCCGTTAAACTTTGATACACGGCACTGACCAGTACGGTTAAGTCCTCGTATCTTGGCAGACAGTGATACACGGAACTGACAAGTATGGTTAAGTCTTAATCTCCTGCTAAACTGTGATACATGGCACTAACCAGTAATGTTAAGTCCTAATCTCCCGGTAAACTGTGATACATGGCACTGACCAGTAAGCTTAAGTCGTCATCTCCGGTAAACTTTGATACACGACACTGACCAGTACGGTTAAGTCCTCGTATCTTGGCAGTCTGTGATACACGGAACTGACCAGTAAGGTTAAGTCTTAATCTCCTGGTAAACTGTGATATATGACACTGACCAGTAATATTAAGTCCTAATCTCCTGGTAAACTGATACATGGCACTGACCAGTAAGCTTAAGTCCTCATCTTCGGTAAACTTTGATACACGACACTGACCAGTACGGTTAAGTCCTCGTATCTTGGCAGGCTGTGATACACGGAACTGACAAGTATGGTTAAGTCTTAATCTCCTGCTAAACTGTGATACATGGCACTAACCAGTAATGTTAAGTCCTAATCTCCCGGTAAACTGTGATACATGGCACTGACCAGTAAGCTTAAGTCGTCATCTCCGGTAAACTTTGATACACGACACTGACCAGTACGGTTAAGTCCTCGTATCTTGGCAGTCTGTGATACACGGAACTGACCAGTAAGGTTAAGTCTTAATCTCCTGGTAAACTGTGATATATGACACTGACCAGTAATATTAAGTCCTAATCTCCTGGTAAACTGATACATGGCACTGACCAGTAAGCTTAAGTCCTCATCTTCGGTAAACTTTGATACACGGTTCTGACCAGTACGGTTAAGTCCTCGTATCTTGGCAGGCTGTGATACACGAAACTCCCCAGTAAGGTTAAGTCCTCATGTTCGGTAAACTGTGATACATGACACTGACCGGTAAGGTTAAGTCCTTATCTCCTGGTAACTCTGCTTAATAAAGGCAAATCTTCATCTTCTGGCAAACTGTGATAGATGGCACTGACTATTAACCTTAAGTCTTCATCTCCTGGCAAACTGTAATAGACGGCATTGACCATTGACCTTAAGTTTTCATCTCCTGGCAAACTGTGATAGACGGCACTGACCATTAACCCTAAGTATTAATCTCCTAGCAAACTGTGATAGACGGCTCTGACCATTTACCTTAAGTCTTCATCTCCTGGCAAACTGTGATAGACGGCACTGACCATTAACCATAACCCTTTACTTCATATAGACGCCTTTGGACACCTTTAATATAGACGCCTTTTGACACTTAATATAGAAGGCTGACAGAGTGGAAAACAGTGCAGGAAGCTTTCAAAGGCCTTCTGTGATTAGTGCGGGAAAACGCGTATCTATGGAGTAAAGGGTTAAGTGCTCATCTCCGGTAGACTGTGATACACGGCATTCATCATTAACCTAAGTCATCGCCTCTTGGTAGACTGATACATGACACTGACCAGTAAGGTTGTCTTCATCTCCTAGTAGACTGATACATGACACTGACCAGTAAGGTTGTCTTCATCTCCTAGTAGACTGATACATGACACTGGCCAGTAAGGGTAAGTCCTCATCCCGAAATGAACTGTGATACATGGCACTAACTAGTAGATGTCGGTTCTCACCTCCTATCACTGTGCTACATTGAGTTTCATTGTCAACGTGTTTTTAAAAGTAAATAGGCCTACTGAATCTGGTAGTCATCAAACGGAAATTATGCGCAAAAGAAATGAGATTGACGTCGTGACCTTTAACACCACTGAAATGTACTTCTACTGACTCTCCCTACACTGTAACACAGATGTAATTTTAGTGAATATTATAATACACAGAATTCTACATAGTACTGAACTGAAATGAAAACTGTGAAGCATATACTTGGATCACACCCACCGACAGTATTCCAGTGAAAATGGTGAAAAAAGTACGCGGATCACCACCCTCTGGCGTGCAATATCAACGAAAATGTCGCAAAACATATAAATGTATTTCACCCAACTGGCGTAATTCCTGTCAAAATGGTGTAGACCATACCCGGACCCCCACTTACCGACAGTAATATCAGTGAAAATGTCGCAAAACATGCGTGTACATCCAAGTACTGGCAGAAATGCTGGTCAAAAATGGGGAAAACATACACGGACCATACCTACCTTCAGTAATAGCAGTGAAAATGCAAAACATGCGTGTACATCCAACCAATGGCAGTAATGCTGGTAAAAAATGGTGAAAACATACACGGATCCCACCTACCGACAGTTATAACATTCAAAATGTTGCTAAACAACCACTGGCAGTAATAATGGTAAAAAATGGTGAAACACACACACAGACCCCACCTACCGACAGTTATATCAGTGTTGGTAGAACTTGTGGCCCAACCCTTTTGCTTATATATGTATATGTATATAATATATATATATATATATATGTTAAAAAGCAATAAAATATGTTTAAACTAAACTAGTTATATCAGTGAAAACGGTGCAAAACAGATGCGTGTACCAATTATGTGTTGTAAAACATCGATTTTTTCTGAATAAAGTCTACTTACCATTATCTGGCATATTAAACTCTACCATTTTTTTAAGGAAGATATAATTTACATTGTCATACAATCATACTTTTGCAACATGTTAATAGCAATAAAAGACGGGCATCTGCTGCTTCCATTGTTATTATTCGTCAAGTGATATTTACATTCTTGGCGGTCAGTGACTATCCGGCAGACGGTGAAATGTTGTATCTGGTAAGATCTTGTATTAGTACATAATTTACGGGAAAAAAACATTCTGCATGTACGCAAGGACAAATAATTTTTTACCTCAGAAAAGTACTCCGCTTTTTTTCTTATTTAAGCAACCAGCAGTTATTTTCGTAACGTTATATTACCAATAACAACGACGTCGGGTCATATGACTGACGTTATTACGTCCAACAGACATGGAACGTCAACGTCTTGACCATAGAAGCAGTGTTGTCATTTCCTTCTACGTTCAAAATGGAAAGCCCAATGCATTTCTTCTTCTTCTTTCTTTCTTCTTCTTCTTCTTCTTCTTCTTCTTCTTTTTCCCTTCTGATATACAGAGCTATGCCAGGCTCAAGTTCTGTATGCACAGGTCATTTCAGAGTTCAATACAGTGTGAAACATATTATGTAAGACATCCCCGCTGCGAGGATAAAAGTGATAGGTCTTCATTGGGAGTTTTTCGATGTGATGATTTGATGACGGTTAGGTTATGGTTTTACCTCGTGTTCGCATGTTTCACTACCAGGATTTCAGATTCGTAAACGACAATGAGTTGAATGAGTTGCCTGTTTTCGAGCTGGTGTTATGATAGCATTTGCTACATGGCAAGCGTGATCACGTCAAATTATGTTGTTTAATTGACATGACTCCCATACATAACAACATGTATGATATTCTGATTTGGGATTTAAAAAGCCTCCCTAAGCCACTTTTAAATTTAATTTAAAAAAGTCAATGTTTGCTATGCTCAAGACTAATGTCGATCTGTTTACCATTTTGGATCGTGCTGAACAAAGAGTTGCGGTGGTCTAATGGTTAGCATGCTTGCTCCGGGCGGTTAAAACGCACTCCCTCATTGCCTTCTTCTGACAAGGTACTTCGAATGCATGCAACCTTTCAAAGGGAATTGATAGCAGTCGGTCCCATGTACTGGCAGAGCCATACCCAGCACACGTAATATATCTCACTGAACTTCTAGCTTAGTTTAAACATATTTTATTCACAAAAAGTATACAATTACATTGGAAATATCACATATTAGTTAACACATGTGTATACAATTATGAAAGGGATTCAGAAGAAAGCTTACAGCTTTTGTGGATCTGTCTCCCAAAATCAATCTATTAAATATGTATATCAATGAATGATAGTATAAGGATCTGTAGATGTTATTTTATTTAATTTACATATAATATATATATATATATATATATATAATTGTCAGTTCATTGATTACTGGAAGTAAAGGAAGAAATAAAGAAAAAAAATATAGATGACTTTGCTTTGACTAATACCCACTTACTAAGAGTATACGAATATACCAGGTGAATGGCTGTGAACTTCTGGTAATATCAGGGGATGTAGTAAGTGAATTCCAGTTAAATATACACAGGGCTACGTTTCACAGAATAACTTAATAAAAATCGCCGTATGTCAGTTTGGCATTTTTTTCGTGAAATGTTTAAATTTTGATTGACATTTAAACTGATTGTATTTCCAGAAAATATATCATTCTCTGCATGATGTGAGCCAGCTTGTTGGTTTACGTCGATTTTTGTCGTAAGCATTTTTGTGAAACGCAGTCCTGAAGCTGCAGGCAGCGCAGCGTTACGATTGGTTGGCGAGAAATCCTGGTCCACCGTCCGCATTCATCAATCAGCTAGCAGATATAATAGCAACGAAACTGCTCATGTCGGCAGTAAATCTCATACTAAATGACACTTATTCCGCCGGTTTTTTGGCATCGTTCCGCAACGTAAATGTATATAACTTCTCGTTCACAACAGTTACTGGTATCTGTCTCTGGAACAGTCATTTGAGCAGGTGATTATACCGTTTTTCTCTCGAACTGCGTTCAAATTTTGGTTGACGAATTTTAAACTATTTTTTTTTCGTCTTAAAACTGATTTACTACTATTTAAGAAGGACTAATTTTTTATTAGGATCGAACAGCCCTGATTGATGACTAAGGCTGGACAAAAGCTAAATCCACTCTTATTTTTTATGTGAGTATTATAGGTGTGATGTGATAAATATATTGTTTTATTCCTTTATTAAGTCTAACATGGCTCATGTAAATTTATTTGAATTACAAGCATATAAGAGCACACACACACACACACACACACACACACACACACACACACACATCATGAATAAATGACAACTTACCATATGCGTGAAAATTAATTCTACAAAATAATTTGTGGTTAAGTGTGTATGATATTGTTTAAATCTGGAATAAAACCCTTTTTAATTTACATATGCTCTCGATGTTAAACATTTTTGTTTATGTTTGGTTACGTGTTTCCAACAACAAAAGCACAGCGGTGTTCTAGGGCTAGAGAACACGATCAAATGTTTCGTTTTATTTTACTTTATGAAACATTTAAATGTTTTCCATTAACCATATTTAAGCATTATGAAATTGAATTCTAATTAAGAAATTATGTCATTATTTCGTTCAATTAATCTGCCGCATTGGGGAGGGCTGTAACTAATGTTGTAGTAACTTATAGCCCAACCAATTTGCTTATATTATGTTTATAATTGTATGAATGGTTATATGTATGTGTTGTAAACATAATATTATACAAATAAATATGATTAAACTAAATTTAAAAGAGCTAGAGCGTCCGCCTCGCATGTGGAAGGTCGTGGGTTCCATCCCCGGGCGGGGTCATACCAAAGACTTAAAACTTGAACGATACTAGAAGCTACCTCGCTTGGCGCTTAGCACTAAGAATATAGTTCTAGGTCTGGTCGACCCGGTGTCAGTATAATATGACTGGGTGGAGTATTATATCATGTGTCCGTGGCATGATATTCCAGTGTGGCAGCGCTTAGAATACTGTCTCTAGTAGACACCCTCGAGATATAACTGAAAAATTGTTGAAAGCTACGCTAAACGCCAAACAACAACAATAATAACAGCAGCAGCAGCAGCAGCACCACAACCACCACCATCAGCGCACCAATAACAACAACAAAAAACAGCTGGTACTAAGGGAGAGAAGCTTGTCACTATTGTTAGTGATATTTCCAAGCAAGATTGTTTCCCTTTAACCAGGACTTAGTACAATAAGTCCCTGTAACGCTCAATTATCATGTTTAGGTGTAAGTGGGTAATACCGACACATAACTATACATAGTCTTATACCTTTCTTGAGCTAGAGGAAAAAAATATATAATACTGTCATTTAATGAAATAGAATAAATTTGATGCATCACTTATAGCATACGAAATTAAAATAAAAAAAATAAAAAACTTATTTTAAACATGTTTTATAGTTCGTTTTATTTCACGTAGGGCCATTTGGTACACGATGTATACACACATATATGGCAGACAGTGGTTTATTAATGAAAATTAACAGTTACCATGTTATTTTCATGGTGTAAATCATATCGAATAAATTTAAAATTAAGCAAGGGTGAAAGAGGAGAAGGTGGTACATTTGTGTATGCATAACAGTAATAATATTCAAAAGTCAGGTCAGAAAGCAAATAGAATGCAATATGATCTTACCTACCATAAATATTGTAATTGAAAATACATGTGAACCAGACAAATATGACTATATTTCTTATTTGAAAAGCTTTTAGTATAAAAGTACTAAGTTTATTTTTATTGCACTTTTGTTTTTAGAATTTAGCAAATTGATAAACTTAGGCATGCTCGGTCTTTCCCGATAATATTCATTTATATATACTTTTCTCAGATCGGAATATAGCACACATTCAATAATAAAATCATATTCATCCTCTAATTTATTACATACTCTAGTCTACACTTTCGTTCCTCAAATGATGTTCTAATTGGCCGTATTCAACGGCCTGCCTCTTCTTCTAACCGTTGCGACGAGACTCGTAACTTAGCAAAAGCTTTAATGAACTTGAAGTTTGATACAATTTAAATAAGGCCGAGATCTAAAATTAATAAAACTATTGTAAATTGTGACTCAGTTAAACGACTAAGCTAGTTTTGAATAAATTGATCACTAAATAGTTCCGGTGACCCGGCACTTTGATGTAGCCACACATCATTAAAGCCTTAATTTGATAAGATATTTTTCAATAAAGAAACCCAAGTAGTATTATTTGGATAAACCTCTAAATCAGTTTAAAGCATATTATAAACAATCTAATGTATTTTGAATAGTTTGCATTCAGTATTTTTAACCAATATTTAATAATAGTTGTATGTCGTTGGCAAAAAAGAGAAGTCTGCCAAATATGTATGATAAAAAGGAATCTATTTAGTACATTGATTTGCTATCATTCTTAATTCAAATGCTTTGTATATGATTTTCACAAATTATAAGTAGTTACAATTAATAAAATCTGTCTAAATTTCTCGATCAATATACAGCTGTCCGTTCTACAGATGAAATGTTTACGTAATCACATTAAATCCCATGCGCGTGTACACATATATAAACACTGTTGAGAGCACTCTTTCTCTATTTTCATGTTGAAAATAATGTCTCACAAGAAAGTTCAGCAACGTTTTTAAAATCTGTAACATTACAATTATGTTTGCGCATTTCGTCAAGTGTTTGTAAAACGGAAATATCCAAGGGAGTTTGACAATTTTACATTAGTAACTGATCAACACATCTTATTGACTAACATTGGTTAAACTGTTTCGTTTAGTACCTTGATGTCAATGTTTTACATTTAGACCATTCTCGCTGACTACCGTAGATCTATGTTTTGAACAAGTTAAAAACCGTGATGGCATTACAACACCAAGATGCTACTATCAGACGAGAGTTGATTCTATCGTAACAGAGAGACTGCGGATTTGTAAGTGAATCTTTATCACTCAAAAGTTTTCCAAGTTTCACACCCTCATTACTAAAATGTGCGATATTTGTGGACCCCCAGCCGCAAACAAATACCTGCCCATTCTCCTCTAAACAAACTCCGTTAAAGTCTGAACCGTTTTCAATGAACATTTTCTTAACCCGAGTGTGTTGAGAGTAATTAACCCTTCCTTTCTGTCAGCAATGAATAATTTTGTACCGTCACTGCTAGTCATGATGCCGCGTGGATTAGAAGCAAGTGGATCACCAACGGTGTCCGTTTGGATTGTTTTCACCAGTGTATGAGATTTGTCGTAGACTTTTATGTGCCCCGTGCCTTCATTTTTGCCCCCACAGCATGACACGAACAAACGATCTTTGTGACAGGCCACTCCGCGACACGTGGAACCAACATCAAACGATCGGGTGAGTGACATTCTATCTCCAACTGATACGAACTGTATCCTCTCCTGATCGCGCAGAGTGACAGCAACTTCCCAGGGGCTAGTGATACACACTCCCCACGGAACGCCGGACATTTTACAATGGTCAACAACTTTGTAAGATTTGTTAATTCGTTTCAAATTCTGATTGTTAAAATCTGCTAAAATGATGCTCCCATCGTGAAGTTGACATGAGCCAAATATATGACAGACTTTGTCGTCTTCATCAACTTTCACTGTAAACTTGTCATGGAGAAAAGCCGAATACAAACTATTATCTGTAAATTCTCCCAAAGAAACCAGACTGGTGATGTATTCTTCAAAGTCGGTATTTACATTAAAACTCATACTTTCTCTTTTTATATGTTTTTCTATCCCATGTATTACGCTACTGGCATCAGTTTGGGTGATTTCTGCTGTTTTAACGTAGATGAACTGCTGTGTCTCATTTTTGCTAGCAAAAGCTGTACGGAGCTCTTTCAAACATCTCTGCATTTTCATTATCTCCTCCTCTGCTGTCTCGACATCGTGTTTTATTCGTTTAACAAAGCTGTCATACTTAGCTTGTAATTCACGACTGGACATGGATTCCATCTCTTCCAACTGCCTGATTATTCTATCTTTGAACTCCCTGATGCTGGTCACTACATCATGCTTCTCTTTTTCTAGATGTCTCAAATCTTCCTCTCTGGCCGTCTTAACAGTGTCAAGTTCTGCCTTTGTATTCTGTATGGACTTCTCGAGTGTGCTATATCGACTGGCAAGATCAATTCCTTTTACCACATTTGGTAGATCATCTACACCCGTACATGGCCTACAGAAAGAGATACATACAATATAAATTATAATAAAGAGAACAGGAAATGAAGTGATGCTATTTAGAGGGACTGTTAGTGCATATGTTACTGGTGAAAGTAGTTACCACACAGCGGTGACAAGTTGTAAACAAGATAAACCCATTAAAGGGAATATCAATATTTTTCAAAATTTTAAAATTGGTAAAAAGCTTTTGTTTCCAATATACAATTGCTAAATATATTCACTGAACCAACATTGCCGAAAGATATCTATCTAAACATGCCAAAATAAATACTGAAAAGGGATTTCCTAAGTCGGGCTACGCGCCTAGGTTAGACTGAAACAGATTTACCGCTTAAATGGCAACATGCATTATTAAATGAGTAACATGATTTTATTTTGATTTCAATTGGTAAAAAGTACGATTGTGAAAGTCGAAACTATGATGGTGAAGAGTCGAAATGATTTACACTTTTCACTATCGTTGTCGTGTTTGCACCATCGTAGTTTAGTTGTTTCGACGTTACTTAATTTAATAAATATGCCGCGATGATTCCAATTGGACACCGTAGCATTTAATTAAAGTGCGTGTGTAAGCGTGTGATTTTTATTTGCCATCGGAATGTCCTGCTTTGATTGGCTAACGTTGTTCTTTTTAATCTTTTAAACGGCAGACAAACGTGGACATGTTTTTAAGTGGTAATGCACTGGGAAAAGTAGCATTGTGATATTGTCCTGGTTAACACATAGCACGTAGTACAGCACATGCAAAATATTCGATAATAAAAAATATTACTTTTTCTTTTGTGGTAAACCGTGTTATATGAGAACGAAATTTACATACCTGTGTTCTAAAGCAATACACTCTGGACAGCAGACGACATCGTGTGTCCCACAGAACATGTCTATAAGCTTTCCAGGGTGACTTACGCACATCTCTGTGGGCAGTGTAATCGATTGCTGTGTACCTGGCGTACCCATGGTTGTCGTGTCAACGATCCGGTGGTTTTTTATAGAACGAAACATTCCATGATGTTTTAAACAATTTTTGCTTTAACACCACCGGTTGCCATTTTCCTACTATGTCAACACTCGTTTACTATAACTTCCTTATGTAACGTTATATATCCCACTGCATACATGGTATGGCCGAAGATAAAGGTATTGGATGCATGTTATCGTTAAGTGTTGTGTCTAAACCGAATCAGCTATTTTGAAACTACGTCATTCTATTTTTAGATGGAACCTTCCGTATTAGGGGTGTTTGTAGTATGATAGCAGATTTATCTGTTACATAAACTATAAAATAAAATATATATCAATATTAAGTGTGCTGTGCTGCTGTCTGTTCTGATAGCGTAGTGGTAACGGTTTGAACTGTCAATCCAAATGTCGCAAGTTCGAGCCGTTTTTATGTTGACTATTTTTTGCAATTTAATTTGCCATAATAGTATCAGAGTGTATTGATATATAATATTTACTGTGTTATAGTTTAAACAAATGTTATTGCCATATAAACACAAATTACAATATATATCATGCATATAAGTCAAATAAAAGGGTATGGCCACCAGTTTTCTCAATATTAGATACTGCCATTCCCTTTCAACTTTTTGCAATTTTAACGATGGTTAAGGTATATTATATTCATGGCAGGTAAATATGAATGACATCAAGTGTAATAAATGAGAAAATATACACAGATACACGCACGCACACATACACACACATCCGCATGAACGTACGCATACACGCTCGCTCGCACACACACACACACACACACACACACACACACACACACACACACACACACACACATATATATATATACGCTTAAGTCCTCATATCTTGACAGACTGTGATACATGACACTGACCAGTAAGCTTAAGTCCTTGTATCTTGACAGACTGTGATACATGGCACAAAATGTACATAACATTGAGTTGTATAGTAAACACAATAAAGGCGATGCAGTTGAAAATAAACTTTCAGAAAGATAAGATTACAAAATAAGCAACATACGTAAAGAGTTTTCAAACATGGCCATATAAAAGCAAGTATTTAAGGTCAGACGTATAAGAACAATCGGATTTGAACCCTCTGCCCTTCTGTACATAAATGTGTTGGTATTTTACTACTTGACTTCTTTACACGACTGGGAAAATCTTTCCATTTCTGAGATTCCTGGGTTCCTGAGTTTCTTTATAAATTACAGTTTTGGTGCACATTTTGAATAGAATTACAAGAGATTATTATTTTAATTATACATTTTTTAAAAAAAAAATTGTCTAATTTATAAATAATTTTAATCCTATTGCAGTTTAAGTAAATTGTTCATCTAAACCTTTTAATCCTTTGTAGTAAATGCTGGCTGATAACTACTAATTGGCTGACAGTTTGTGCATATGGGAATTAAAAAAAAGTGGCAAATGTCAGTGAAATTTAATATAGTATGTATATAGCAAAGATCGAATAACTTTATTTCTGGCTAATTTAGTAGTGCTTTCCAAGTGTAAACTTTTTTTTTTACTTCTATTGTGAAAGAAGTTATTACAGCTTATAGAAATCACGCTCGAAATATTCCTAAATAGAACTTTTACTAAGCATATGCAGATAAAGTGTCTAACTCGAGGGCACCACACATTCCATGACGGAGAATCCCAGGTCTGATGCTCTACCACTGGACCACATACTCCACAGACTGTAAGTCTCTAAGAATCTCTTCACCGCCCGTATGTCCCTTAAAGCGTCAATTTACTTAGCGAAATATTTAGTAATGAGTTTCATTGTCAACGTGTTTTTAAAAGCAAATAGGCCTACTGAATCTGGTAGTCATCAAACGGAAATTATGCGCAAAAGAAATGAGGTTGACGTCGTGACGTTTAACACCACTGAAATGTACTTCAACTGACTCTCCCTACACTGTAACACAGATGTAAGTTTAGTGAATATTATGATACACAGAATTCTACATAGTACTGAACTGAAATGAAAACTGTGAAGCATATACTTGGATCACATCCACCGACAGTCATTCCAGTGAAAATGGTGAAAAAAGTACGCGGATCACCACCCTCTGGCGTGCAATATCAACGAAAATGTCGCAAAACATATAAATGTATTTCACCCAACTGGCAGTAATTCCTGTCAAAATGGTGAAGAACATACTCGGACCCGACTTACCGACAGTGATATCAACGAACATGTCGCAAAACATATAAATGTATTTCACCCAACTGGCGTAATTCCTGTCAAAATGGTGTAGACCATACCCGGACCCCCACTTACCGACAGTAATATCAGTGAAAATGTCGCAAAACTTATAAATGTACTTCATCCAACTGGCAGTAATTCCTGTCAAAATGGTGTAGAACATACTCGGACCCCCACTTACCGACAGTAATATCAGTGAAAATGTCGCAAAACTTATAAATGTACTTCATCCAACTGGCAGTAATTTCTGTCAAAATGGTGTAGACCATACCCGGACCCCCACTTACCGACAGTAATATCAGTGAAAATGTCGCAAAACTTATAAATGTACTTCATCCAACTGGCAGTAATTCCTGTTAAAATGGTGTAGAACATACTCGGACCCCCACTTACCGACAGTAATATCAGTGAAAATGTCGCAAAACTTATAAATGTACTTCACCCAACTGGCAGTAATTCCAGTCAAAATGGTGAAGAACATACCCGGACCCCCACTTACCGACAGTAATATCAGTGAAAATGTCGCAAAACATGCGTGTACATCCAACCACTGGCAGAAATGCTGGTCAAAAATGGGGTAAACATACACGGACCATACCTACCTTCAGTAATAGCAGTGAAAATGTAAAACATGCGTGTACATCCAACCACTGGCAGTAATGCTGGTCAAAAATGGTGAAAACATACACGGATCCCACCTACCGACAGTTATAACAGTCAAAATGTTGCTAAACAACCACTGGCAGTAATAATGGTAAAAAATGGTGAAACACACACACAGACCCCACCTACCGACAGTTATATCAGTGTTGGTAGAACTTGTGGCCCAACCCTTTTGCTTATATATGTATATATATATATATATATATATATATATATATATATATATATATATATATATATGTTAAAAAGCAATAAAATATGTTTAAACTAAACTAGTTATATCAGTGAAAACGGTGCAAAACAGATGCGTGTACCAATTATGTGTTGTAAACCATCGATTTTTTCTGAATAAAGTCTGTTTACCATTATCTGGCATATTAAACTCTACCATTTTTTAAGGAAGATATAATTTACATTATCATACAATCATACTTTTGCAACATGTTAATAGCAATAAAAGACGGGCATCTGCTGCTTCCATTGTTATTATTGGTCAAGTGATATTTACATTCTTGGCGGTCAGTGACTATCCGGCAGACGGTGAAATGTTGTATCTGGTAAGATCTTGTATTAGTACACAATTTACGGAAAAAAACATTCTGCATGTACGCAAGGACAAATAATTTTTTACCTCAGAAAAGTACTCCGCTTTTTTTCTTATTTAAGCAACCAGCAGTTATTTTCGTAACGTTATATTACCAATAACAACGACGTCGGGTCATATGACTGACGTAATTACGTCCAACAGACATGGAACGTCAACGTCTTGACCATAGAAGCAGTGTTGTCATTTCCTTCTACGTTCTTCTTCTTCTTCTTTCTTCTTCTTCTTCTTCTTCTTCTTCTTCTGATATACAGAGCTATGCCAGGCTCAAGTTCTGTATGCACAGGTCATTTCAGAGTTCAATACAGTGTGAAACATATTATGTAAGACATCCCCGCTGCGAGGATAAAAAGGAAAGGTCTACATTGGGAGTTTTTCGATGTGATGTGATGGATGACGGTTAGGTTATGGTTTTACCTCGTGTTCGCATGTTTCGCTACCAGGATTTCAGATTCGTAAACGGCAATGAGTTTAATGAGTTGCCTGTTTTCGAGCTGGTGTTATGATAGCATTTGCTACATGGCAAGCGTGATCTAGTCAAATTATGTTGTTTAATTGACATGACTCCCATACATAACAACATGTATGATATTCTGATTTGGGATTTAAAAAGTCTCCCTAAGCCATTTTTAAATTTAATTTAAAAAAGTCAATGTTTGCTATGCTCAAGACTAATGTCGATCTGTTTACCATTTTGGATCGTGCTGAACAAAGAGTTGCGGTGGTCTAATGGTTAGTATGCTTGCTCCGAGGGTTAAAACGCACTCCCACAGTGCCTTATTCTGACATGGTTCTTCGAATGCATGCAACCTTTTAAAAAGGGAATTTATAGCGGTCGGTCCCATGTACTGGCAGAGCCATACCCAGCACACGTAATATATCTCACTGAACTTCTATCTTAGTTTAAACATATTTTATTCACAAATAGTATACAATTACATTGGAAATATCACATATGAGTTAACACATGTGTATACATTAATGAAAGGGATTCAGAAGAAAGCTTACAGCTTTTGTGGATCTGTCTCCCAAAATCAATCTATTAAATATGTATATCAATGAATGATAGTATAAGGACCTGTAGATGTTATTTTATTTAATTTACATATAATATATATAATTGTCAGTTCATTGATTACTGGAAGTAAAGGAAGAAATAAAGAAAAAAAAACATAGATGACTTTACTTTGACTAATGCCCACTTACTAAGAGTATACAAATATACCAGGTGAATGGCTATGAACTTCTGGTAATATCAGGGGATGTAGTAAGTGAATTCAAGTTAAATATCCACAGGGCTACGTTTCACAAAATAACTTTATAAAAATCGCCGTATGTCAGTTTGGCATTTTTTTCGTGGAATGTTTAAATTTTGATTGACATTTAAACTGATTGTATTTCCAGAAAATATATCATTCTCTGCATGATGTGAGCCAGCTTGTTGGTTTACGTCGATTTTTGTCGTAAGCATTTTTGTGAAACGCAGTCCTGAAGCTGCAGGCAGCGCAGCGTTACGATTGGTTGGCGAGAAATCCTGGTCCACCGTCCGCATTCATTAATCAGCTAGCAGATATAGTAGCAACGAAACTGGTCATGTCGGCAGTAAATCACATACTAAATGACACTTATTCCGCCGGTTTTTTGGCATCGTTCCGCAGCGTAAATGTATATAACTTCTCGTTCACAACAGTTACTGGTATCTGTCTCTGGAACAGTCATTTGAGCAGGTGATTATACCGTTTTCTCTCGAACTGCGTTCAAATTTTGGTTGACGAATTTTAAACTATTTTTTTTCGTCTTAAAACTGATTTACTACTATTTAAGAAGAACTAAATTTTTATTAGGACCGAACAGCCCTGATTGACGACTAAGGCTGGACAAAAGCTAAATCTACTCTTATTTTTTATGTGAGTATTATAGGTGTGATGTGATAAATATATTGTTTTATTCCTTTATTAAGTCTAACATGGCTCATGTAAATTTATTTGAATTACAAGCATATAAGAGCACACACACACACACACACACACACACACACACACACACACACACACACACACCATGAATAAATGACAACTTATCATATGCGTGAAAATTAATTCTACAAAATAATTTGTGGTTAAGTGTGTATGATATTGTTTAAATCTGGAATAAAACCTTTTTAATTTACAAATGCTCTCGATGTTAAACATTTTTGTTTATGTTTGGTTACGTGTTTCCAACAACAAAAGCACAGCGGTGTTCTAGGGCTAGAGAACACAATCAAATGTTTCGTTTTATTTTACTTTATGAAACATTTAAATGTTTTCCATTAACCATATTTAAGCATTATGAAATTGAATTCTAATTAAGAAATTATGTCATTATTTCGTTCAATTAATCTGCCGCATTGGGGAGGGCTGTAACTAATATTGTAGTAACTTATAGCCCAACCAATTTGCTTATATTATGTTTATTATTGTATGAATGGTTATATGTATGTGTTGTTAACATTATATCATACAATTAAATATGATTAAACTAAATTTAAAAGGGCTAGAGCGTCCGCCTCGCATGTGGAAGGTCGTGGGTTCCGTCCCCGGGCGGGGTCATACCAAAGACTTAAAACTTGAACGATACTAGAAGCTACCTCGCTTGGCGCTCAGCACTAAGAATATAGTTCTAGGTCTGGTCGACCCGGTGTCAATATAATATGACTGGGTGGAGTATTATACCATGTGTCCGTGGCATGATATTCCAGTGTGGCAGCGCTTAGAAAACTGTCTCTAGTAGACACCCTCGAGATATAACTGAAAAATTGTTGAAAGCTACGTTAAACGCCAAACAACAACAATAATAGCAGCAGCAGCAGCAGCAGCAGCACCACCACCACCACCACCATCAGCACACCAATAACAACAACAAAAACAGCTGGTACTAAGGGAGAGAAGCTTGTCACTATTGTTAGTGATATTTCCAAGCAAGATTGTTTCCCTTTAACCAGGACTTGGTACAATAAGTCGCTGTAACGCTCAATTATCATGTTAAGGTGTAAGTGGGTAATACCGACACATAACTATACATAGTCTTATACCTTTCTTGAGCTAGAGGAAAAAAATATATAATACTGTCATTTAATGAAATAGAATAAATTTGATGCATCACTTATAGCATACGAAATTAAAATAAAAAATATAAAAAAATTATTTTAAACATGTTTTATAGTTCGTTTTATTTCACGTAGGTCCATTTGGTACACGATGTATACACACATATATGACAGACAGTGGTTTATTAATGAAAATTAACAGTTACAATGTTATTTTCATGGTGTAAATCATATCGAATAAATTTAAAATTAAGCAAGGGTGAAAGAGGAGAAGGTGGTACATTTGTGTATGCATAACAGTAATAATATTCAAAAGTCAAGTCAGAAAGCAAATAGAATGCAACATGATCTTACCTACCATAAATATTGTAATTGAAAATACATGTGAACCAGACAAATATGACTATATTTCTTATTTGAAAAGTTTTTAGTATAAAAGTACTATTTTTTTTATTGCACTGTTGTTTTTAGAATTTAACAAATTGGTAAACTTAGGCATGTTCGGTCTTTCCCGATAATATTCATTTATATATACTTTTCTCAGATCGGAATATAGCACACATTCAATAATAAAATCATATTCATCCTCTAATTTATTACATACTCTACACTTTCGTTCGTCAAATGGTGTTCTAATTGGCCGTATCCAACGGCCAGTCTCTACTTCTAATCGATGCAACGAGACTCGTAACTTAGCAAAAGCTTTAATGAACTTATTAAGTTTGATACAATTTAAAATAAGGCTGAAATCTAAAAATAATAATACTATTGTAAAATACTGCACGTGTTGACTCAGTTAAACGACTGTGCAAATTTTGAATAAATTGATCACTAATCCGTTGTTTTACTGTTAAAGTAAATAGTTTCTGTGATCCGGCACATTGATGTAGACACACATCATTAAAGCTTAAATTTGAAAAAATATTTTTCAATAAAGAAACCCAAGTAGTCTTATTTGAATAAACCTCTAAATCAGTTTAAAGCATATTATAAAGAATTCTAATGTATTTTGAGTAGTTTGCATTCAGTATTTTTAACCAGTATTTAATAATATACGCAGTTGTATATGTTGACAAATAAGAGACAGTCTGCCAAATATGTATGATAGAAAGGAATCTATTTATGCATTGATTTGCTATCATTCTTAATTCAAATGCTTTGTATAGGATTTTCACAAATTATACTACAATTAAAAAAATCTGTCTCAATTTCTCAATCAATATAAAGCTGTCCGTTCAACAGATGAAATATTTACGGAATCACATTAAATCCCATGCGCGTGTGTACATATACATGTATATACATTGTTGAGAGGCTCTCTCTTTCTCTCTAAATAACGTCTCACAAGAAAGTTCAGCAACGTTTAAAATCTGTAACAATACAATTTTGTTGGCGTATTTCGTCAATTGTTTGTAAAACTAAAATATCCAAGGGAGTTTGACAACAATTTTACAGTAGGAACTGATCAACACATATTATTCACTAGCATTGGTTAAACTATTTCGTTTAGTACCTTGATTTCAATGTTTTTCATTAAGACCATTCTCGCTGACTACTGTAGATCTATGTTTTGAACAAGTTAAAAACTGTGATGACATTACAAACACAACATGCTACGACCAGGCGCGAGTTGATTTTATCGTAACAGAGAGACTGCGGTTTTGTAAGCGCATCTTTATCACTCAAAAGTTGTCCAAGTTTCACACCTTCATTGCTACAATGTGTGATGTTTGTGGACCCCCAGCCGCAAACAAATACCTGCCCGTTCGCCTCTGAACAAACTCCAGCGAAGTCTAAACCGTTTTTCAATGAATATTTTCTCAACCCGAGTGTGTTGAGAGTAATCAACCCTTCCTTTCTGTCAGCAATGAATATTTTTGTACCGTCACTGCTAATCATGATGTTGTGTGGCTTAGAAACAAGTGGAACACCGACAGTGTCCGTTTGGATTGTTTTCACCAATGTATCAGATTTGTCGTACACTTTAATGTGCCCCGTGCCTTCACCTTCGCCTCCACAGCATGACACGAACAAACGATCTTTGTGGCAGGCCACTCCTCGACATATGGAACCAACATCAAACGATCGGGTGATAGACATTTTATCTCCAACTGATACGAACTGTATCCGCTTCTGATCGCGCAGAGTGACAGCAACTTCCCAGGGACTAGTGACACACACTTCCCACGGACCGCCGGGCATTTTGCAATGGTCAACAACTTTGTAGGATTTGTTAATTCGTTTCATTGTTTGATTAGCGTTATCTGCTAAAAGGATGCTCCCATCGTTAAGTTGACACGATCCAAATATATGACAATTTTTTTCGTCTTCATCAACTTTCACTGTAAACTGGTCATGGAGAGAAGCCGAGTACAGACTATTATCTATAAATTCTCCTAAAGAAACCAAACTGGTGATGTATTCTTCAAAGTCGGCATTTACTTTGAAACTCATACTTTCTCTTTTTATATGTTTTTCTATCCCATGTAGTATGCTACTTGCATCAGTTTGGGTGATTTCTGCTGTTTTGACGTGGATGAACTGCTGTGCCTCATTGTTGCTGACAAATGATGTATGGAGATCTTTTAAACATCGCTGCATTTTTATTATCTCTTCCTCTGCCGTCTTGACATCGTGTTTTATTCGTTTAACAAAGCTGTCATACTTAGCTTGTAATTCACAGCTGGACGTGGATTCCATTTCTTCCAACTGCCTGATTATTCTATCTTTAAACTCCCTGATGCTGGTCACTACATTATGCTTCTCTTTTTCTAGATTTCTCAGATCTTCCTCTCTGGCCGTCTTCACAGTGTCAAGTTCTACCTTTGTTTCCTGTATGGTCTTCTCGAGTGTGCTATATCGACTGGCAAGATCAATTTCTTTTACCACTTTTGGTAGATAATCTACACCCGTACATGGCCTACAGAAAGAGATATAGAGTTACAATATAAACTATAATAAATAGAACACGACAGGAAGTGATACTATTTAGAGGGACTTTTAGTGTATATATTACTGGTAAAAGTAGTTACCATACAGTGGTAACAAGTTGTAAACAAGATATATAATGCATATATATACTCACTGAACCCGTTTTGCCGAAAGATATCTATCTAAACATGCCAAAATAATATATTGAAAAGTGATTTCTTAACTCTGGCTACGCGCCAAGATTAGCCTAAAACAGATTTACTGCTTAAAATGGCAACACACTTTGTGGCGTATTAAATGCCTCACGTAATTTTATTTTGATTTCATTCTATATATATGGCGAAAATTTGAAACTACAATGGTGAAAAATAGAAACCAAACTGGTGAAAAGTCGAAACTACGATGGTGAAAAGACGAAACTTCGATGGTTAAAAGTCGAAACAACGAAACTACGATAGTGAAAAGTGGAAATGGTTTACGCTTTTCACCATCGCAGTTCCGTTATGTCGACGTTACTTAATTTAATAAAAATACCACGATGACCACATTGAAATAAATGCGTGTGTAAGCGTGTGATTTTTATTTGCGATCGGAATGTCCGGCACTTCTAATGCTTTGATTGGCTAACGTTGTTATTTTTTATCTTTTAAACGGCAGATAAACGTGGACATGTTTTTATGTGGTAATGCACAGGGAAAAGTAGCTTGTGATATTATCGTGGTTAACACATAACACGTAGAACAGCACATGCCATGCAAAATATTCGATAATTAAAAATGTTACTTTTTCTTTTGTGGTAAACCATGTTATAGGAGAACGAAATTTACATACCTGTGTTCTATGGCAATACACGCTGGGCAGCAAACGACATCGTGTGTCCCACAGAACATGTCTATAAGCTTTCCAGGGTGACTTACGCACATCTCTGTGGGCAGTGAAATCGATTGCTGAGCACCTGGCGTACCCATGATTGTCGTGTCAACGATCCGGTGTTTTTTCATAGTTCGAAACATTCCATGATGTTTTAAACAACTTTTGCATAAAAGTTCGTTGCATTCTATGCAGTAATCACAAGCTTGTACACTTCGTCCGTCTGTTAAACATGGTGAACACATCGAGTCGGGTAACTCTTCAGATCCGCCGTCCGCGGCTTTAACACCGCCGGTTGCCATTTTCCTACTAAATCAACACTCGTTAACTATAACTATAATTTCCTTATGTAACGTTATATATTCCACTGCATATATGGTGCGGATTGTGCGCGTGTTATCGTTAAGTGTGTGTACACAGCATTACGAATAAACGTACAAATCAATACTACATATAATACACCTAACAAAAACGTGTAACAATCCAGTGGAGGTCTGACAAGAGGTCCACGTCGGGTCTAAATCGCTCACCTAAGACATTAAATTAAAGAGAATGTTATTGGATGTACATAAAACATGTGCCGTTAATTAGAGAATAATGTAGGCACATTAATACAACTTATGATTACTGTACTTTTAGATGATCCCATCACTTGTGACCTACCAATAAAAGTGATCAAAATAGACGAGTTCTTATCTATGATGGGACTTAATTGACGGCTGATACAATACCCAGTTATCACCACCCACTGAATCTACACACCTGCTAAAAGATGCCAGTGATCGACTGCCCTATTGCAGACTGTGAATACGCCACCCCTGACGTGGATGCCATTGTGGCTGCAGCTCTAATCACCACTCATGCAATCATCCATAATGCCACCGCTTCACCTGCTGCTATCGCGAAGGTTGAAAAAGTCAAACGACCAACCATATCATCTGCCGGCACCAGTGAGGACTGGTCATATTTCCTATCCAGATGGACTGATTATGTTAAAGCCACCAAGGTTTCTGGCAAGGACAAAGTTATTCAACTGTTAGAGTTACGAAAGGATCTTACTCGTACAGCCGGTGGAACATTAACAAATAAATCCGAGGCAGAAGTCATTAAGGTTATGAAGACACTCGCCGTGAGAAAAGAAAATACCATGGTTGCTCGGGTCACTCTTCACAATATGCGCCAAGACAGAGATGAACCGATTCGCTCATTTGGTGCCCGGCTCCGTGGCCAGACAGGAGTCTGTAAATTTGTTATCAAGTGCCCCAGTTGCGATAACAATGTTGACTATACAGAGGCAGTTCTTCGTGATGTGCTTAGTCGAGGCTTAGATGACAGTGAAATCGAGCTCGACCTCCTGGGTGACAAAAATCAGGAGATGACATTAGTGGAAGTATTCAAATTTGTTGATGCCAAAGAATCTGGTAAACGCTCTGCCTCACGCCTACTGGACACTCACACTCGTGGTGCAGAAGCAGCTAGTAGTTCATACAAACGTCGAGTAAATGACTCTATGAAAGATCGCAATCGGCTCGAACAAAAGAACACTGACAAACACGAATTGTGTTCTTACTGTGGAAAGAAAGGACACGGGATTCGCTCGTCTCCACATATTAGAAAAAAAGAGTGTGCAGCTTATGGTCATACATGTAAACATTGTGAAATCAACCACCACTTTGACAATATGTGTAGAAATAAAACAAAATTTGAACCTATGGCAAAATCGTCTGCTGAAAATGAAGGAGCCGTGTTCGACTCCCTCTGCGCTATCAACAACCTTAGTCAGCACCGCGGTAGTAAGGCTATTACTCTTGACCATCACCTCTACAGCCAGCTGTCTGATACTTGGGTGAAGCGTCCCTCCAAACCACAGACATATGTCAACCTGACTGTGGGAGACCATCGCGAGGATTATGAATCACTCGGCTTCAATCTCATCTCTACACCTAAGACATTCATCCTCCCCTGCATGGCCGACACCGGTTGCCAGAGTTGTCTAGCCGGCATCAAGGTCATCTATCGACTCGGAATGAAGAAGAGCGACCTAATCCCCGTTACATTAAAGATGCATGCTGCCAACAACAAAGGGATAACCATTCTAGGTGCAATCATACTTCGATTCGGCGGCAAAGACAAACGGGGCAACATGATCGAGACCCGTCAGATAACCTATGTTACCGACAACTCAGACAAGCTCTACATCAGCAGGGAGGCCTGTGCCTGCCTTCAAATGATTACGGACACATTTCTAACGATTGGTGATATTAACGGCAACCAGACAATTCACACCTTGAACGATGGTCCACCTGCTAATGATAGCAATGACAGTGGAGTAGCCACTGAATGCAACTGCCCACGCCGCCAGATGCCACAATCTCCTCCTACAAAGCTGCCATTCCCTGCAAATGAGAACAACCGTGAGGCACTCTGACAATATCTACTCAACCACTACCAGTCTAGCACATTCAACACATGTGAACATCTGCCATTAACTATGATGGAGGGTCCCCTACTTCAACTTATGGTGGACTCTTCTGCCACACCTGTAACGATACACACTCCTGTGCCAGTACCTATTCATTGGCGAGACGATATCAAGGCGGGACTAGATAGAGATGTCAGATTAGGAGTGATCGAACCAGTACCGGTTGGTGAACCAGTGAAATGGTGCCATCGCATGGTCGTTTGTGCCAAGAAAAATGGCAAACCGAGGCGCACCGTTGACTTACAACCTCTGAACGCACACGTCACACGTGAGACCCATCACACGCAGTCACCATTCCATCAAGCAAGATCAGTGCCACAGGGGACAATACAGTCTGTTTTTGATGTATGGAACGGCTATCACAGTGTCCCTCTCAGAGAAGAAGATAGGCATCTTACCACCTTTATCACCCCCTGGGGAAGATACCGTTACTGCACCGCACCACAAGGCTACATTGCGTCGGGCGATGGCTACTCTAGACGGTTTGACGAGATTTGCGCAGAGGTCCCAAACAAGACTAAGTGCATTGATGACACACTCCTCTGGTCAAACAGTCTGGAGGAAAGCTTTTTCCAGGCATGCAACTGGCTGGATATATGTAGTAGGAATAGCATAACCCTCAATCCGGAGAAGTTCATCTTTGGACAGGAAAAAGTGGAATTTGCAGGCTTCGAAATCACTGCAGACAGTGTAAGACCATGCAAAAAGTTTCTCAATGCAATCATTGAATTCCCACAACCAAGAAACATCACGGACATACGATCTTGGTTTGGGCTCATCAACCAGGTTTCATATGCCTTCAGCATGACTGACCGAATGCTTCCCTTCCGTGACTTCCTTAAGCCAGGCACACCCTTCCATTGGAATGAAAACCTCGACGAGCTACTGGCAGAATCGAAGCGAATGATTGTGAAGAGTGATAGAAGAGGGTGTACGGATTTTCGACAAGTCCAAACCGACATGCCTTGCCACAGATTGGTCTAAAGTCGGGATAGGATTCTGGCTCTTTCAAAAACACTGTAGCTGCCCTAAGACTGAGCTGTTCTGTTGGGCAACAGGTTGGAGAATAACACTCGTTGGTAGCCGCTTCACACACAGTACTGAATCACGTTATGCTCCAGTGGAGGTAGAAGCCTAAGCAGTTGCCGATGCCCTGGACAAGGCCCGTTACTTCGTTCTAGGATGCGAGGAGCTCATTATCGCCGTGGACCATAAACCACTCCTTAAATTATTCGGAGACCAGTCACTCAATGATATATCGAACACACGACTTAAAAACTTGAAAGAAAAAACGCTCCAGTACAGATACCGCATGACCCACGTACCCGGAGTGAAACATCGGGCTGCCGATACTGTCTCCCGCCACCCCACAGGCGACAGTTACCCTTCCAAGATGCATCTACGAGACGACATCTCCACTATCACACATATGCCACGTAATGAAGCATCTGAGTCTATATTACCATCGCTCTCAGACCTACGACATGCCTTCCTTGCTGGCATTCTATGTATAGAGACATACCAGAACGATAGCGAAGACACTGTACACCTTGCTGCAACTTCATCCCTGCACACATTACAATCCATCACCTGAGACAAGGTTCACATTGCAACTACCAGTGATGAGAATATGTCCACTTTAGACAACATCGTTGAAGATGGAATGCCGGAATTCCGCCACGAGCTGCCTGAACCGCTTCGTGAGTACTATCAATTCCGTGATCACCTGTACACAGTGGATGGTGTAGTAGTCTACAAAAACCGAGTTGTGATTCCACCCGCACTCCGACAAGACTGTCTGACAGCGCTACATGCTGCGCACCAAGGCGTGTCATCAATGATCGCAAGAGCCGAGGCATCTGTATTCTGGCCTGGAATCACCCCCGCAATAACAGCTGCAATCAATGCAACAGAATGGCACCATCTCAACCAAGTGCACCACCGAGCCCTGCAAAATCACCAGTATACCCTTTCCAGTGTGTGTGCGCAGATTTTTTTCATTATAAAGGAATCAACTATCTGGTGATTGTCGACAGATATTCCAATTGGCCCATCGTTGAACAAACCTCAGGTGGCGCCACTGGTCTAATTGACTGTCTTCGCAGATCATTTGTAACATATGGCATTCATTTCACAGACAGCCACAACTGAGGTTGATACAAATGTATACAAAAGAACAAAAATAACGTTTAGGTTTTTTTTGCTATTTGAAGGGCACATAACTCATCCAATATTTGAAGCGTAAAAGCCCTCATTGGACATTTGAAAAACATTTATTTGATGCCCTGCCAAAATATTTTTTGGGTGGCATATAATAATCGCAGCGTCCGTCCGTCCTTCCGTCCGGTATTTCGTTTCCGGCGTGTAACTTTGTCTTGCATAGATGGATTTAGTTGATACTTCCTACAACATAACATGACGACGTGTCGCGAGTAAGACCCACACCCGTACCTCAAAGGTCAAGGTCATAATTTGAGTTTGTTTGACAACACTTTGAGTTTGTGTAAGATTTCGTTTCCGGCCTGTAACTTTGTCATGTATAGATTGATTTTGTTGATACTTGCTAAAAATGATCAATATAAGATGACGACGTGTAGCGAGTAAGATCCACACCTGTACCTCAAAGGTCAAGGTCACAATTTGAGTTTGTTTGACAACTCTTTGACTTTGTATGTGATTTCGTTTCCGGCCTGTAACTTTATCATGCATAGATGGATTTTGGTGATACATGCTACAAATGATCAACATAACCTGATGACGTGTCGCGAGTAAGACCCACATCCACACCCGTACCTCAAAGGTCAAGGTCATAGTTTGAGTTTGTTTGACAACACTTTGAGTTTGTGTGAGATTTCGTGTCCTGCCTGTAACTTTGTCATGCATAGATGGATATTAGTGATACTTGCTACAAATGATCAACATAACATCATGACATGTTGCGAGTAAGACCCAAACCCATACCTCAAAGGTCAAGGTGACAATTTGAGTTTGTTTGACAACATTTTGAGTTTGTGTGAGATTTCGTGTCCGGTCTGTAACTTTGTCACGCATAGATGGGTTTTATAAATACTTGCTACAAATGATCAACATAACATGACGACGTGTCGCAAGTAAGACCCACACCCATACCTCAAATGTCAAGGTCACACTTCCTATCTGTTTGAGATTTCGTGTCTGGCCTGTAACTTTGTCATGCATATATGGAATACTAGCTACAGATGACCGACATAACATGACGATGTGTCGCCCGTTACACCCAGAATCCCACTTCAAATGTCAAAGTAACAATTTTACTTTGGTTGATGACACTTTCAGTCTGATTGAGATTTCGTGTCCGGTCTGAAATTTTGTCACCTATGGATACATTTCAAAAACACTTGGCTCAATTCATCAGCATGACATTACAAAGTGTCACGTGTAAGACCCACATACGTACCTCAAAGGTCAATGTCACACTTTGAGTTTGTTTGACAACACTTTCAATCTATGTGAGATTTCTTGCCCGATCTATAACTTTGTCATCTATGGATATATTTTAAAAAAAAACTTGGCTCAGTTGATAAACATGACATAATTAAGTGTCGCATGTAAGACCCATAACATTTTCTCAAAGGTCAAGGTCACACTTTCAATTTGTTTGATACTGCGTGTCTGGTCTGTGACTTTGTCTTTTACTTGGCACAATTTATCAAGATGACATGACGACGTGTCATAAGGAAAACCTAGACACTGTCACACTTTGAGTTAGTATGACAAAAATTTGAATCTATTTGAAATTTCACGTCTGTCCTTTAACTTTATCATACATGGATAGATTTAAAAAACACTTGGTTCAATTTATCAATTGATCAACAATTGATCTGTAACTTATATTTAGGGATTTTAAAATAGCTTTACACAAGTGATCAGCCTGTCATAATTATATTTCACCTGCATTTAACTGTTTAAATAACCAGACCATTACATCAGATGTCAAGGTCAAGGTTACACAAAGGCCAATGTAAAAAAACAACATGGAATTGCATATCTAGTCTGAAACATTAGTCCATTACTCTTGATATTCATGGATACATCGCTACTTATTATATCATATATTGTTATTTTTCACAGACCATTTGGGGGGCATGTGACACTTAACAGTGACATTTCTTGTTAATAAAAAGATTAAAATGCAATAACAGTCATACAGCTTATTTTCTAAATCTAAAATTTTGAATGTTTGTTAGATCTGAAATAATCCTGGTAATATCCCTCTACCCACTCAAGACCTTTGTCACTGATTGGTTGTGGAATGGCAGTATAGTTCTCTTGGAACATTGACGAACGTTCAACTCTGAATTCAAAGTAAAACTAAAGTCCAACAAGGAATTGTACGAAACACGATAGGAAACTTGCATCTTCTGACTAAAACAGCACGCAAAGAATTACTTCTTTACTTATAAATCATTCAGAGTAAGTTGTATGTAACCTTGGATGAAATTGATAATATTGTGGTTTTAATTAAAATTCCCGAAAAATACGTTGTTTTTTAGTTACAGTAAACAAAATAATTCGCAATTTTAAACACAAATTCCTAGGAATGGTTTTGTTAATAATTTCATCCTGCAAAGTAAGAATTTGAATTGTATTTCCGAGATGAATGGAAGTTGAATATGAAAACAAGATATCGCAAGAAAATGCGTTAATACATAAGCTTTCCGAATATACCAACGAGTTGCTATTCATTCTCTAAACAATTCCTTGGGCAAAAGTACAACAAAAACTTTCACTGTAAATGGTATTACTGGTTATTATAGTACCCAGGCACCAGTAATACATAGTAAAATTTCAAGAAATTCTGTTGTTTTTTAGTTACAGTAAGCAAAATACTTTACAATTTTAAACAAAATTCCCAGGAATTGTTTTGTTTTCTGAATAATTTCATCCTGCAAAATAATAATTTGAGTTGTATTTGAGTTTAGATGAATGGAAATTAAGAGATTTGAAAACAAGATTTCGCAAAATAATGCATCAGTACACAAGCTTTGAAAATATCTCAAAAAGTTGCTTTTCATTCTCTGAATAATTCCTTGGGCCAAAGTACAACAGAAACTTTCACTGTAAGTGTTATTACTGGCAATTATAGTACCCAGCTACCAGTAACACATTAAACAAATATTACATGGTGATTCTCTCCATATAAGGTTTACAAACAGCGCAGTAGTTCGACCTAAGTAATTAAGGGAGCTAAACCTCATAACAGACCATAATACACTGTTGTTATTTAAGCATTAAATTATGCATGCTCTTATAATTATTACCTAAAATCTATAACATTTACAGTAATGAATTTCATTGGGCATGTTTAAGTTTCAAATATGTAAATACTGCTTAAAATATATGTTTATATATGTTTTTCTACATATAACATTTACTGGCAAACTAAAGTTACATATTAAATTTCTTGTACCAGATTGCACAATGAGATGCCATCTAGTCAACAATGTGGCATATGGATGACATATATATTACAGCAAAAATGATAGTTCTGCCATCAATATGGGCAGTTACACACACAATACTATAACGCCACAGTATCAATAATCTACAGTTGACCATGCTCGACAGCTTCGTTTGTAAACTTGTACTTGTTTGTAAAATATTTACATTTAATAGTTTTTATAAATTTATTTTAGCTCGTTTGTGATGAAAACTAAGAGCTGTTATAAACCGCACTCGAGTCCGTTTCCTGGGTCGAACCAGTGTTAAGTGTTTTTTTAGAGGCATCAGATCGGACTTGGGACCTTGCGTGAGCTGCCAACACTTATCCGCTACACAACTGCCCCATTTTACTTTTATATTATCTTTGTGACGTTTTAACTTAGGTAACGTCACAAATAACGCAAACAAACGTTATAATTTAATCAATACGAAATAGAATCTGGTTCCAGTTTCTACTGCAGCAATTGATGCACTTAATACACAAGAAATTTCAGTAACGTTCAAAACTTATTGTACCAAAGCCCCTATGTAATTGGCGCACTTCTTCAAGTATTTTTAAGTATTTGTAAAACTTACCTACACAAAGGGAATTGACAAGAGTTTAACTTTGACATTGGTATCTGACCAACATATCTTATTTATTTGTTAACTGTTTTGTTTAATACTGAGGTGTCACTGTTTTACATCCAATCTGTTTACGAAAACTATTGTCTATGTTTTGACTAAGTTAAACACGTTGATAGTATTACAGTAGTTAGTTGCTACGACCAGGCGCGAGTTGATTCTATCGTAACAGACAGACTGCGGTTTTGGAAGTGCATCTCTGTCACCCAAAAATTGTCCGAGTTTCACGCCCGCATTGTTACAATGTATGATGTTTGTGGACCCCCAGCCGCAGACAAACACCTGCCCATTCGCCTCTAAACAGACTCCAATTGCGTCAAAATCTTCTTTCAATGAACATTTTCTCAACCCGAGTGTATTGAGAGTAATCAACCCTTCATTACTATCAGCAATGAATATGCGTGTACCATCACTGTTAATTGTGATGTCGTATGGTATAGAAACAAGTGGAGCACCGATAGTGTCCGCTTGGATTGTCTTCACCAATGTATCAGATTTGTCGTACACTTTTATTTGTCCCGTGCCTTCACTTTCGCCTCCACAGCATGACACGAACAAACGATCTCTGTGACAGGCCAATCCGCGACACATGGAACCAACATCAAACGATCGGGTGATGGACATTTTATCTCCAACTGATACGAACTATATCCGCATCTGATCGCGCAGTGAGACAGCAACTTCCATAGGGCTAGTGACACACACTCCCCACGGACCGCCGGACATTTTACAATGGTCAACACTTTTGTAAGATTTGTTAATACGTTTCAATTTTTCATTATAGATATCTGCTAAAAGAATGCTCCCATCATCAAGCTGACACGATCCAAATATCTGACAGTCTTCATCGTCTTCATCAACTTTCACTGTAAACTGGTCATGGAGAGAAGCCGAGTACAGACTATTATCTGTAAATTCTCCCAAAGAAACCAAACTGGTGATGTATTCTTCAAAGTCGGTATTTACGTTAAAACTCATACTTTCTCTTTTTATATGTTTTTCTATCCCATGTAGTATGCTACTTGCATCAGTTTGGGTGATTTCTGCTGTTTTGACTGGATGAACTGCTGTGCCTCATTGTTGCTGGCAAATGATGAACGGAGATCTTTTAAACATCGCTGCATTTTTATTATCTCCTCCTCTGCCGTCTTGACATCGTGTTTTATTCGTTTAACAAAGCTGTCATATTTAGCTTGTAATTCACAGCTGGACGTTGATTCCATCTCTTCCAACTGCCTGATTATTCTATCTTTAAACTCCCTGATGCTGGTCACTACATTATGCTTCTCTTTTTCTAGATTTCTCAGATCTTCCTCTCTGGCCGTCTTCACAGTGGCAAGTTCTGCCTTTGTATTCTGTATGGACTTTTCGAGTGTGCTATATCGACTGGCAAGATCAATTTCTTTTACCACATTTGGTAGATAATCTACACCCGTACATGGCCTACAAAAAGAGATATAGAGTTACATATAAACTATAATAAATAGAACACGACAGGAAGCGATACTATACAGAGGGACTATTGGTGTATATATTACTGGTAAAAGTAGTTACCATACAGTGGTAACAAGTTGTAAACAAGATATATAATGCATATATATACTCACTGAACCCGTTTTGCCGAAAGATATCTATCTAAACATGCCAAAATAATATATTGAAAAGTGATTTCCTAAGTCGGGCTACGCGCCTAGGTTAGACTGTAACAGATTTACTGCTTAAAATGGCAACATGCTTTGTGGCGTACTAAATGAGTAACATGATTTTATTTTGATTTCAATTGATATATACGGCGAAATTCGAAACTGAGATGGTGAAAAGTAGAAACTACAATGGTGTTAAGTCGAAATACGATTGTGAAAAGTCGGAACAACGAAACTACGGTGGTGAAAAGTCGAAACTATGATGGTGAAAAGTCGAAATGATTGACACTTTTCACTATCGTTGTCGTTTTTGTACCATCGTAGTTTCGTTGTTTCGACTTTACTTAATTTAATAAATATGCCGCGGTGACTCCAATGGGAACCGTAGCATTTAATTAAAATGCGTGTGTAAGCGTGTGATTTTTATTTGCCACCGGAATGTCCGGCACTTCTAATGCTTTGATAGGCTAACGTTGTTGTTTTTTATCTTTAAAACGGCAGATAGACGTGGGCATGTTTTTATGTGGAAATGCACAGGGAAAAGTAGCATTGTGATATTGTCCTGGTTAACAAATAGCACGAAGTACAACACATGCAAATTATTCGATAATTAAAAATGTTACTTTTCCTTTTGTGGTAAACCATGTTATAGGAAAACGAAATTTACATACCTGTGTTCTATATAGCAATACACGCTGGACAGCAAACGACATCGTGTGTCCCACAGAACATGTCTATAAGCTTTCCAGGGTGACTTACGCACATCTCTGTGGGCAGTGAAACCATACCTGGCGTACCCATGGTTGCTAGGTCAACGATCCGATGGTCCTTCAAACTACGAAATTTCCGGTGGTGTTTTAAACATTTCTTGCAGAAAAGATCTTTACATTCTATACAGTAATCACACGCTTGTACACTTCGTCCGTCTGTTAAACACGGTGAACACATCGAGTCGGTTAAATCTTCAGATCCGCCGTCCGCGGCGTTAACACCGCCGGTCGCCATTTCCCTCCTTTATCTCTAACGAATACTGTTATGTAACGTTATATATCAAACTGGATGCACATGGTGTGGCCTGCGATACAGGTATTCGGGGTACTACTAAAACCCGGTCATATTCCGGCCGATCCGTGCACTTTTTCGGCCGTGGGGAAAGGCAAATGTGGCGTATAAATTAGTGATTATGATGTTAAACTGCCCTAATTCCATTAATAATGTATTGCCCTTGACCTATATATCAAGAAATATATGAAAAAAAAAAATAATGCCATAAATTTGGTCTTGAAGTTTACCTTTTTATGACGTTTTTTGACGATTTTCCGCCGTTTTTGACTAATTCCGGCTGCGTTTGAATGGCTATTTAAAGTATATTCATTGTAAATAACCATGGTTTTAATCAATTCTTACAAAGATTAAGATATGCTGAATCTATAACAATGAAAATAACATCAAAATCAATAACATATACTTGTTTATTTCGCTCGATACAGAGGACATATATTTTCCATAAAAAACCGGCGATTTCACCGGTAAGGCGTATTTACCGCACGTTGTAAGATTTAGACAAAATTTACAAGTGAGATTTAGACAATATTTACAAGACGTAACAAAACTCTATAACAAAGTAAAACGAATAAAGAATACAACCTTGTGTGCATGCAGCTTCTACTGTGTATAGAACGTTTACCTTTACGAATCATATTTATACATTTTAACGATACAACATGTAGTAACAAAAGGTACAAGCAAGTATTTATATATCTGACAAGAGGACCACGGTGGGTCTAAAACGCTCACCTGTGCCACAACAGAGAATACTATAAGATAAACAAAAAAGCTTCATAAAACATGGGACATAAATCATTTCACAGAGCCACAACTGAGGTGGACAAAAAGGTATACACAAGAAAACATGTTTTATTTTGTTTTGTTTGCTATTTGAAGGGCATAGAACTCATCCGATAAAACCCCTCATTGGACTAAAAACCAAAAACATGCAAGCTGTTTCGTCATTTTACAAGTATTGATTAAATCAGTGACTTAATAACTGTAGATATGTCACTGATTAAATGGAGTATATCTACAAAATACACATTACAACTTTCTTAATATGATGTGCGCATAAAATAATGCTTATGTACCGATTCAATACCGAGATTAATATGAAATAAAAAAATTAACGGTAATTGCCAAACATTTTAGTAAACTCGATGTGAAAAAAATATTTGCGTTGGTTTACATGTACATGTGGAAAGGAAAAGTTCTGCTGTCACAAATAGACTGAGACACGACAAATGCTGTTACGCGAGTGCACACGGAGTATAGTAGAAAAAATTCAAGGACCAATGACAGTAATTCCACTACTTTTCCAGGATCTTAATGGTTATATATCTCCTGTGGAAGATTGGACACATTTCAATAACATTTTTTAAATTGGGTTTAACGACATTTCAATATTTCAAGTTATATTTGACATATCCGGTTTTACTGTTGGTGGAAAACCTCAGAATGAATCTGAGTAGAAACACCATCCTTCTGCAAGTATCTGACAAACTTTCTAACATAAAGATTTTGGACCGAGCAGGACTCGACCCTATGACCTTAGCATTTGAGGTAAATGACCTTGAGATGACGCCTTAGACCACGGAGGACCCTCCCAATAACATATTCAGGTGCAAGAGTGTAAAATGTAGTACAAGGTCACGTAACTTATCCAATAACCATCTGAAAATGCTTAATTGGGACGAACATTTTTGTGTATCAATCAATTAATAAAGGAGCTGTTGAGGTGTTATGACAAAATTGTATATTTTGTACTATCAAGATTCATTATTTGCTCAGTTCATTTCCCCCATCACTTCTGTCCATTTTACCACTTCAGGGGGAAGGGTTTGTGGAGCTATCAAGTTGTCTATGTGAACAGCAGACTGGATATATTGATGGGTAATTATTTTTTTTAAAGCCTTAGGACCAATAGCATGTTAACAAATGGATTATAAAATCAAGTCAGTGCAATTCATACATTAGAGAACTTTTATTATCATCATATAACTCATTTGCATAGTTATAATTAACAAGGAGAACACATCAGAGAAAAACAGATGTCTAAAAAAGACATCATACCAGATGGTGCGGTCAAGACAATGCCAAGGAAGGTAGTGTTGACCTATTTCACTTTAAAAGCGATGTAAAACACACAAACAGCAGTACATTTCTTTGAACAAAAGTAAACAGATATAAAGGTTCAAGAACATTAAACGAATTGTGATAAAATCCCATCTTAGCCCTTATTTGCTCAAATTATGCACGAAACGCTGTTGAATGTAATCATAAGCTTTATTGATTTTACATGTCACATTATACAACCAGAGCAGGTAATTCCACACTATTGTGATGACAGGAAAGCATGGACATGTACTTCATCTTATAATGGGCCATGAACATGCCCCAATGTATGTTTATTTTTTTTTTTTTATGTTAAGAGTTATGGCTGGTCAATACCACGACATAAAATGTAATATTTTAAAAACATTTATTTTCGATAAAAAGATAAAAATGCAATAAAATTAATACAGCTTATTATCTAAATCTAAAAATTCAAATGTTTGTTAGATCTGAAATATCCCCTCTACCCACTAAAGACCTTTGTCACTGGTGAGTTGTGGAAAGGAAGTATAGTTCTCTTGGAACCTTGACAAACATTTAACCCTGAATTCAAAGTAAATCTAAAGTCTAACAAGGACTTGTATAGAGAAAGATAGGAAACTTTTATCTCCTGACTAAAATTGATAAAATAGCATGCAAAAGATTAATTTTTTACTTATAAATCATTCAGAGTAAGTTGTATGTAACCTTGGATGAAATTTATAATATTTCGGTTTGAATTAAAATTTCAAGAAATTGTTATTTTTAGTTACAGTAAGCAAAATACCTCACACTTTTAAACACAAATTCCCAGGAATTGTTTTGTTTTCATAATAATTTCATCCTGCAAAGTAATAATTTGAGTTGTATTCCCAAAATGAATGGAAATTAAGAGATTTGACAAGATTTCACAAGATAATGCATCAATACATAAGCTTTGGCAATATCTCAACCAATTGCTTTTCATTCTATAAATAATTCCTTGGGTCAAAGTACTACTGAAACTTTCACTGTTAGTGGTATTACTGGTAATTATGGTACCCAGCTAACAGTAATACATTAAACAAATATTGCATGGTGATTCTCTCCATATTAGATTTACAAACAGGGAAGTAGTTAGACCCAAGTAATTAAGTGAACTGAACACCTAAACAGACCATAATAAACTGTTTAAATTTAAGTACTAAATAATTAAATTATACATGCACTTATAATAATCACCTAAAATTTAAAACATTTACATTTATGAATTCCATCGGGCATGTTTAAGTTTCAAATATGAAAATACTGCTTAAAATATATGTTTATATATGTTTTTTCTACATATAACATTTACTGGCATACTAAAGTTACATATTAAATTTCTTATACCAGATTGCACAATGAGATGCCATCTAGTCAACAATGCTGCATATGGATTATATTTGTCAATATATATTACAACACAAATGATATTATTGTCATGAATATGGGCAGTCATACACACAATTCTATACACGCCACAGTATCAATAATCTCGATACAGTTGCCCATGCTAGACAGCTCCGTTTGTAAACTTGTACGTTTTGTAAAATACTTACATTTAACAGCTGTTACAAATTTATTTTAGCTCAATTACAATGAAAACTAAGAGCTTATGTGAACCGCTCTCAAGTCCGTTTCCTGGGTAGAACCAGTGTTGAGTGTTCTTTTTTTTAGACACTTCGGGTCAGGGATCGAACCAGCCACTCTGGTATGAGCTGCCAACACTTTATCTGCTACACTACTGCCTCACTTCACTTTTAAATTACATTTGTGACGTTTTAGCTTTAAACAGGAAATGTCACAAATAACACAAACACACATTAATTAAATCAATCGAAACAAAATCTGGTTCCCATTTCTCCTGCAGCATGCCATGCGCTTAATGCAACATGCAAATGAAACAAAATCTAATTGCAAATTGATCAATTGAACAATCCAAAAAGATGCAATGATGAAAACTAGATTCAATCTAGTTGAATACATGCAGGAAAACTGCTTTATAGCTATAGATAAACAGAATGCATCAGAATGAAATGTCTTAACTAAATAAAGTTGTCTACAATTTATTATAACAACCAAACTATTAATTAAATACATAGAAGTTATTGATCAGAATCCAATATTTTACCTCGGATGCAAGAATGAAAGCGCACCTAAAGGCATGCCTAAAGAATGAACGAAATGTAATCACTTTCTACATAAATTTATAATACCATTAAACAGTATACAATATCATAAATCATCAATTTCATATTGACATTGCAGTCTATTGCTTTATCACTTTCACATTTTTACATTGCCTGTTAAATGATTTGGTAATAGTCTTGGTGTAAGACATTGCTTCAAAATCATTTGCACAAAAAATGTATTTTATAAAGCATTCACACTTGATTCTTCTTTTTAAGAAATTGATAAATTTTCTGATTTTTTTTTTTAATAGAGTATTCAATGGTCAATGTGACATCTTGTACTTGATAAAACGTATGAGGTTTGTCCTGGCTGTAGATATCACTGGGTAGTGTTCGCCCAGACTCTTCCTGTTGGACTGTATCTGTAATATGTAAATGTATATATATAATATAAGTTTTAAGTATGTCTACTATCTACTTTTTCAGGCTTTGGAATGATTACAATGCTAATCTTGGAATAAATCCGATGATCTATACTGTACATGAACATCTTAATCTTAAAGAAGATGCTCAAGTATTGCAGAGCTGTACAACTTCCTATACCGGTCTGTAAATGTTGTTGTAGTTGTATGGTGTTTAGGGTCGCTTTCAACAACTTTTTAGTCATATCGTGACAGTGTCTACTTGAGACAGTATTCTGAGTGCTGTCACACTGGAGTATCATGCTGCAGACATATGGTATGATACCCCACCCAGTCACATTATACTGAAACCAGGCCGACCAGACAGAACTCTCTTCTAAATGCTGAGCGTCAAATGAGGAAGCTTCTAGCACCATTTTTAAAGTCTTTAGTATGACCCTGCCGGGGATCTAACCCACGGCCTTCCGCATGCGAGGTGGACGCTCTACCACTAGACCACTCCGCGGTGTATGTAAATGTAGTTAAAAGAAAATAGTCCAATGTCTGTCTGCAAAATCATGTGATAACATAAAAAGTACTTAAGGCAAGCCACCAACTAAAATGATTTACGTAATTTCCACATTGCTCTTTATCACCAGTCTATCATTAATATTTTTTGTGCTGTCACAGGATCCAGATTTTTGCAGTATTTCTGTATATATATTTTTATTTTGCCAAAATAATGGTCTCATCTAAAAATGAAATAAATAATTGCCACAGCAATCAAAATAATGGTCCAACCTAGAAATTAAAAATACATGCAAAATCTTACATGTCACATTTTCAATTTTTACGGTCATCACAGGATCCAGATATAGACACTATTGGTTCACATTTTTATTTGTGTGTGTGGACAGACAGATGGAAGGAGGGTAAACCTAAAGTCCTCTCTGATTAAAACTGTAGGGACTGAAAAGCTATTTTCAAAGAAATACTGTCAGAAAATTACTACAAAGTCAAAATTAAGAGAAAATGACTACTTTCATAGAACTATTCCACTTTTAACCCACCTTAGACTTTAACATTGGCGACATGGCCTTCAGTTTTTCCATCATTCCTATCTCCTTGACAACTGTATCCACATGGTCCTCTCCAAACACATCAAATATGGCATCCAAAGACTCAGCTACCACCCACAGGTCAAGGTCCTTACAAACAACCTCCAGTAGAAATACACCAATATCCTGTTAAATATACGAATAAACATGTTAATTTAAAATTAGTAATTTTTTTATGGGGTTTAATGCAATTTTCAACAGTTTTATCGATGGAGGAAGATATACGATTCGTGAACATGAATCTACCAGGTAAATACACAAACTATCCTTCAACAAGTAACAGGCACACCGTCTCATGTACAGTTTTTGTATCCAAGTTGGTCTTGAACAGCTCCTTTGTATACATCTATCAGAAGTTATTGTGAAATATCTAAACATTGCATTTAATATTTCTATAAGACAAAAACATTAATTTCATGTTTTATGTACATGTCAATAATTTCACACAAACTGCTGTATTATAGCTATACCTTAAGGAGTGGGTGGGGTACTTTATTCTGGGCTAGTATAGCACCAATAGTGGAAACAATACGTAATGAGTTCACTCTGACTTCAGGCCACTCACACTTGGTTGACATCTCATACATAAATTGAAGGTCAGCTGGTGTTACCTCATTAAACTGAAAATAATTCCATTAAACAATTACATGTAATATCTTGAACTGTGAAAACAATTACATATTACCTCATTGAACTGTGAAAACAATTACATGTTACCTTATTAAACTGTAAAAAACAATTCCATATTACTTCATTGAACTGTGAAAACAATTATATGTAACCTTATTAAACTGTAAAAAACAATTCCATATTACTTCATTCATTAAACTATGAAAATAAGTACATGCTATCTCATTAAACTGGGAAAAAAAATAACATGTTAATTCATTAAACTATGAAAACAATTACATTTTACCTCATTGAACTGTGAAAACAATTACATGTTAACTCACTGAACTGAAAACAACTACATGTTACCTCATTGAACTGTGAAAACAATTACATGTTACCTTATTGAACTGTGAAAACAACTGCATGTTACCTAAATGAACTGTAAAAACATTTACATGTTATCTAATTGAATGGTGAAAACAATTACATGTTACCTCATTGAACTGTGAAAACAATTACATGTGACCTCACTGAACTGTGAAAACAACTACATGTTACCTCATTAAACTGTGAAAACAACTGCATGTTACCTAAATGAACTGTAAAAACAATTACATGTTATCTAACTGAATGGTGAAAACAATTACATGTTACCTCATTGAACTGTGAAAACAATTACATGTTACCTCATTGAACTGTGAAAACAATTACACGTTACCTCACTGAACTGTGAAAACAACTACATGTTTATACCTCATTGGACTGTGAAAGCAATTACATGTTACCTTATTGAACTGTAAAAGCAACTGTATGTTACCTAATTGAACTGTGAAAACAATTATATGTTACCTCATTGAACAATGAAAACAATTGCACATTACCTCATTGAACTGTGAAAACAATTACATGTTTATACCTCATTGGAGTGAAATAAATAATTAAAAAAATCTGCTTCTGTAAAAATATTTTCAGTATATGTGTATAGATACTTACTCTCCTTTGTATCGGCCATAAATTACTACCAGTATGGAGTATTCCGACAATTTACATGTAATGTAAAGTAAGCGAGGATACCATCCTCTTACCAGTCAGTGTAATAGATATATATGGATACAATATTATTTGATATGATAAGCTACATGTATGTAAAATGTAGATAACTATGACAACGTGGATACATAACATAGAGTTTATGATCTACAAACCTTTGCTGGGTCCACCTGCGATAGTTTCTGTATCACAGCCCTCATAGCGCTGGTGACGGACTCCAACAAGTCATGGCTCTGTATACCTGCACAATTAATAATATCAACATTTTAAAACAAAAATGATCATGATACCAGCAATGCACAAAATGCATGCACTTCACATACTGATAAAATATTTGTCATTTCAAAGATAATTTTACAGTGCCTGAAAATTACATTTCTCACACATTACTACATTTATATATATATATATCTACACAGTTTGTAAAAAACAACATTTTCATCCAATCAGATTCTTTAACCTCAAGTATTTGTTAAAGCAGTGGTCTGTTATACAGGTATTTACAATAAGACAGCATGGCAAGTTTTATATAAGTCAGTTTCAGAGAGTTGTAAAAACAAAATAAAACATTATTTGTGTTTGCTATAAGACATAACTTGCCTCTAAAATATACAAATAATTCATCACCATCAGCTAAAGTTCCATAATGTTCATATTGACAGTTTTGTCTCTTTATTTGTATGGACTGCTTCTCTTCCCTACTCAATATACTTACAGTTCTGTGCTGTGGAAAGCTGTGTGAGGCCCTGCCACACACTGTACAACTTGTCCACCCCTCCCAGTGCCTCTATATCCAGAGTGCTGACTAGATTATTTATACATAGTAATGCATGTGTCTGTTTACTCAAGAATCTAGAATGAAAACCAAAACAACAAACATGTATGCAATAATCAGTTGTACAATGTGATTAGATCAATACAGTAAAACCTGTGAAAGCTGTCACCTCTAGGCTCTATTAAGCAGACACTTGTCTTAAGCAGCAACATTTGCTACTTCTAGTTTCTATGCTTTTTGAGCAAATTCACTTATGTTAAGCAACAACCTGTCTTAAAAGGTCACTTTTGCTCCTTTCCAGGGCTTGAAATTTCTTATAAAAGCTACCCTTTCTAACATTTTTTATTGAATACTTAAAACCAAAGAAATATTATGGTCAGTTTCTTAAATCTAACTCGTCCTGACCAAATATTCACTCATGATGGCAAGCGGACAAGTGGACTTTTCTAGCTCTGCTTCCCATGACTGGCTGTTTAAAACAGGTTTGACAGTACTCGAATTGTATGATAAATCATATACTAGTATCACAATTGTATACATAATTAAAGTTATTAAGAACGAACTGTATCTGTTAATTATACTGATAACTCAATACATGTTCACTAATTCCAAATTAATTGGGTTCATGTCCACTCAGTACATGTAAGTCCAGCAAGCAAGTTCACTAATTCCAAGTTAATTGGGTTCATGTCCACTCAGTACATGCAAGTCCAGCAAGCAAGTTCACTAATTCCAAGTTAATTGGGTTCATGTCCACTCAGTACATGTAAGTCCAGCAAGCAAGTTCATTCCCTATATTCTTAATGCCACTAATTAGCTAATATGTCTCATTAATCAACATACAGTCAAACCTGTCTTAAGCAGCCAGTCATGGGAAGGAGCAATGGTGGCCTTTTAAGACAGGTGGTAGCTTTATACAGGTTAATTTGCTCTGAAAGCATAGAAATGGGATATAACACTTGTGGCTGCCTAAGACAAGTGGCTGCTTAATAGAGATGACCACTTACACAGGTTTGACTGTATAATGGTAAATAATGTAGAACATCAATAGGTTGATATTGGTAAACAAAACAACAAAAGTCCTGCATCTTGTGCACTACCACATCTTGTACACTATCAAATCTTGTATACTACCACATCTTGTACACTACAACATCTTATACACTACCATATATTGTACACAATAATTTTGTAAACAATACATATACACCAAACATGTAACTTATCTTATAAACAATACACATGAACCAGATCTATAAATTGTTTTTAATTTACAATACACATACAGAAAACATGTAAATTATTTTATAACGATAATCATAAAACAGATCTATAAATTATTTTGTAAACAATACACATACATCAGAGATGTTAGCTGATCTGTAAACAATACACATACATAAGAGATGTTAGCTGATCTGTAAACAATACACATACATCAGAGATGTAAACTAATTTGTAAACAATACACATACATCAGAGATGTAAACTGATTTGTAAACAATACACATACATCAGAGATGTATGCTATTTGTAAACAATACACATACATCAGAGATGTAAGCTGATTTGTAAACAATACACATACATCAGAGATGTAAGCTGATTTGTAAACAAAACACATACATCAGAGATGTATGTTATTTGTAAACAATACACATACATCAGAGATGTATGCTGATTTGTAAACAATACACATACATCATAGATGTAAGCTGATTTGTAAACAAAACACATACATCAGAGATGTATGCTATTTGTAAACAATACACATACATCAGAGATGTAAGCTGATTTGTAAACAATACACATACATCAGAGATGTAAGCTGATTTATAAACAATACACATACATCAGAGATGTAAGCTGATTTGTAAACAATACACATACATCAGAGATGTAAGCTGATTTGTAAACAATACACATACATCTGAGATGCAAGCTGATTTGTTAACAATACACATACATCAGAGATGTAAGCTGGTTTGTAAACAATACACATACATCAGATATGTAAGCTGATTTGTAAACAATACACATACATCAGAGATGTAAACTGATTTGTAAACAATACACATACATCAGAGATATAGGGGATTTGTAAACAATACACATACATCAGAGATGTAAACTGATTTGTAAACAATACACATACATCAGAGATGTAAGCTGATTTGTTAACAATACACATACATCAGAGATGTCAGTTGATTTGTAAACAATACACATACATCAGAGATATAAACTGATTTGTAAACAAAACACATACATCAGAGATGTAAGCTGATTTGTTAACAATACACATACATCAGAGATATAGGGGATTTGTAAACAATACACATACATCAGAGATGTAAACTGATTTGTAAACAATACACATACATCAGAGATGTAAGCTGATTTGTTAACAATACACATACATCAGAGATGTAAGCTGATTTGTAAACAAAACACATACATCAGAGATGTAAGCTGATTTGTTAACAATACACATACATCAGAGATGTATGCTATTTGTAAACAATACACATACATCAGAGATGTAAGCTGATTTGTAAACAATACACATACATCAGAGATGTAAGCTGATTTGTAAACAAAACACATACATCAGAGATGTAAGCTGATTTGTTAACAATACACATACATCAGAGATGTAAGCTGATTTGTAAACAATACACATACATCAGATATGTAAGCTGATTTGTTAACAATACACATACATCAGAGATGTAAGCTGATTTGTAAACAATACACATACATCAGATATGTAAGCTGATTTGTAAACAATACACATACATCAGAGATGTAAACTGATTTGTAAACAATACACATACATCAGAGATATAGGGGATTTGTAAACAATACACATACATCAGAGATGTAAACTGATTTGTAAACAATACACATACATCAGAGATGTAAGCTGATTTGTTAACAATACACATACATCAGAGATGTCAGTTGATTTGTAAACAATACACATACATCAGAGATATAAACTGATTTGTAAACAAAACACATACATCAGAGATGTAAGCTGATTTGTTAACAATACACATACATCAGAGATATAGGGGATTTGTAAACAATACACATATATCAGAGATGTAAACTGATTTGTAAACAATACACATACATCAGAGATGTAAGCTGATTTGTTAACAATACACATACATCAGAGATGTCAGTTGATTTGTAAACAATACACATTCATCAGAGATGTAAGCTGATTTGTAAACAAAACACATACATCAGAGATGTAAGCTGATTTGTTAACAATAGACATACAACAGAGATGTAAGCTGATTAGTTAACAATACACATACATCAGAGATGTTAGTTGATTTGTAAACAATACACATACATCAGAGATGTATGCTATTTGTAAACAATACACATACATCAGAGATGTAAGCTGATTTGTTAACAATACACATACATCAGAGATATAGGGGATTTGTAAACAATACACATACATCAGAGATGTAAACTGATTTGTAAACAATACACATACATCAGAGATGTAAGCTGATTTGTTAACAATACACATACAACAGAGATGTAAGCTGATTAGTTAACAATACACATACATCAGAGATGTAAGTTGATTTGTAAACAATACACATACATCAGAGATGTATGCTATTTGTAAACAATACACATACATCAGAGATGTAAGCTGATTTGTAAACAATACACATACATCAGAGATGTAAGCTGATTTGTTAACAATACACATGCATCAGAGATGTAAGCTGATTTGTAAACAATACACATACATCAGAGATGTAAGCTGATTTGTTAACAATACACATTCATCAGAGATGTAAGCTGATTTGTAAACAAAACACATACATCAGAGATGTAAGCTGATTTGTAAACAATACACATACATCAGAGATGTAAGCTGATTTGTAAACAAAACACATACATCAGAGATGTAAGCTGATTTGTAAACAATACACATACAACAGAGATGTAAGCTGATTTGTAAACAAAACACATACATCAGAGATGTAAGCTGATTTGTAAACAAAACACATACATCAGAGATGTAAGCTGATTTGTAAACAAAACACATACATCAGAGATGTAAGCTGATTTGTAAACAATACACATACATCAGACATGTAAACAAGAGGCCCATGGGCCTTAACAGTCACCTGATTATCCTTGATGACATAAAGCTATATGAATTTATGACCCACCCTAAGACATCATGGGGTCAGGACCATGAACATCACATAGGGAGTTAATCGTCATGACAGCAACAACAAATCACACAAAAAAACATTCACTAAAGTCTATTCAGTCATAAGAAATGACGTTTTTTTGTCATTTTCTCTTATATAGATTTAGTAAAGTATGCCCCATCCCCAGGGCCAAACCGCGAGACACGCGGACATGCAATTCACAATTTTTATAAAGGACCCATTTAAGTCCATGATCATGGTCACCATTTGTTTCCCAGTGCTTATGATAGTAAGAAGATTGTCAAAGTTGGGGACCATGCAATTTACAATTTTGATTCACCCTTAGGTATGAAAGCTGCATACATTTCATTACGATTGAGCTTATGGTATTTGAGAAGAAATTGAAAATGTCAATTGTTTACAGAAGCACAAAGACGGACAAAAGGCGATCGCAAAAGGTCCCTTGAGACAAAGTCTCAGGTGACCTAATAATTACATAAACAGAAAACTTGAATAACAGTTTCAAAAACAAATCTGGAACAAGAAATGCTTCCAGGCATTAGTCACATAATGGCATTGGTAAACAATCTATTAATTTGCTGCTTAGAACAGGTTCTACTGTAATCTTGTGATGCAGTTACATGAAACTGTTGGAATTTGAGCATACCTGAGTGACGTTTGCGTTCCTGTCGATATAGTTTCCAGAATATGTGACTGTTCTTTTGTGAGAGGTTGTGCTGCCTGTAGAACCTGCGGTTATAGAATCAAGTTTGTATCAGTATGTTTGCATCAAATCTGTCTGTTTTTGCAATCATGTGCAAATGTGCCATTCTGAACAATGATTCAAGTAATTAAAGCGACATTTGTTTTCTTCTTCAATTTAATGTGAAGAATTTCATTTATTCAAAAATATCATGAATAGCAAGTAAAAAAATTAAAAAATAAAGTATAAAGAAATATTTTATCCTGACATTTCAAACTTCTAATCAATTAAGATAATTCCTCTACATAACAATGTAAAATTACTACGTCTTGTTACCTTGGCAACGATCCCACTATTCACATATGCTGTATGTAACTCTGTAGATAGACAAAGTGGTGCCTGAAAAAAAGTTCAGAATATATGAGTATGACATACTAAGTACTTGTACAATTAGGCATATTCAAATCAAAGCACACTGTTGTTTTTTTTTAATGAGGTTTATTTCCGTTTTCAACTCATTTCAAGTTACATAATGGCATATCCAAGTTTATTGGTGGAGGAAGCCCTCATAATAAATCTGAGTAGAACTACCGTCCTTCCGTAAGTAACTGGTAAACTTTCTCACATAAAGTTTTTGGAGCAAGCAGGACTCAAAGCTATAACCTAATAGGTTAGAGGTTAGTGATCTTGAGATGGTTATTTAGACCGCTGGGTCACGGAGGACCCTAAAGCAACTGTTGAATTATAAATGCAGTTTGATTTGAACAAAAAGTTAAAATTTTTTATTCCGATCAAATGTGCAAGTACTGGTAGTTTGAAAAGAGTGAAACGAAAAAAATTCTTGGATGAAATGATAAAGCAATGTTTTACTGATGCTTAATCAAGTCACAAGTAATTTTTAAGAATCTAACTTTTGCTCGACACCTAAGCTTATATGCTATTATACATTGTAGCAATGGGTAGCTCAGCCAGATACTCTAGTGAAAATATACATATCGTCAATCTTAATAGGACATGTTTCAATGGAGTTAAACACAATGTTCAACACAGTGTAGACTACAAGTGGCACTCAATTTTCATAGTTGGATAATTAGCACATACAATCAAACCAGTCTTAAGCAGCCAGTCAATGGAAGGAGTAAAAGCAGCTGTTTAAGACAGGTTATTGCTTAATACAGTTTAGTTTATTCTGAAAGCATAGAAATAGGAAACAGAAAATATGGTTGCTTAAGACAGGTGGTTGCTTAATAGAGGTGACCACTTGCACAGGTTTGACCACTTTCCTTCTGCAAGTAAGTGAAACACTTTCTCAAAGAAAAATCTGAGTGGAACCACTTTCCTTCTGCAAGTAAGTGAAACACTTTCTCACAGGAAATCTGAGTGGAACCACTTTTCTACTGCATGTAAGTTAAACACTTTCTCACAGGAAATCTGAGTGGACCACTTTCTGCAAGTAAGTAAAACACTTTCTCACAGGAAATCTGAGTGGAACCACTTTTCTTCTGCAAGTAAGTTAAACACTTTCTCACAGGAAATCTGAGTGGAACTACTTTTCATCTGCAAGTAAGTGAAACACTTTCTCACAGGACATCTGAGTGGAACCACTTTTCTTCTGCAAGTAAGAGAAACGTTTATCACAGGAAATCTGAGTGGAACTACTTTCCTTCTGCAAGTAATTGGAAAAACTTTCTCACAGGAAATCTTTGGATCAAGATTTTCGATTAAACTGTGCACTAATTTACAGTCAGTAGTAAGAATTAAGTTATGGACAACACTTTACAATTATACATCTTGTCTGTGTATTAATTATATTGCGACTGCAAACCACTTGAATACACTCAGCTTACAACTTGACTGCTATCAGCATCTGCACCAGAGTCGTCCTCCATTGGAACGTCTCCTGCATCGTCAGAACTGGACTCACTGCTGTTCATATCTTCCCAATCTTCATCTACAAAAATCATACTCAATGTATAGGACGGAGCCATTAAATGATAAAACAATATTCACGCAGCTCAGTTATATCATCATTCAATATCAGTTTAGGAGATACACGCAGCTCAGTTATAACATTCATTCAATGTCAGTTTAGGAGATACACGCAGCTCAGTTATATCATCATTCAATGTCAGTTTAGGAGATGCATTCAGTTCAGTTATAACATTCATTCAATGTCAGTTTAGGAGATACATCCAGCTCAGTCATAACATTCATTCAATGCCAGTTTAGGAGATACATCAAGCTCAGTTATAACATTCATTCAATGTCAGTTTAGAAGATACACACAGCTCAGTTATATCATCATTCAATGTCAGTTTAGGAGATACATCCAGCTCAGTTATAACATTCATTCAATGATAGTTTAGGAGATACATCCAGCTCAGTCATAACATTCATTCAATGTCAGTTTAGGAGATACATCAAGCTCAGTTATAACATTCATTCAATGTCAGTTTAGGAGATACATCCAGCTCAGTTATAACATTCATTCAATGTCAGTTTAGGAGATACACGCAGCTCAGTTATAACATTCATTCAATGTCAGTTTAGGAGATACACGCAGCTCAGTTATATCATCATTCAATGTCAGTTTAGGAGATACATCCAGTTCAGTTATAACATTCATTCAATGTCAGTTTAGGAGATACATCCACAGGGCTAGAATTTAACTTTTTTGTGCACTGGCAATTTTGGCCAGTGCCTAAAATTTCAACTGGCCAAATTTGAAACCAGCTAGCCAAACCAATTTTCGCAGAAACTTGTAGTCCTAAATGTCTAAATAAACCCAAAATTAATTGTTTCAAAGCCTGCGTGTTATTTAATATGCATTATTAGCTTTTTTTTTATTTATAGACAATGGTATCAAGGTTATTATATATGTTAAGGTACAATTCAAAGCAGTACTTTACAAAACAAAATATTTAAAAAAATAAAATTGTCTTTGTTATTTATTATACTACCATAAATAAATGCATACAATGATATATCATAAATAAACACTTTAACTAAACCAAAATATAAATCATAACAAGTGTACAGAGACTAAGACTGAGACATACACACATTTCTATTTATAGAATTAATATAGCCAATGGCCTTTCGTTTTAAAATAAGATCTAGATCTAGCCAAGGACGATTGTTTAACATGTGTAAATGTTGTGACATCATAGTAATATAGTTTAATTATTATGGATGATCTGTCGATCGCGGTGGTTTCTACAATTGACACACCATTTTGTCATTGTCAAGTTTATAGCCCTGTGTGATATTGAGCTGTCGCTCCCATTTCATTACAGTATTAACGGAAGGATTATTTGTCTTTTTTTCTTGTTGGGACTCACTTTCATTCGTCGGTACAATGGAGAAAAAGATGTTATTTTATCAGCCACTTTAACAGCTGACAAAATATGTAAACAATAAATTTGACGGGTTTCAACTTTATTTTTATTTTATAGAGTGAGTGCGCGATCAATCAAACTAAACGCAGTCTACTCATTATGTTATTGACGGGTTTTAACTTTACTCCCTTTTTGCAGAATGAACTTGAGATCTAAAACAATTGGACGCAGTCTACACATATTAAATATTTAATACACGTCATTGACAATCGTGCTGCTAGGGGGTAATTTGGCGCGAGAAGCAAAAGAAATTTGGTTAAATTGACAAGAACTCGTTATTTTTACCAGGATAATACTTGTTTATTTTCAAAAATCAATAAAATGAATACAATAAGTAATTTTCTCAACTTGAAATCCACTCGCAAAAAAATGCCAGCTTAAGTAATTTCAACTTGCATTTTCAAAATACAGCTCGCATTTTGCGAGTGGCGAGTGCTTAAATTCGAGCCCTGCATCCAGCTCAGTCATAACATTCATTCAATGTCAGTTTAGGAGATACATCAAGCTCAGTTATAACATTCATTCAATGTCAGTTTAGAAGATACACACAGCTCAGTTATATCATCATTCAATGTCAGTTTAGGAGATACATCCAGCTCAGTTATAACATTCATTCAATGATAGTTTAGGAGATACATCCAGCTCAGTCATAACATTCATTCAATGTCAGTTTAGGATACATCAAGCTCAGTTATAACATTCATTCAATGTCAGTTTAGGAGATACATCCAGCTCAGTTATAACATTCATTCAATGTCAGTTTAGGAGATACAGCCAGCTCAGCTATAACATTCATTCAATGTCAGTTAAGGAGATACATCCAGATCAGTTATAACATTCATTCAATGTCAGTTTAGGAGATGCATCCAGCTCAGTTATAACATTCATTCAATGTCAGTTTAGGAAATACATCCAGCTCAGTTATAACAGCTCAGTTATAACATTCATTCAATGTCAGTTTAGGAGATACATCCAGCTCAGTTATAACATTCATTCAATGCCAGTTTAGGAGATACATGCAGCTCAGTTATAACATTCATTCAATGTCAGTTTAGGAGATACATGCAGCTCAGTTATAACATTCATTCAATGTCAGTTTAGGAGATACATGCAGCTCAGTTATAACATTCATTCAATGTCAGTTAAGGAGATACATCCTGCTCAGTTATAACATTCATTCAATGTCAGTTTAGGAGATACATCCAGCTCAGTTATAACATTCATTCAATGTCAGTTAAGAAGATACATCCAGCTCAGTTATATTATTCATTCAAAATCAGTTTAGGAGATCCATCCAGCTCAGTTATAACATTCATTCAATATCAGTAAAATTTCAATAAAGTAACTTCACGCAAATAACCTGTCTCTATTATTCTGTCCTTTCTTTTAAACATGTAAGAACAAAGAAATATATATCAACCTTATAGCAGTCAACAGCAAGAAAATGCATAAATAAAATCAATCAAGGACATCAGCCTTGGACGAAAAAAAAATATAAAAGAGGAAAACTTTTAGCAACCATCCTTCAGACAAAATATTTTCAATTTGGATTTACGTGTAAAATCTGTGCTCAAATCCAAATTATGCATATACATGACAATTAATATGTAAATTGTACATTACCATCAGCGCAGCACAGATTCGTGGCTATCTCCAAGGCCACCTTCTGAGCCTTCAACATATTTTGAATATTAATCAACTTCTTGTCACCTTCTGAAACCTGCAAATAATTACAAATGGGTATGTTCCAAGGTGATGTTGTAATGCAAGTTAATGTTAAAAATACAAGAAAAGTCTGAAAAACAGTTTGTAAAAAAAAATATTGGGGCAGAAAAGGTAGGGGATTGGGTTGGGGGCTTAGTGTAAAAGTAGTATGGTAAACATTTAGAAACTGGTATTTTTAACTAAAAAATCAAAGATATTTACTTATGAATTTTCTGGCACCTTAAGTGGGAATTAATGTCCATGCTTAATAAATGCATTTGTTGAGTGAATATATCAAAACCACTCAAAATTTTTCTTTTAACCTTTAAAACTGCTTTACAAATTCATTTACAATTGCTGACAAATTACCCCAATAGGTGTGCCAATATCTTATGGCACATCATGTACATATGTTAACCCTAACTACCTGTACTTCAATTGCATTAGTTATGAATAGTCGAGCTAAAAAGTAGTCCCTGTCGCTTATGAATAGTCGAGCTAAAAAGTAGTCCCTGTCGCTTATGATAAGTCGAGCTAAAAAGTAGTCCCTGTCGCTTATGAATAGTTGAGCTAAAAAGTAACCCCTGTCGCTTATGAATAGTCGAGCTAAAAAGAAGTCCCTGTCGATTATGAAGTCGAGCTAAAAAGTAGTCCCTGCAGCTTATGAATAGTCTAGCTAAAAAGTAGTCCCTGTCGCTTATGAACATTTTGACAGTGGTCAACATTGCAGTGCTTGATCACGATGACACAAGCAGGTTTTGGAATAAAGCCCAGCTAATTAAACACTTATAATGTACAATCAAACCTGTGTAAGAGGCCACCTCTATTAAGCAGCCACTTGTCTCAAACAGCTGTATTTGCTATTTCTAATGTTTATGCTTTTAGAGCAAATTAACCTACATTAAGCAACAACCAATCTTAAAATGCAGTTTTGCTCCATCCCTTGACTGGCTGCTTAAGACAGGTTTGACTGTATTACATTCACGTTTAGGTCTGCTATAATTTAATCACTGGTACATACCTCAGTTTTTGTCTCTTCTCCATTCGTATCAGGCTTTGTTTCTGTCCCATTCACAGTTGCCATAGTTTCCAACATGGCTGCAACATCAACAGACAACACCTCAGCCACTGATGTTACTATGGGAACCACAAGGTCACCTCGGGCTGTAGACAATCTTGACCCCTCTAGATTCACAAGGATACCTTAAACCACAAATTATATTGTTTCACATCTGTCTAACAGATTGTATGGTATTCAGCTATCGGCACTCAGCTGTCAATGATAATCATATTGACACCTACACCTGTATTTGTTACAAGAAATGCCAGTGGTTTACAACTATGATAATATTCATGGTTGTCCACTTGTAATTTAGACATATATGTATGTACATGTATCATTATACCGTTTATAAATTGTGTTCTCTTTAAACATTTAAAAATAGAAATGTGTCTGTCGAAACAAATGTCCTCACTATTGATCGGAAACCAATTTCTCCCCCACCCCCCGCCCACAAATAAAGTCGAAAAAGGGACATAACTCCTGTAAAACTTGACAGGCATTAACAAATATTATGCTTCACCTGTATTTTATAATTATACAAGTACTACTAATTAAAGACATAGACCTCTTTAGTAATTGTTGATCAGAAACCATTTTTACCTCAAACCGACTGCGGACAGAGGAGTGAACACATTTAATGCCCCATCACCATTCTATAATGGCAGGGAATAAAAAGACCAACACTTATAAACTGCACATATGTTAAGAAATCTTACGATCATTTTTAAAAATTTTCAAATTTACTGATTCGTTGAAAGTTACATTTATAATTTTATTTTGTAAAATATCAATCGCCTGTTTTTAGATAGCGTAGTTATAATCAAGGGCAACAATTCTAAAAATACCTTTGCAACTCTATCCGAACTCGATTGAAACAAACTTGGTGGAACAAACTCATCACACAATGGGGAATAACATTTGAACTAATCTTTATTAAAATCTGGTAACATTTTAAAAAATTATTGTCCCATATAGATGGTAGGAAGGACGATGTCAAAACAATGTCCCTATGGTAATGTCAGGGAGAATACAGACATTTAAAGTTAAATGAAGATATTACGGTAACTCTAAAGTTATTGTTTTACACAGATGGCTGGAAGGGATAAAACTGAATAAAGCAAACTGAAGATATTAAAGTATTCTTGAAAAGACATGTAAGGTACCTGTGGCCAGTGTCCTGATGAGAACTTTCTCTGATGTGTCGGCTGGTAGTGACATCAATCTGTGGACACACTCCACAAGTTCCTGCTTACAGAGTGCACTGTTATCCTCTGTAACTGTGTGTAGAAACTCCACTGGAATACAAACAGAATGTATTATATCATTTCACATAGTTCCTCCAATATTGCTTCCAATAGTGTCAGTCAGGCCCGATTAGCTCAATCGGAAACATGTTCTACTATCAATCCAGGGGTCTTCTCCCAACGCTGACTCAAGAAGGAAGTTATCTGTTACCTGCAAAGTTGGGTGTGCTTGAGTACTGGTTAAATGTCCAGATCCCAGGAAAGAATTAGGTTAACTGATTGCCTGTTAGCACTCAATGGCATAAAAACGATGCTAAATATTCAAATAAATCCCACCTTCAATACTGCTTCCAATCCACTGAAGACATCAAGTTCTCCTCTGACACTGAACTACCATGTCACAGTTTGTTTCCGAGATTACATCCCTATCTTAATATTGAAGTATCATTCCTAAAATTCCTTGTATTTTTTCCCCGTAAAATACAAGCTCGCCCTACACACTATACATGTAGATACTCATATTATTAGACTGAAACAAGAGTTTCTTAAAATTTAAAGTGTCTAGGATAATTCAGTGGATATTTATAATCAGGTCAGTTCAATTATGAATCAAATGGGTAATTTTGGTCACAAAAGGCATGACAGATTAATCACATTTATATAATTTTATGATCAAATATTGAAGGTAGTGGTAGTAATTAACATATAAGATGCGCTAAATCAATCGTAAGCATGTCGGATTATCAATACAGGGGTCGTGAGTTTGAATCCCTGATTGGCCCAAGTCTCCGTGATGATTGATATACGACATTGCCTCTCATTGTCAGTTGTCTCTGATCTCTGATTCTATGAGAACGTTATCAGTTACTTGCAGAGATGGGTGTGCTTGAATTCTGGTTAATCTTCCATGATCCCAGGAAATAGCGGTTTGGGTTTGGTTAACTGACCGTCTGTTAGCCCTTGATGGCATTAAAATGATGTTAACTATTCAATCAATCAAAATGATCAGATCATGCCAAAATAATCACAAAACAAACACAAAACCTGTTTACCTATAGATAACTTGAGACCATCCCCAAACTGATCAGAATCCAATATTGAGCATAAAACAGGTAACAAGTTCTCTTTGTTAAATGTTGTCACTGCAACACCACTATTCTCACTGAAAACAAAAGTAAAGATTATTACAGTAAGACTATTTCAGGCCCTTCTCTTTTAAAGCATGACAAAACATAGCTACCACCTTTTGTCATGAGTGTATAAGGTCACTTACATTTTATTTATCATCAGTCCCTACTCCTGTTGTTCGAGTTACATTTCCGAAATTGAGTTATTAAAGTTTCATGATATGATTTTGCAAAAAGATAGGTATCATAAATTCACAAGACTTGGTTAATGTGATGTTTTTATCGATTTAGTATATTAGTATAATTACAGAACATGGATTATAAATAGTGGAGCACATGGTCCATTGGTAGAGCATCAAACCCATGATCCTCCGTCAAGACTATGTGTAGTGTCCTTCAGCATGACACTTTTTCTGCATATACTTAGTATGGGTTCTACCAGGAAAACTTTGAGTGTGCATTTGTTAGAACTTGTTTCACAGTTGAAATAAAATAATTAAGTTAATAAATCAAAATAATTTGAGTCAGGGGCTTGTAACAGATTTGGATTTATCACATTGATTTATATAATAATTGATGTGTCTCCCATTGATTTCTACATTTTTCAGATAACCGTGAAATACTTATGATTATCACCATAAATAAAGCAACAAGTAGAATGCGTGAGAGTAGGCTTCACAAATCATGGCTTTATGTCGTGGTTTCTGGTTCTCTGCAAACTGGTCCCCAGTGCCAAACTGAAATATATAAACATATACGTGTATAATTTTTATTTCTCTCTATGCATTAATTAGAAGCTTAAATTCATGTGACTTGTATATGGCTTAATATTTTGAGTATTGTCTAATATTCAGTACTTGATACTGTAACTTGATATTAAATGTGTAAGGTGGAGAATAAAACACTGAATGACATACTAAAAACCAACATATTTCCAAGCGTGATAACATCATACCAGGGCCTTGCAGTGAAACAGTATCGATGGATTATTTACTGTAGAACGGTATACCGGTACTTATAATTAGCAAGTGTTTCCATTCCTTAATGGTTACACAAATGCCTGTACCTCTGACAGGTATTGCTTTCACATAAAGTGCATGTGCACCAATCAGGCTGAAACAATTTGTGCAAAATGTTTTACATAAAAATGTTAATAACTTGACACAATCACAAAGTTAAAGAATGGATTTCGTGAACAACGAAATGAACCATTTCATATTTCAACGTTTAACTTCACTAAGGAATGGAAACACTCGCTAGTTATTAGTATACCATTCTACAGTAAATAATTGGTTGCTATGGACTTGGTATAGTTTTGTGAACCTTAGAAATATGTTTGATTTTTTGTTGATCATTCAGTATATGTGAAGGCATCATGAGAAAATGAATCTAATACCTGATGCAAAAGTGCCATCAGGGGAGTGAGAACGTCTTTGGTCACCATTTCTTCACAGGCAACATCACCACCGTCCACACTCACATTCCTAGATCAATACAAACATAATATTATAATACATACATATTGCTTTATTGGCGTCATACCATGTCTACATTGACATTACATAACCAGGATTTAAGAAATGGGATACATAAGTTAATAGGGTCAGGGGTCGGGAAAAACTTTTAGAAGCACTCGTCTGTTGGGCAAGTGGACTGGTCAAAAGTACTCATCCGGATGGAAGATTCACTTGTCCAAAAAATGTATACTAAAATGTTGTCTATTTTGGAAGCATGTTGTGATAACCTTATCTTAACATAAATAATTGTATTACTTCATTTATAGTAAGTCCAAAACGTTATGATCATGCAATAAACATTAATTTTGTTGATGTTTATATGTCGCTTTAGTTCTAAATACAAACACCTTGGGGTAAACATAAAAAAGTTAATGCATTCAACGTTCCATAACATGTAAAACCCCAAAAGACCAGGAAATATTCCAAACAGTCTGATTTTTAAACCGGCATTGAAAAGTTGCACATGCGCGTCTTGATACCTTATAAAAATTATGCTGAAAGCTTTGTAATGAAAAGCTTTTTTGGAGACTAGACAAGAAATTAAATGATAAAGTTATTGTTGATGAACGTTAAATGTCAAATTTACAGATGATATTTACAACAATGAAATATAGAAAGAATAAATAACGTAACGACTTTGGATCATTTCTTTACTGTAACAACTTTGGATCATTTCTTTTTTACTGATTTCAGATTGTTTATTTTTCAGTCTGGCCAAAAAGTTTATTCGTCCGACGGACTAGTTACTGGTGAAAATCACTTGTCCACATGCAAAAAAACACTCGTCGGGACGAGCGGACAAGTGCTTTTCCCGGCCCCTAAGTCTACATTGATATTACATAATTTTTTATGCATTCCAAGCTAGGCTTCAACTCGTGACCTTTGTTTCTGAATGTAGCGCTCTTAAATCAGTGATACAACTATACTACAGAGGACTCTTTAATTCAGATGATCATTGATTTTTTGTGTTATTTATTTATGAGTTTTGGATCAAAATAACCATCTCTTATAATTTGGCTTTGATCCCCATTGTAGACATTAATAAAGCGGTATAATTTTGTAAACATGCTACAAACTAACCTGAGAGCACCAAGTGCCCTATGTCTAACTTCCCAGCTATGATCCAACACTAGCGGAGTAAGTATCTTTATAATATTCAGTTTCATAAGGGCATTGACAGCCCCGGGCTGGGACACTATTCCAGCTATAGTCGTACAACCACATTCTCTCGTTTCTTCATGAGGACTTTGTAACTGATAAATAAAAAAAGACTATTTTAAAACATTTCATATTATCTTCCTGGGGTATTCTGGAATTGTTTTAATGAAAGATCTACACAAAAATTCTTTTTTCAGAAAACTTAGTAAAAAATTGTATATAATTTATCATATGTATTATATATCACATGCTGATATACATATTAGTTTATACTAATCTATTTTAGCTTGATTGTGATGAAAGCTCAGACCAGCAGCTTATATGAACCACTCTATAGAGTCCACTACCTGGGTAAAACCACTACTGAGTGTTGTTTTTATAAGAGGCAAGTAGAGCTGGGGATCGAACCCGCAACCTCTGGCGTCAGCAGCCAACACTCTATCCATTAGACTACCGCCCCGCTTATCATATAAGTGTTTTTTCTAAACCAGGAAAAGGGGCAAGGAGCAAAGTTTGCGCGCGGTTGGCATATTCATTGTCAAACTTTTTCTTTGGTCTCTTTTAATGTAGGGTTATCTCCCCTTTACATTATGCATACATGTGTAAATCACAAGTATTAGAGTTTGAATAAGATAGGTAGAAGTGAGAGAATTTCAGGGAGAAGTGACTTTGTCTCAATCAGTATGACCAACTTATTATGTTGTATTTAGTCTTTGTTCTTTATTAACTAACTATCATTTCTGTTGTTGGCTCTGTGGCATTGTTGGAGCAGGAGTTAGTTTAAAACATTATTTTAAATATCTTCCTTTTCTTTTTTAATGTTTGCTAACCGTCATTACATACTATAATGACAATGTCAAGCATCCAAAGCTATTCAATGTATCCAAGAGAACTTGGATATGATAAATAAATGCAGTCTATGATAGCCCTCAAATACCTTGAACATTATAACTAGTCAACTATATTTCAAATATTTAAAAAAGCCCACATAATCTATGTAAATTGTTGTTTTCAATACTATATGTAAATCATGATATGACTGCCAAAAGAAAATTATATGCAGAATATACACAACCAGAAGCAATAAGTTTATTACTATAGTACCCCAACCACACTTTATTTACCTTTAACTCTATTTAAATATCAATGTTCACTTTTTCAAAGAAGAAAATTTACATACATACAGTTCCAATAATTATAAATCTATGAAATATTTATAAAATTACCGGAACCTAACACTGACAATATACAAAACGCAGCCTATTGCGAATTTTCTGCAGAAACATAATTGCCACCATTTTTGCAAGGGAGATAATATATTTATTGCTCTTCGTATCGGAGGAAACCGAGTAAGTTATTTCCCTTCTAATGTTGGGGGATACCCGCGAATATGTCATCACCTATTTTAAGATCAAATCTCGGCTGATTTGACTGGAGGAAAAATGCTGATTTATCTGATAATTGATGTATTAGTTGATTGTTTATAGGGATAGGGGTCAACTGGCCAATACAGTGTGACCTCTAGCAAATTATATGTAAACGGTATACTGAAATTTAGGACAAGTCTACATAGCTTTTCCAAGTCTAAAAGTTAAATATGACAAACAGTTTCCGCAATATATGCATCGGAAAAAAACATGGAATGATATTTGACCCTTAAACTACCTTCAAAAGTGACTGGAGTGTGATGTCATTTGCTGTATCCTCACGCGACAAGAACGTGAACAGCTGATTGTTACATATTTAGCAAGAGAAGGACTGGCAAATACCTGTGTATTCAGGCCAAGCATGTCATATCAGTAAACTATCGGCAAATGATATACATATTAGTTTATACTAATCTATTTTAGCTTGATTGTGATGAAATCTCAGACCAGCAGCTCATATGTACCGCTCTCGAGTCCGCTTCCAGGGTAGAACCACTACTGAGTGTTGTTTTTATGAGAGGCAGGTAGAGCTTGGGATAAAACCCGCAACCTCTGGCTTCAGCAGCAACACTCTTTCCATTTGACTACCGCCCCGCTCATCATATTAGTGTTTTTTCTAAATCAGGAAAAGGGGCAGGGAGCAAAGTTTGTGCGCGGTCAGCATATTCATTGACAGTTGATTTGTTTAAACGACTTGTAATTGGGGAAGCAGCGTGCATTTAAACAAAGATGGGCGGCTTTTTTAGGGCAGAAGGGCAGAGCCTAAAAGGGGCAGGGCGCTGCGCCCTTTCATTCTGCTCTAGAAAAAAAAAAAATATATATATATATACATATTAGATAAGTCTTGTGACAAAACATCTGTTCTGATAAGCATCTGTGCAGTGGTAATCAACACATTTGCCAGATTTAATTAGACACTGATGGATAAGACAGCTTTTTGTAACTAGATATCTGATGTGGGACAGTGCTGTCTTAAATTAGAATAACGTAAAATGGCCCTTTAGTTTGAAACTTACAATATGCTTTACTTGATTTGTGACCATACACTCTTTAACATTAAGATCAACATTGGTACAGATCAAACATGGATTGTGTGACACTATCAGGCATGCATTTGACACAATGTCAGTTTCATTGTTTAAGGAAAAATGAAACTAAACTAAGTTTTTGTAAATAAAATGTTTTGGCTGGGTTCTCTGGTGTTAACATCAAAATAGCGGGCGGTAGTGCAGTGGATAGAGTGTTGGACACTCACACTAGAGGTTGCGGATTCGGTACCCAGACATGATGTGAAAACTCAGTACTGGTTCTACCAATGAAGACTCAAGAGCTTTGAGTTTATTTTGAAACTGAGTTATACCTTGTTTACCTAATACCCCGATAAACTTATTACCCCGAATTCCAGTATAATAACAATCTGGGAAGACATGCGCAAAGCTCCAACTTCCATTAGCGTTGGCATTTGTTTGCATTTCATATTGGCAACTGTTTCTTACTCAGCACACTTAAGTAACCTTATTACAGTTTAGTATTGATGCCATTCTTTACATGATTGAACATTTTTTAGACTCGCGGTATTAGATATGACCAGTATAAATAAATTAGTATAAACTATAGAGAAAATCAACAAAATGTTCGCATTAAACAGCTCTGGGTTAACACAGGCAATTGCCATGTAGTTTGAAAAATACAATGATTTATTTGGTGATTTTCAATAATGAGAAACAAAAACAGTATTACTTATCTCTTAAGAATCCCTTTGAAATTTTAATTAGAGAGTCCCATTGAAAAAGTGTTGCAATTAGCAATTTCCTAGCCCGAATTTAGTGATGAATGTTACACGTGTATGCACATATAAACATGTAATACAGCGGTACTAATTATTGATTATAAAATAACAGAACAGCATATACTTTGTCTATAATCAACTGGAGCGAGGCAGGTGTCGTGTCAACACAGCCAGTGAGTTCCAACTCTGCTTCACACTCGCCCACACTTGGTAGTCCAGTAGGCTGAGGTTTTGGGGCACTGAACTTCTTCTTTTTAGATTTTCCCATTGCAAGAGTGTTCGTGCATGTTTTAAATAAAATCAAATATTAACAATTCTCCACACACCAACCAAATATAGGAAATTTATAAAATATATACGTAAACAATCCACATGTCAAATGGGCGCAGACATTTTGGGTTCTTTAAACACAACTTCCGGTTTTAAAAAATATCACTATCGTCATTCATTGTGTATGTTTTGTGTTTTTTACCTGGGCATATTTGTCTAGGTTTAGTAGTCGCGTTTCATAGCTTCATAGGCTAGATCTTCTATAAATAGCAAAAGCTTTCACATACCGAAAAAGGCTACGTCTTTGAAATTCTGCCTCTGAAAAATATTTAAACAATTCCTTAAAATTATATGAATTAAGTTAAATTATTGTAAGTGTAGGGCTGATGTTTTGATAAACATATATATGTTTCAAGCTCATACAACTTGGACAAATCACACTGGACTCCTTTATGTATATAGTGTCTTACTTAATGACACTACATATAGTTGTGGCGAAGGATCGTCGACGATCCACCGATCATGTGTCTGGCGCCCTACCATTATACAAACTTATAAGCCAACTCGATAACGTGGTTTAGTCCCCTTTTAGTAAACACAAGTAACTTAATCACCCACCCTCACTCTCATACACACCTCAACAGGTACTTAAAAATAACCATATATGTCAACAAGGAATTATATAGAGAAGGAAAGGCAACCGACTGCGATTTTGTGAACGCTCGCGTATTTGAATTATCTTAACTTCCATGATTCATCTCCGAAACACAAATAAAAATTTTAACACTGCAGATTGAATTCTCATCAATTTGTTTAAGTTCTTCTGAATACAAAATTTGTATATTGCAGTTAAAATAACAACACATTACGAGAAGTTTTACTTCATACCTCAACATCATTAATTCAAGATCATTTTGCGTGATCGAAACATTTTGAAACATCTAAAATTACACACACCTTACATTTTTATACAAAAATCAGTTGCCTGTGAATTAGGAATGATTACTTGGGCAAATATTTAATTCTCCGTTTGCTATTTTATCAACATTTTGTCAGGAGATGCAAGTTTCCTATCCTTCTATTTATAAGTCATTGATGTCAACAATTCAAAATATGATATGTCATAGCAGAGCCATAATATTATGTATTATGTCTATGGTCATAGTAAACAAAATCGTATAGATATAGTGCTGCATCGTCATTCAAGATTATATTAATCACTCAGTTTGTTATCTAAATCCGTAATAGGTTCAAGATATTCAATAATAATATTTCTGCTATTTAAAACGAAACTCATGTGTTGATAAGAACATGTCTATGTCTCTGGCATAACCAATGTAACTGATACAGATCTAAAATGTGTTAAATGCATGATATACACACAGTTATGTGTTTGTGTAAATCGTTTAGTTTATACTAATCTATTTTAACTCAACTACGATGAACGCTCAGAGCTTATGTAAATATGAACCGCTCTCGAGCTGTGGATCAAATCCGCATCCTCTTGCATGAGCGACTATCACTCTATCCATTACACTACCACCCCGCGTTAAAACCGTGTAACGTGTTTATGTAACCGCTGTTAATGACACTATATAAATACAATTATTCATAATTAAGTCGAATTGTTATTTAGTGTACTATTAGAATCTTTTTTTTCGTGACATTTTCGTCACGGGGTTTGTGTTTAAAACTGATATTGCTGAAATTGTGATGTTTGTATTTTTAAAACTCAACTTTGATTTCTAACTTTTTATGGATTTACCCCCCCCCCCCCCCCCCCCCCACACACACACACTTATACATGAATACGAAGATGGAAGTCTAAAATGATTGATTTAAATATGTTAATAAAAGCAATAAAAGCGGGATGGGTCAAAAGAATAATATATAATGAAAATAATGACTGGAAACATATATACATTAACACATTTTCCAATGAATATGAATATACTAAAACACAAAATCACAAAATCACAATATTACAATCATGGTCAAGTATAATTTTGAAAATAAACCAGAAATATTAAACAACCAGATATTTTGGAACAATTCTAATATAAAAAAAAAACAAACAAAAACGAAACTTTGTTTTATAAAGAATGGCATTCAAAGGATATCAAGTACATCAAACAAGTATTTGATAATAGATAAAATACATTCTATACTTTTCAATTTGTTAAAGGAGCTAAATACCTACTTAAAAATCAGACTCAAAATATTATACGTTAATTGAAAGCATTCCAAAGGTAAAACATTAAAAGCAAACACTATGACCAATAAATTTATTGCAAAAACCCAAAACTTCAAAAGTCAAAGGTAATACAAACATAGGAGCCGGATGACTTGGCTGAGTCCGGTGCTTTAATAATCAGGTTGGGTTGGGGCAGTAAATACTTTGGGCCTAAAATATTTCGATAAATGTCAAAATTTCAACCACTACCCCGCCCCCCTCTGGCTGGTAGTGACACCAGCCTGAGTGGAAGATCTCCCCTACATTAACCCTCAGGTTGGTCTCCAATGATTAAAATGCTTTTACGCCTATGGATAAACAGTTTAACTAACAACTAACAGTAGCATAGTAGAGTAAACTAACAGTAGCATAGTAGAGTAGATTTGGCGCAATAAAATGTTAATTCAATATATTTCCAACAACCTTAAAATCATGTCATAATTCAACATGGAATCAATATAATAACATGCTACCACACGCAAACTTCAAGTTAACAAGGATTTACGAGGCGCTCCCAGGGGGGAGGGGGTCCCTGTTAAGTTTCATTAAAAATGTGCTTGTAAGCCCTGTTGTAGGGAGCATTTATGGTTCAATCACGCTGGTTCAAGAACTTCAAGAGTTTATGGTTATACAAATGCTGTGCGAGTTTGAATGAAAAATATTCTTTGAAAAATGCGGGGGGATGCTATAGCTTCTACAAGAAAAAGGTTAACGGATGGACGACGGACATTTTACCACGGCATAAGCCCTGCTGACCTTTGGCAAGTAGAGCCAAAGAAGATATCGATGGAAGTACAGAAGAGACACAGAAATTGAACAGCTGAACAATTAATTTACAAAAGGCCATAAATACACATAAATAATTATAAATACACATAAAAAATTGACTTTATTGTGCAAACACGATCTAATAAAAAAAATAGCAGATGCCGGGTGGGATCACCAGTCCTTACGATCCGAAATCGACGGTATTAACCACTGCACTATTCTGCCTTTACTCATCAGTACTGTGAAAATATCTTTGGTTGGAATTACCATCCAAAATTTATTTCGGGTATATACGATTATGGGATGAAATTGTGCAGGGTCCCAGACTAACACGTAAGAAATCTCTAAAGCTGTCAAAAGCTGTTTCAAGCAGTCGACATCTCATTTTTAAAGTAAATTATGATCAAGTATAAAAGTTATACATAAAATCAGTGACTTAATTACAGAAACTGGCAGGCTAATAGCAATATAATGTCCACGGCACTTTTAGTATTTCTATAATAACTCTTCGAATCTTGGTCTGAATTTAACAATTTTGGTGCCAAAGTAAAGCTGATAAAAATGATGACCAATTCCAATTATTAATTATTTAATATGTTTCTTCCGAATTTAAATTATTACGGATTGAAATCGAAATTTGTTGAAATTTCACAAAAAAAAGAAGATTTATAAACAAAAAAACGGAAGTCTTGATTTAATAAATGCCATGTACGTTTAAACAAAACACAATAAAAATAGAAATATTAAGTAGAAAGATGAAGCAGTAAGTTTTCTATCGATGGCGAAAGTTTCATATTGATATTTATTGAAGTGGTTTTCTTTATTTCTTATTTCAAAAATGGGCTAAGAAAGAGAAAACGATCACACAGAAATATTTTAAGCGTACAATTCTTCATTTCTTTGAATTTAAAAAAGGAAAAAATAATCTCCCAAATCAAGTCCTTTCTTTTGATACCATATCACAAAATTATGTTGTTTGATTCTGGAGGATGTGTGTTTCCATGATTTAGAAAACGCCACGTGATCTAGTGGTAAAGCACCGAACCTGTGATCGGAGGGTCGTGGGTATTTCAATCCTTCGCCACAACTATGTGTGGTGTCCTTGAGCAAGACACCTTTTCCAAATGTGCTTAGTACTGTTTATACCCAGGAAGACTTCGAGCATGATTTGTCTAAGTCGTAAGAACTTGTTTCAAAATCGAAATAAAATAAATAAGTTCAAACTAAACTAGAAAAAGCCAAAATGTGCCACCTGAAATTTAGACAAGTGCCTCCAGTTGCCTATCTCTGTTTATATGTCTCTGATAAAATTGATAAAATTATGTACTTTTTTTCATTAAGGACAATATCCCTAGATCTCTAAAATTAGGCCTTTGATCCCCGAATCTCTGAAAGTAATGGCCAATGTTCCCCAGATCTCTGAAAATAAATGGCCATGTTCTCTAGATCTCCAACCCCCCCGGGATGGCCTCATTTATCAGAATGCATGCTTTACGTTTGACAGTATGCTTAATTGCAGAAAGTATCTGGTTAAACGAGTGTCTGGTAAGGCGCACATATAAATAAACGCAACAGACTTACCTTTCATTTCAGCTATGGTTATATCCAAAAATAGTCATATTCCCTCAAGTAGTCAACTAGATTAATTTATACACAGTATTACTAATAAACCGCAGTCAATGACAGTCCAATGCGACGATATAATATCATGAATAAAATCATGTAAAGCACGGGCAAATGAGAGAACTCTCCCAACTTAGAGTAAAGAGACAGTGAAATAACACACGCCCACTTACAAGGATATAAGTGTATAAATGCCGAATCAAATGGGTCCATGATTGAAATGTACAAGCCTGCATCGCATGGCATAATGTTATAACAGTTATTTCAAGAGAAAGACTTGAACGACATGAATGGGTTTGCCAGATGTGTGACAGTGCTGAAATTGAAGACGAATTTCATTGTCCTATTTACCATGAACTCAGATGCAAATATATTCATAATCGTTATATCCGTAGACCAAATATTTTTAAGTTTATTAATCTTCTTCAATCAAAAAATAAACCGGAAAATGTTAAATTAAGCAATTTTATTTCTGAAGCGTTTGTAAAACGACGATCCAAAATAAATAACTGATAAATGTGTTAATCTTGAAAAAAACTTGTTTTATGTAAAAGAAGATTTGAATATATTATACAAACTAAAATCTAATATATATGAGTATTGAAATGTCGATAGTAAAAGCGAATACGTGTGGTGAAAGTTTCTCTGAAAGTTATCATTATCCAGTATTGTTCACGCAGCATTGTTCTTTTACTGTTTAATACACGGTATCAATTAATGATATAATATTTTATAAAGGTATTCAATTGTACGATAGTATCTTTCTGTAAGTTGTTTATAGTCAATAAAAGAAGATTGGACCATGCCCGTTGTGTACACAAAAGTCTTGAAAAAGGTCATGATATTGTAAAACTGAGAATCAAAGGTTGTAAGGGTATCATTGTCATATACTAATGCAAAATATATTAATAGTTAGAAAAGAAAACTTGAAACAGAAAGTCAATCAACAAGCAGTGTTAAGCGAGTTCTTCGTTCGGAAAGTATGTTTAATGTTAAAGATGATTGTTTATTTTGTGGTAAATCTAATAACATTGATGACAAACCTATGAAAAATGTATATCCCGTCCGCACCTTTGACTTTCAAGAAAAGGTAGCAGATGTATGCGCTAAATGACAAGACTCTTGGAGTGAAATAGTATTTGCTAGAATCCAGTGTGTACAAGATTTGCACGCAGCAGATGCCATATATCATCAAATCTGTAGTGTTAACTTTAGAACAAATAGGGGTATTCCAAAGCAATTCACATCTGACGAATTTGAACCTGTGCGTTCTGGAAGGCCATCCGTCGATAAAACTTACGCCGCATTTCTACGTGTTGTGTAATTTATTGAAGAAAATGATGATGAACAAATTTCGATAAATGATCTTACTATGAAAATGAAACAGTATCTAGAAGGAACAACATAGCCATACAGGTTCAAACACATGAAACAAAAATTACTTAGTTACGGAAAGACTATAGTGACAACTGCTTCTTCAATTTTGGACCAGTTCTATAAAATGCCAAAGCAAGACAATTCCGAAGCAGAAAAATGCGAATCATAGAGACGGCTGCTAAATTATTTAAGAATGACATTAATACAGATACAGATAAAAGCATTTATCCCGATTGCAAAATCCATTGAATCAGAAATAGACACTATAGCTTACCTATCTAGTTCTCTAAGATGTTTGCTGGATGATCTATTTGCGTGACAGCATGCACGTTGTAAAGTTGCATCCATTGGACAGGCTATAATGCAATCCGTTCGCCCACGATGTATAGTTGCATCTTTACAAATCGGTATTGGTGTACAAATGCACAGGTAGTATGGTTCTCGATTCTCTGCATTGGCATTGATTCTGTTCTTCATATTCAGAAGTATGCATATATTGAAGAAGCTCGGATGTACATAAGGGTACTGAACTAACTGGCCATAAACCCGGAATGTTTATACAACATGTAGCCGATAATGTCGACCACAACATAAGAACGGTTGATGGTCTCGGTACATTCCATGGTATGGGTATCATAACAACAGTAGCACAAGGAAATAAATCAACTATACCTATTCCTAGGGTAACCGTTTCGTCTGAAGATGTAATGGCTATAGGAAAGATTTACATTGCTTACTTTAAACCAAAGAAAAACTTTCAAATACTATTGAAATTCAAGAAATTGCCCGTGTATCACCAAAATGACAAAACGTACGATGTTGACATTTTGTGGGAAATAACATGGCTATTAAAGCCTGAACGACCTTCTTGGAATGGTTTTATGCAAACAGTGCCACAAATCTACTGTCCTATTCATGCCAATGATCGATATGAAATCCAGCGACGAGAGTTGTATTTACTCAACTTTATGCTTGCTAGTAAACAGGCTAGACGGCATAATTCAACACCGATACTTACATTTGATCAACCTTTATGGTGGAAGGCCTCTAAACTTCTTGAACATGAAGCATAAGGTAGTGTGTTACAGAATATAATTCTAAGAATTGGTGGCTTTCATGTAGAGATGAGTTTTCTTGGTAGCATTGGTTCTCTAATGGGTGGTTCTGGTTTGCGCGAGTTATTGGAAGTGATATGTGCTGAGACAGCTGTTAGTCATATGTAAAGCGGTAAGGCCATTTCCAGAGCTATACTGGGGCATTTGCTGGTAGAATCTGTTCTAACAGCACTAATTCTGGACAATATATACGATACTGTTATAGGCCAATATCGACTAAGATGAAACAGCTACAGGCATGTTGACACAGGGCTCTAATTTGCAAGTTTTTTTTATCAACTTACAGAGGATAATTTAAGGGTAGAGATAGCGTGGAGCGCGTGGTCCAGTGGTAGAGCACCGAACCCATGATCGGAGGGCCGTGGGTTCGATCCTCCGCTACGGCTATCTGTGGTGTCCTTGAGGCACTTTTTCCGCATATGCTTTGTACTGGTACTACCCAGGAAGACTTCGAGCGTGATTTGTCTAAGTTGTAAGAACTTGTTTCACAATCGAAGTAAAATAAATAAGTTTAAAACAACAGTTGGTTCAAAAATTAATATCTGCAGCACAGCAATATATCACATAAGATGAAATCTGATCTCTGTTTGTGAGTTGTGTTCGTATCCATCATCATTGTTTGACGCTAATTGTCGTATGCGAGTTCCAAACAAACCACAGCTTGAAGATGCAATGTCTTAAATAACTGGCTTAGATAAATGTACTGTAAACGAAAATGCAAAGTATGTACTCGATGGCGGGGCATTAATAAAAAACTTCCATGTAGTCTTGGTGCCACATCCAACACATTTAACACCATTGCTGAGATGTATTCAGTGTATATATTGAAATGTTACAAAATGTTGTTGTTGTGTTTGATGGATATTCAAATTATCCGTCTACAAAAGATAATACCCATCAAAGAAGAAATTCTGGAAGAATTATAGCAATACCACATTAAATATAAAAAGAAGATATTCCTTGCAAATCTTAACAACAAATCAAGCTTCATTGACAAGTTAAGAACCCATCATCAATCTAAGTACATCGAGACTATTCAATGCAGGAGTATTAAATGTGATACTCCTGAATAGTTGCCACCAACCCAAAATGCTACAAAATACAATAGTTGCAGAGTATACTACCGGGTACAACTATGGACAGGAAATGATTTAAACGTTCAAGAATGGGGATGGAAAATATCAAATGGGCGTATGCTTCCTATCTAGACTGACAGACAACCAGCACCAGATAGACTTCTGAAGGTGATTAGATGTAAATGTAAAACTGAATGCAGTGAATGTTGGGTAGTAAGTTGTTTCAAGTCTATAGCCGATGAATGTCACCGATGAAAATGTGTAAATTGTTTCTTGATTGATTTATATAAATACAGAGCGGTCGCAGACATGATTTTATGATAATTTGTACAACGACAAAAAATATATTAATGAATGCATAATTGGCTGACTGAATGAATGGTGTTTTACGGTACTTCGATATACATTTTGATAGATGAAATGATTTAGATAAATCAAAAATCGAATTTATTTTTTTACTTATAAGATATGTAATTAAAGATAAAAACGTTATGAAAAATATACGTCTCCGAGGGAAATTGTACGGGTAGTTGAGCTACTGCTTAAAACTGAAGTGCATTGAGATCTTTAATGTACACCGAGTTATTCTCCCTGTACACAAGACCGACGGCTTAACGTCTCTTCCGAGGCTGCAAAGATCTGTTTCCAATTATTAAGTAATGATAAATCTAATAAAAAATATGAAGAAAGGGAAGATTTTATTAAAAATTTGAAAACATGATAAAGTGGGTGGGGTAATTGGACATGGTATTTTTCGTATATTATCATATTTCCCAAATAAAATTGGAATTTGTTTAAGACTGCAGTTAATAGAAAAATAACATGCTAATACTGTGTTGAAACATGCCCAGTTTATCCATTAAAAGTTTATTGGTGGCCATTTTTTTTATAAAACGACTTTTATTTCAAAATCAAATTTAAAAAATAGGTATATTTTTGTATAATGAAAATGAAAGAGATATTCGATTTTTGCCTATTTTCAGTACGTATTTGAAAAAGGTTTGAACTTTCAGAAACTATTAAAACATTTTCTGTTGCAATTAGTCTGCAGTTTGATGTTTATACGGCTATTTTGACCCAACTAATTTTCAGTGTAAAATTAAGGTCTTAAGTTTGTGTTAAATAATGGCTAACGACCCATCATTTTCAACTAAACCGGTTATTCGAGTTCGAAATAATAATCTTCCAAAATACTTTTTTTTTGACTGACCCAGTGAATTAAGAAAAACGAAGGTTCCGTTATTGCCGATATGAACCGAAGACGGTATTTACCGATTTCCGTGAATCACGCTGTACATTGTCACGGCATAACACGCTGTATACATACTCATTTCATATCATACACTCTTTCACGATGAAGACAATCACTTTTATTGACTTAAATACTTACCGATTTCAATTCTGTTCTTTTTTGTGTAGAAATGCTGAAGAAAGAGTTGTTTTGTTTTTCAACTTTCGAAACATTGCTTTGGTCATAAATTATGCAAATTAGGTCGCGTTAGCGTTTACGGAACTGCCCAAACCAACGCCTAAGTTATTTTTGAAACCGAAACTGTAATGATTTTTTATTAATCGTATTTCTCTATTTCTAATATATTTTCTTCAAGTTGTTATACGACAATAATAGTTTTAAATACACAGCAATCAACTAGAGCGAAATTAGCTCCTATTGTTATGACTTTCGCCGGCAAACAAATAAAATGCTGTAAGATGGGCATAGCATCACTTTAAAAAATCTATCACGTGACCGCAAATGATGTCGCTGCACCGAATAACTTATTCTTTTCAACGGTATTATTATAAATGACGTAAATGCTATATATACTTTTTGACAACACTTCTATAAAATTTCCGAGACAACACGCGTGTCAACCACACTTTCCGACATTTGAAGATCTGAAATCGTGTTTTAGCTTATCTTTCTGTTTTTTAACATAAATTGAATCTTCTTTAAAAAAGGTTATGGTTGTCCGTTGCAAATAAAGGGGTTTACCATACACCATATAACATATATTATATGTTGAAAATGGCAATAAATACCTTAATAGTCTGGTGTGATTTCTCATATATTTTTCATTATGCAGCCAGTAGTGCTATTTAACAGAGAGAAATCTTCGTTTCGAAGTTTTCCTCCCCAAGGTAAGCTCTTTCTGCGCATGTATAAAGGATATATTCTGCTCATCCGGAAGACTAACTCGCATACACATAGACCAATGGTAAATTAGAAATGGATTAATAATCGTATTATATGTTATCAACATGATTATTGTAACTATAACAGATGAAAAACAGTCCATCAATTCGTATAAGTAACAGCTTACATAATAAGATCATAAGTGCCGCAAATTAATATATCTCATCTGCAATGCATTTAAATCACAAAACTTTGTACTATTCCTCTCATTGTTCTTTTCAACACCATAGTAGAAACCGAATTGTTATCGATTAAAAACAACACAGTCTTTATTTAAAATCCCCGCAAATTATTTCGTATTTTAATTTTTAAACAATCTTCACATATTCGAATTGTCAGTCTGTATCTTAGTTTACGCAACCATCCCTCCGGTGGCAGTGGGTTTGTTTTCATCCATTCATATTGTAATAGATTATATTTTACTTTAAAGCACACATCAAAAAGGTAAAACAAGCCTGACTCTTTCCTGTTAAGAAGTTCGCAGTCATTTAGTTTTGACATTTTCTTTTAATCAGTCTTGTTTTGCTCTACTTGATTTACAGTAAACTGCATTCTATCATGTTCGAACGTTTTATCAAAGTATTTATTTCTGAATTCTGTTATAACGTTAGATTATACACGTTTTATAAAAAAGGTGATTACAGTTTGTTGGTTGTGTATATGTATGTACATGCACGTGCGTGTACGATATTGTATAGTACTTACTTATATGAAGTCACAGAGTATTTTGAAATTTTTGTATCTGCGTGAGAGTATTTTTTCCATAATCACGTTTATCAATGAGTATTTAATTTACTGACACGACCTCACTTAGTGATAAATGAATATGAGGGTACAGTTCGAAAATATAATTATCTCTGAAAACTGGGTGAAAAAAAAACAGCAAACGGTACAATTTTACTCATTAATTAAAGCTAGCACAGTATTCATATCCATTGAGCAAAGAGTTGAATAGCTGTATAATACAGTGGAGCGTCCGATGTTTTTTATCATGCGATCTTAGTAACCCATTTCAATGAAAAGAGATATAATTTTCGCATGGTGATATGGTTTTGAGTAAACAAAAACTTTCAACTCGTCAAACTCTTGTAATGATTCGTTTTTTGTGTATAAACTTTTGGAGAGGAAGTTGGTCTCGTCTACACTTAAATTTAAACGTTGGGAGAGAAAGTTGGTATCGTCTACCCTTTAATTTAAACGTTTGGAGAGGAAGTTGGCCTCATCTACTCTTAAATTAGCGTCGCTCCTAAAATTCTATTAATAAATGCCAGGATAGTATCATGCGTGGGTTCGAATCACTATAAATACCATTTATTTTTATCAAGGTAAGTTATAACACGCTCTGAGATCCGTGTGATTTACAAGTTTTATATTCCGAAAAAGTTGTAAAATATATTGATAATGGGCGATAGGTTTATGAATAAGTTTCTGGATATGTCTCAGAATATCTGGGACAGTCAACAAACTGCTACTCAACAAATGGTTCCTTTTTTGCTGGAGGCTAATAAAAAGCTAAACAGTGAATTGTGTGATATTAAAAACAACGTGCACACATGCGAGATGGAGCTTAATGAATTGAAAAGGGTGAAAGAAGAAAATTCAAAATTAAAGACTGAAATAAATTCATTAAGTCCTAAAAATGTTGTCAATCACGGTCGATGTATTGTTTTAGACTCACAAAACAAGAATCTAAGAGATGAGGTTGTCGAATTTCGACAAAAACTGACGAACAAGTAAACATCAATTCCACTTCGGGAAGAAAGTTATTCACTGCAATCTCAAAACTATAACTTAACTCAAAGAATGCATTTAGTTAAAGAAGAGTTAACGATTAGTGGAGACATAAACACAACATTAATAGAATCAAGTAATTACTTAAAGAGAAAATAGTGAGGGTTGGATTAAAATAACCACGCCACATTTTGCCAAATCGGCCACATTTAGCCAAATTCTTTGACGGAGGATACCGATAATCCCCGAAAGCGAACGAACGCAGTATATAAGTTGTAGTTATCACAAACGATCTTAAACGGAAACGGTCGAGCGAGTATCCGCTTTTGTTTTACTTCGTTAGATGGGTTTGAACGTTAAAGAAGGAAATAGATTGAACCACGTCGTTGTAGTTGCGAATTACGTTTTAACAGAGACATATAAACAATTAAGCCACTTTTTTTTATTTAACAACGACGAAAGGTGAATACAGAAAATAACAGCGAACGTTGAATTTTCAGAAAACTCGCATTTAATATATAACGTTACCTAAAGTAATATACAGTTCTTTATAGTTTGCTTATTAGTTTTTACAAAATAGTATAAACTGAATCAGTTTGTACATAACTCATCGTTCTGTGTAAACTCGGTTACAATTACGTATATTTAGGACTTGTATAAATCCTTGGGCACATCGATTGTTGTCTATTATCCTCTGTTGCTTATGGCGGTAGAATTTCGTACATGTAAATTAAGTTTTAAATTAGGGATATAACACGCTATCGGTTTTCACGTTTTATACGCGGACTGCGGTAAGCGTACGGATATATTTTGTCGGTTATTTCAGAGATAGCGCAGTTTTGCGTTTATTTCCGATGACGCTTATTACTAGACAGTAATAAAGAGAATTTATATGGAGTGTCTTTATAATCAGTATACTTATATAGCGGGTATATATTCAACACAGTGTCCACTGTATTATTTGATGTTTATAAAGCGTATTGATTAACTGCGTGACGGTTTGCTCAGTAGATTTGAGGATTTAGTTTTAACTCCTCATTTAAATGAGTTAACTCTGCACTTCTAATGCATAGACTTTAGAAACAAGGAGTCAACAAAAAGTGATTGAAGAGTTACAAAACATAACACATTATTTTAAACTTATTTGATAACATTAAATAGCGTTACTAAAGCGAAATGTATGCAACCAACAAAATAAAATGTGATGTGCACATTCTATGCCCATACAAAACGTTCGCGGTAACTCGGAGTATACTAGTATGTAACACTCATGTCTTTCAAATTTAACTCTTACGTGCCTCCTCAAACCTCACTAAGGATTTAGTTTTAACTCCTCATTTAAATGAGTTAACTCTACACTTCTAATACACATACTTTAGAAACAAGGAGTAAACAAAAAGTGGTTGAAGATTTACACAACGTAACACATTATTTTAAACTTATTTGATAACATTAAATAGCGTGACTAAATTGAAATGTATACAACCATCAAAATAAAATGTGATGTGCACATTCTATGCCCATATAAAACGTTCGCGGTAACTCTGAGTATACTAGTATGTAACACTCATGTCTTTTAAATTTAACTCTTGGGTGCCTCCTCAAACCTCACCGAGGATTTAGTTTAACTCCTTATTTAAATGAGTTAACTCCTCCCTGTTCATGCCAATACTTTATATATGTATAAGGAATTAATTAAAAGTGAACATGTCATTCAGTAGTTTGCTGTCGCCGAGGATGTTCGCCTGTGATCTTTGTAAAAAGGAGTATAAACGTAAAGATAATATGCTTCGGCACCAGAAAATAATACACGGAGACGATAGTTTAGTTCCGAGGAAGAGCTGGAGAAAGAAGAACTTACCGACGAATCTAATACCGATGATTCAGATATAGAATCAGACTTGGATGAAAGGGAAGAATCAATAGACCCTTGGTACGACATGTTTAATTATGCATTTAAATCGCTTCAGCCCGAATTCGACAAAATAGCATCAGATTTTGTGAACGACGATGAACTGAATGAAAAGCAAGCAAGAAAAAAGGCATTCAACGAACTATTGCCGAAATACAGAAAGCTTCTTATCGATAAATATTTATTCAGGGATTTATGGTTCGATTCGATAAGAAAAGATACCATTTATACTGCTATCAAACGGACAGCCAGACAACTGAAAGAAGAAGACGATTTCGAGAGTGAAGAGTCCTGGAAGTACGCAACTAAGAAACGGAAATATCTATTTGACAAAGTGCTTAAGGAGTATAATCCGCCTGACATTACCACCAATCGCTAAATTCAGATACAAACATTTGTTATGATGATATTTTCTGTAGGAAAACAAAATACTTTTATGTTATGTTGTTTGTAATTAGTAGTTAATTAGTAGTTATAGCATCAGTTGTCTGAGATTTTTTGCATATACATATAAAACGTTCAACTATATCTAATATATGATAATTTGATAAAAAAAAAAAAAAATAAAATAGCAATAATGTGTATTGTATAATAGTTCATTCATAAGGTAAATTTGTTATCAGCTTTCAAAACACGATACTGTTCAATCAATATGTGTTATATTCAAATAAAGAGTAAAAACTTCAGCACATGTTAGTTGAAATGAAAATTCCTGTTGTTTATGCAGTGCTCTATCAATCCCCTGTCTCTCTCTCTCTCTCTCTCTCTCTCTCTCTCTCTCTCTCTCTCTCTCTCCCCCCTCTCTCTCTCTCTCTCTCTCTCTCTCATTCGCTCAGTTGACTTTTCCTCTTTCTTTTTTATACTTCTATAATAAGAAAATAAGTATCTAGTATATTAAAGTGACATGCACTTATAAACACATCTTAAACTTACGCGGACCAGAGTAGCGCATCAATTAAAGGAATTAACATCAAGTTTGAATGAAATGATAGTTAGCTTTGTGTAACAATATTATAGTGTTGCCATCACACGGTGGGTTCATATCGTTATAAACCAAGCAGTATCATTTTAAATTTTTTTTAAAAAATTAGAAATAAAAATAAAAACGAGTTAGTTAAGAAGCGTGTGTTATTTACATTTAGAGAAATCGACAATGGTATTACAACCACCTATTGTTGAATGAATTTATCCAAATATAATGGTTTCATTCCTTTCTCCCTATCTCAGTTGTCTATTTGTCTGTTGATATGTCTTGCCAGTACTTAACTTGTACATGTATTGGTGTCTACAAATGAAACTTTAATACAAATATAATGTTACCCCGACACTATGGGTAAACATGGCACCTTTAAACAGTTATAAGAACAAAACTTCAAGTTTTAGAATAACAAAGACATGAATAATATGAAGTTGAATTGCTTGCATAGAGTTGCATGTAATATTATAGTGTTGCAATCGCATGGTGGAATCAAATTGTTATAAAACTTATCGGTATTATGTTAAATTGTGTTAGTCAGGAAGGGCGTGTTACCGCTACGGATATATCGACAGAAGTATAACACTAACCTATCTTAGAATGAAATAACACAAATACTTAATATAATGGTTTGTTTCCGCCCTGGATTACTAAAACATGTAAGGTTAGTGCTATACTTCTGTATAGAATTCTAATAGAATTTTAGGAGCGACGCTAATTTAAGAGTAGATGAGGCCAACTTCCTCTCCAAACGTTTAAATTAAAGGGTAGACGAGACCAACTTTCTCTCCCAACGTTTAAATTTAAGTGTAGACGAGACCAACTTCCTCTCCAAAAGTTTATGCACAAAAGACGAATCATTACAAGAGTTTGACGAGTTGAAAGTTTTTGTTTACTCAAAACCATATCACCATGCGAAAATTATATCTCTTTTCATTGAAATGGGTTACTAAGATCGCATGTTAAAAAAACATCGGACGCTCCACTGTATTATACAGCTATTCAACACTTTATTCAATGGATATGAATACTGTGCTAGCTTTAATTAATGAGTAAAATTGTACCGTTTGCTGTTTTTTTCACCCAGTTTTCAGAGATAATCATATTTTCGAACTGTACCCTCATATTCATTTATCACTAAGTGAGATCGTGTCAGTAAAAAAATGTATGTAGGACACGAGCTAATAATATTTCAAATTTATGAAAGAATATCTCAGGCGGATATGTTACACTCCCAAAATGGGTCATTTCAGATGTTTTATTTGTTAATGAAATACTAGTACTTTTATGTTATTTATCCGTTCCCACACTAAACTAAATACTCATTGATAAACGTGATTATGGAAAAATACTCTCACGCAGATACAAAAATTTCAAAATACTCTGTGACTTCATATAAGTAAGTACTATACAATATCGTACACCCACGTGCATGTACATACATATACACAACCAACAAACTGTAATCACCTTTTTTTATAAAACGTGTATAATCTAACGTTATAACAGAATTCAGAAATAAATACTTTGATAAAACGTTCGAACATGATAGAATGCAGTTTACTGTAAATCAAGTAGAGCAAAACAAGACTGATTAAAAGAAAATGTCAAAACTAAATGACTGCGAACTTCTTAACTGGAAAGAATCAGGCTTGTTTTACCTTTTTGATGTGTGCTTTAAAGTAAAATATAATCTATTACAATATGAATGGACGAAAACAAACCCACTGCCACCGGAGGGATGGTTGCGTAAACTAAGATACAGACTGACAATTCGAATATGTGAAGATTGTTTAAAAATTAAAATACGAAATAATTTGCAGGGATTTTAAGACTGTGTTGAAAAGAACAATGAGAGGAATAGTACAAAGTTTTGTGATTTAAATGCATTGCAGATGAGATATATTAATTTGCGGCACTTATGATCTTATGATGTAAGCTATTACTTATACGAATTGATGGACTGTTTTTCATCTGTTATAGTTACAATAATCATGTTGATAACATATAATACGATTATTAATCCATTTCTAATTTACCATTGGTCTATGTGTATGCGAGTTAGTCTTCCGGATGAGCGGAGTATATCCTTTATACATGCGCAGAAAGAGCTTATCTTGGGGAGGAAAACTTCGAAACGAAGATTTCTCTCTGTTAAATAGCACTACTGCAGCCAAGGATCAACACATGAGGTACGACATGTGTAAGGACTAAATTTGTCTGCCAACATGCTCTACATTAGAAACTATTTGTTGTCAAAAATTAGATGACGTCTTAACTGAGTTAAAAGGTCAAAGCTCATCAGAGGGAATCATATTTCACCCGAAATATATTTTATTGGGCCAAAGGTCAGTTAGTGAAATAGTGAAGAGTTTGCCTGGAAAACGACACGGATTAGTGATTTAGCTTTATACCGGAACATGGATCAAAAGTATGAGTTATTTGCCATCATAATCAAAATAGTACCACCATTGGAAAAAGGGAGTGCTTCCATGGGGTAGTCGCATAATGGCGGTTAAAAATAATCCTTGTTTCTTCTTCTTGAAAAATGCATTTTTCTTATTTTTATGCTCATTTTTTTTATTTGAATAACATTGTTGATGTCTTTGAAACATTTTGAAAGCACTTTCATTTTTGAATTATGAATTTTGAAGAAAAAAATAGATAATTGGAGATTAGGGTATGAATACATGATTTCGGAAGTCTACTTTCAATTTGTCAACAATGTACACACTAAGCAGAAAAAATCTCTTATGTAACACATGACCTCTACTTTTCTCATCATATTTTGGTAGTGCAAAGGTTGACAAACAGTAAAATGTAAGTTTTCCTTCTCTCATTTGGGTCTCTCTACGAATGACAAGCCTTCAAACTTTTATTGTTTACTATAGAATAAAGAACAAAAATCAATGGTGGGGTTATACCTTAACGCTTAACTGTAAATTTTTATGTATGCATATCTAGCTAAAGTAAACTTGACATTACAGGTACATGTAAATTACTTTTCTTTAATAACCAATATAATATGAATAAGTCAAACTTAATGTACGTTTTATTAGAGACATAATAAAACATATATTCTGGTCTGTTAGTGGTATACACGTAATAACAAAACCATTGTACATGTCTGATTAACATTCAGTGTACCACATTTATATTCATTTCATAAACAAAACATTTTAAGCATTATACGATATTAAATTTTTTATACAGGTGCAAGTACATACTTAAGATTTAAATGAAATTGTATCAAATAGCGTACCTGACATGTTTGTATACCAGGGCATGTTATTGGTTATAAGCTGTCACCAAATATCAGTGAATTCTTCCCGTTCGGAAGGTCCATGAACTAAGGAAAATAAATCGGGACGTCAAGTCAAGAGGCTCATGTTTGATCCATTGCTGCATAGCAAGTTTCATTTGAATCGGGTTAACACTTTGGGAGAAGTAACGTCCGCAGTTGTTGGTGCAAAGTGTGACGGTGACGTATAATTGAAGTCAAAAGAGACAAGTGTCATGGCATAACTAAAAATATGAATTGGAACACCATAGACCCATTGTTCAGGGCACCTGCTAGCTGACCTCTAATTTCTTACTACTGATGTCGAAAGTTGTAATTTGCCCTTGTACTTAATTTATAAAATAGCAAAAACGTGCATCACGAGGACAAACAGTTGTCATGGACACATTCAAATTTGCTATGTTAAAAATCATGACACTTTTCAAACGAGTCATCAGAAACATGTAAGACATATATGCTGAGACAACAGCGGATATATTGGATATCCTGAGACCTAATTCTTTCCAAATTATCGCGTTATAATGAGCGTTAACAATATACTTATATAGTATCGGGTATGATCCAACATTTTCCATACCGTGTCGTGTTATAATAGCTCTCAGTTCAAAATTCAGTAGGAGTCATTTCAAAGTTCAGCAGACTGTCACGTGATTTTGGTATGCAAAAAAAAATATCGGATGTGCGTCCTAGGACACAACCAAACCTTACTGCGCATTGACAAAATGTTCGTAGAGTGTATATGGTACGTTAACTGTTGTACGCTGAATAAAGTTAATATGAAATTGAAATATTATGATGTAAAAAAACTTTGTGGTGAATAACGAAAAGCAAGTTCTGGAGATATTTATAAAGACCACATATTCCAAATCGTACGTAGTTGTTTTGTTTTAATTTCTACTAGAACATATATAGGACAGGGTTATGAGATATATTGTAATTTATTAAAAAAACATATGCACATCAATTTTAAATTCATGGAATAACTGTATTAAAAATATGACATATCAATTAAATTAAGCAAATATTTTACTATCTCATTAAATTATTTAAATAATTTTTATGTTAACGATCAATAATATTTAGACAAGTACCGCATTACAGCCACAATAATAACAGCAATAGCAATCAGAATGTAATGAAAACGGCACAGAATCGAACCCGAACCCAACTCATTGCGTCGTGTTTGGCCATGTTCGAATTTAATACTCATCCGGACAATATTATGTCGTGTAGAATCAGACACTTGGATTAAATGTCATAAACATTGAAACTGTGCATAGCTGTAATTGTTCGATTTATAATTATTTTATATTCTTATAGAACATATTTATTCAATATCACATATATTACCTCAGTATCACATATATCAGCATCACATATATTACCTCAGTATCACATATATTACTTCAATATCACATTTATTACCTCAGTATCACATACATTACCTCAATATTACATGTATAACCTCAATAATATATATTACCTCAGTATCAGATATATTACCTCAGTTTTATATATTACCTCAGTCTCACATATTCTACCTCAAAATTACATATATTACCTCAATATCACATATATTACCTCAGTATATCACATATATTACCTCAATAGCACATATATTGCCTCAGTATCATATATTTTGCCTCAATATCACATATATTACCTCAATATCACATATATTACCGAAATGCGTTTTATCGATATTCAAAGTTTGCGTTATCGCAGCGCGGATACACAATGCAAATTGTTACCTCCCCTAATTTGTGACGTCATGCGCAAACCTTTTGATATTATTTCAATTTGTCTTTATCGACTTAGATTGAATAAAAAAAAACGTGCTTCGTTGTGTTGTTTTGGGGTGAAACAAGGAAATGTTTAGTGAGCAGGGATGTGGCAGCTTCGTTTAAATTATAACATTCCAAATTGCATATGGATAGATGGATGGATGTGGATGATTGGATGGATGGATGGATGAATGAATGGATAGATGAATGGGCGGCTGGGCAACCTATCGGACGGGCGGACGGACAGACATATGCTGTTTTGGGAGGCAAGTACATGTTAGAAATAGCATCAAACATTTCATTTGACATGTATCTATAGGCGTACGTTCATTTCAATTATTTCGGGTGGGCGACCTGAGAAGTGGAAGGTTGTGAAGGACACATCCCCTCCCATTGGTTGTGATACGGGGGCTTCCATGATTGTTATTTACTCCATAACATTTTGTGAATTTGAGTTTAATGAAGAAAAATTGTAATATGTATCAACAAACGAACTTTCACCGAGCTTTAACACCGGTACCTCAATACCTCCTCAAGCAATGGAATCACGATATTGTAAGAGAGTGTGGGTGCGGATTTTGATAACTTTTATAAAACATGACAGTAAGTTTAAGAGAAAATTATGTTATTTACGTTTGCATTTATCACACGCCCACTCGCACGCACACACACACACACACACACACACACACACACACACACACACACACATGCACGCGAGCACATATACACGCACGCATGTATGCATGCACAAACACATACGGACATGACAACAGCCCCCTCCAAAAAACAAAAAAAAAAAAAAAACGAATCTCCAACGGGTTTAAGAACCGGACCTTGTGCACTGGAAATCATGACATAGGGGAGAATGTGACAGTGACACCCCTTCCCGCTGGTAGAGGAATGGACGGCCTCGCTCGGATTTTTTTTTCATAAAACCAAATGCGGCATTCTAGTGAGTTTTTTATGATGAAAAAAATGGTTGTTAATTAAAACAAATGTGACTTTAACAGTTTTTATTTAGGCACATTGTCACAAATAAAAACGAAACTCTTTGCGGGAAAGCTATAGGATGTAGCAATAAAGAGAAAAGTGAACCTCCAGCGGATTTCAAACCTAAGACATGGGAAGAATGTGGAAGATTATATGTCATCGGTGGTGAGGGTACTGGGGACCGCTCCCACTCATGTAAATAGTTAATATTTTAAAAAGATGCTGCATTTCTATTTAGTTTTACTCCATTATTGTAAACACTCATAAACACACAATAAACTACATTTATAAGATGAAATATAAAGGTAAGCCTCCGCCGGGTTTCAAACCCGACACCTTATGCACTGCTAGCCAAAGTGACCTTTAGGCATGTTACAGAGGACTTCCTCAGAATTGGCAGATTCATGCATGCACACATTTCTTTTACATGCTCAGATAACACCTTCGACCCACACCTTTGGACTGATAGAAATGTTCACTTATCACGATGCTGATCTACTGGTCAATGACGTCCTACAAATAATAAAAAGTTAAATACAAATAAAATATAAATAAAGATGGAAACAAGCGATGCATACTTTTTTTAAGACGTTAAAACTCTAAAGACCTAGTACTTCGAACCTCGAACAGGAATAAACCATCGCATTAATTTCAAATAAGAACAAATAAGAAGTAATTATATCAAACGATTTTATACACAGAGACCTAACATGTGGACATTTTTGTCTCTTATTCTATCAACAAACAATAAAGAAATCATACATTTTAGTCATTTTTTTTCAGAAGCATCCTGTAAAAGAAGCTCTATAATGAATAACTTGATGTTGAACACTTTATAATTAATATACAACATAATGAAATAACCTTCTTACTCGAAAAATGTGACTGAACTTTTGTAATTGTTAAAACTTTTGCATTGATTTGGTACGTACATGTATTATGTGTGTATATATATATATATATATATATATATATATATATATATATATATATATATATATATATATACTGTTGAACAAATAGATATGCACTAAAATGTATATGTGTGTGTGTGTGTGTGTGTGCGTGCGCGTGTGCGCGCGTGCGTGCGTGCGTGCGTGCTTGAAACCATATCGATTAAATACAATGTATTCCTTTGATGACCAAACAACACGCAGACGATAAATCTTCCCTATGGAAGGAGAAACAAGACATATAAAATTTTAAGTAAAATTGTTAAACTGTGTCTTGCAGTATTGAATTTTAAAAAAAGCAGTCAACGTATTATTAAGACAGTTACACAAAACCGCTCGTTTTGCAGATAAAATATTGCGGTTCACAGTTGCGACTAGAGTTTTATTTTAAGTTAAATAAACACATGAACACAGTCCCATAACTCAATTAGCAGTGTGAATATATTATACACTACAAAGAGTATCAGGTCATCGCGTTTTTGCAACTTTAGGCAAGCTATACTTTTGAACTCCATTCAACGTACCCTTGTATGAAAGCGTATATGGGACACTCTGATGGCGTGCTCATGTAGCGTAAATCCTATTATGGTATGTCGACATGAGCAAATAAAATATACAAGTTGTCAGGTAATAAGGCGACATGTCTAGATACAACGCTTCATGTTGTCAAAAGAGAACTCAACTTGTCGTATTATTTACATAACTTGACGACTTCACATCTTGTCAATCTCGACTTTAACTAATATAACGAGGCAACATACATTTGTCGATAAAGTGTGTTAGTATATGTTTGTTCAAAAAAGGTTTCCAGCTTTCTAATATAAAACTTCGCGACAAAGCGAGGTATTCTAGTCATTGAACTATGCAATTTCGCGCCATATACGAGTTTACGATAAAAGCAAATTGTTAGGTACCAAATAAAGTGTTCAAACGAACTATTATTTGCCTGTTACAATACCAAACCGTTATCATAACCTTCTTATTTTTCTTTATGTTATCACAAAATTCGGTGATATCCTCACAAGGCCTGGTGATATCCTTATAAACCCGACGATATTTTGAAAAGGCCCGGTGATAAAAAGGTCAGGAGATAACATCCCAATACCCGGTGATTACATTGCAAAGTCGTGACGATGATAAACTCATAAGGCCCGCGGATTGTATCACAAATCCCGGTGATAGCCTCACAAGATCTAGGGATATCCTCACAAACACGTTGATAGTTTCAAAAAGCCCATTGATAGAATCACAAAGCTTGGTGATATCGTCACTAAGCACGGTATAGTCTCATAAGGTCCGGCGATTACTTAAGAAAGCCCGTTTATATCTTCACTAAACACGGTGATAGCATTATAATGCCCGGTGCTTATCTTAAAATGCTCGGTGATAACCTGATATTGCTCGGTGATAACTACACAATACCTTGTGAGAATTTCAACGGACTTTGTAAGACTATCGCAAGGTCTTGTAGTAATATTACTAGGCTTTGCGGGGATATCAATGGGCATAGTGATGCAATTACAAGGTCTTGCGAGGCTATCGTCGGGCTTTCATATGTAATTACTGGACCTTTGGATGTTATCACGTAACCTTTCAGACTATCATCGGGCCGTATGAGGATATCACCGGGTCTTGTAAGGATATCACCTGGGTTTGATGTGTAATCAACGGGCGCTGTCTAGCTATCACGCCTTGTAAGGACATCAGTGGACTTTGTGCTGTTATCACCGGCCTTTGTGATGTTATCATCGGCCTTTGTGGACAATTAGTGAGCCTTGTGAGGTTATCACCAGGCATTGAGATGTTATCATCGGGTGTTTTCAGACTATCATCGGGCCATTTGAGGATAACACCTGGGTTTGTTGTGTAATCAACGGACTCTGTGTAACTATCACGCCTTGTGAGGACATCAGTGGACTTTCAGATGTTATCACCGGCCTTTGTGATGTAATCACCGGACTTGAGAGGATATCACTGAGTCTTGTGATGCTATCACCGACCGGGCTATGTGGTGCAATTAGTGAGCCTTGTGAGGTTATCACCAGGCCTTGAGATGTTATCATCGGGTGTTTTAGAGTATCATCAGGTCATGTGGAATATAACCGGTCATAATATGGCTACCAATCGGTCATTGTCAGACTTTCGTTAAACAATATAACGCTTTAACCGGACATTATAAAACTTTTAAAATCGGACATTGAATAACTGTCGTCAGGCTTTATGATTAAATCATCGGGCTTTATAGTACTATCACCGGACTCTGTGAGGTTGTCACCGGGCACTGTGTGACTGTCACCTGGCATTATAATGCTGTTATATTAATTTATATCGTAATAAATAAATGAAGTCAAATAATTTCAACAAATCGATTAGATTTGGGGAAAAAATATAATTTTTTAATCGCAAAATATTTATATAATTTTCTTTTAGATTCATGTGATACACGGTGCTAAATATAACTGCAAAGCTCAAATTACTAAATTATGAGGCTGTACCATACTCTGAAGACGGGAGGACTATGTATCACCGCGGATACATGGTGCTTAAGATAACTGTAAGGCTCATGGCTATATCAAACCAATTTTGATGCTTTCTAAACCTGCCTTGTTGCTTTAGACATAAGTACCACATCAAACTACTAAATCATGAAGCTGTGCTTTATTCTGGAGACGGGAGGTCTATGTATCACCGATGATAATGGTGCTTAATGTGACTGTTAGGGTCATGGCTATTTCAAACCAATTTTGATGCTGTCTAAACCTGCTTTCATGCTGTAGACATAAGCACCGCGTCAAACTACTAAGTTATGAGGCTGTGCTTTATTCTGGAGACGGGAGGTCTATGTATCACCGCTGATACATGGTGCTAAATATGACTGTAAGGTTCATGGCTATTTCAAACAAATTTTGCTGTTGTCTAAACCGCCCTTGTTGCTGTAGACATAAGTACCACATCAAACCTATAAAATTAAGAAGTAGTACTTGACTCTGGAGACGGGAGGTCTATGTATCAACAGTGATAAAGAACAGAACATCTTGTATTTCTTAATATAGTACATTGTACAACATAATTTGAAATAGCTCATTATGACCCGTAATCAAACACTTCAGAATAATATTATTTCAAAATTTATACACATTAGATGACGGTTTCATTTGATTGACAATTGATTTCTATCAATGACCATATACTTGATTTTCAGTTTAAACGCTTTGTATATATAAACAGACAGGTTTCATATAATTTGTTTGCTGTCAGTTTGTGAAATTTTTATATTTTTAAACATACTTGGGTTGATATTATAATAACTTTTAAAATATAAAGGTCTTAAGTCCTTATATAAACGAAATTCAAATTCGCTCTATTACATAGCTATCTAGGCAATGTGTGCTTGGTTGCTTCCATCTACCATTTTTTACTTCAAGCCTATGTGAAGAAACCCTTAGTCTGGTCATTGCAACTCGAAATTTGTGTATAGTTATGTTTAATAAATATGGTTGTAGTGTAAAGGAACAGAAATGTCATTAGAAACTGCTCTGCTTGATTTATTTAACCGTGCATTCCAACATTGGATAAAATTATCTGTCATCTGTCATAACCACCAGTGTGTATACTGTATTACGGTCATTTGTTTAAGTAAGTTGGAACGGCACAATCGATGCCGAGTTCTCAAATCTACGTCTGAAGGGTTTATATTTTTATTAAACATCTGACTATTTCTTGAGTTACTCGAACATTAGTTGTCACATTAATAATATTCCACACGATCCCGTAACCACAACTACTAAATCCTCTTTCATACTCTGTCCTTATGGCACTTACAACTTCTGGTAATGTAAATGACACATTGCGTTACTGAAGTCCCAACCGTTTGAGGATCCGTTTCAATGACTTAAACTGACTACTATATTGTGTAAAAAAGCATGAATCCACAACTATTCTTCCAGGTATAACTTTGTCTATAGTAATAGCTCATCATCTTTGTACTTATTTGAAACAGCCGCTGTAACTGGTTCAATCAGTGTAAGTGCCAGGAAAAAACAAAAACTGAAATAGAGATACAAAAATAACTGATAATCAGGAATCCATATATATATATATATGGAGATAATTATTTGTGAATAACCAAGACATAAATGTACTGATCAGACTACGGCGAGTGCGCCTAGCTACAATGCAAACCATAGATACAATATCAAGGCCTCTGCCAAACCAATAAATTTGGTGTCAACCATGCTATGGAATTACATGCAACACATCTGGACAGGGTAGACAAATTTACATACATGAAGTGATAGCTTTATATGAATAGGATCAGTTAAGGATTCATGACTACTCACATGCTATATAAAGAACAGATTTATATATATATTGTGTAGATCTAATAGAAGTTATTGTATTTATAGATGGGAATATTATGTCAAGGATTGCATGCGTTACATGGATGTATATATAAACAGACATTTTGGTGGTGAAGCATCATCATCATCATTGTTATCGTTATCAATATAATGATGATGATCATCATCAACATCATCATCATTCAAAAAACGCCGCGATAACTTGCAATAAGAATGTTTTCCTCGATTCCTGCTAAAATGTTTTAAATGCATTACAATGACTCGAAAAAACACAAACATAATCATAAACAAGCATAAGTATTCGATAACTTCGAAATTCTACTCGGCCCAGACCAAAATTGCCTCCCCCACACCCGTCCCCTCAAATAACGTTTGTTACAGCTTCCCCACCTACCGTATGTTTCTGCTAAAATGACTTTCGAACATGTGATAGCACGTGATAAGGAAAAACAAGTATACACTTCTGTTGACAGTGTGTTGACAATTCAAGAGAAATAGGTTTGATCCGCAAACAATATCTTTTATCCTAAGAAGGAAAAAAACAGTCGAATTTTTATTAATTTTCGAAAATGACACATTACTATCAAGTTATTGGTAGTAGGTCTGAAAAATTACTTACGCATACACAGGAACAATTCTATCCAGTCTGGCCACAAAAATATAAAACAATTTAAAATAGTAAAATATAATAATAAATTACCATTTCCATTACGTCTTAACCAGCGGCTGTAATCGCATGTAATTAGAGGCGATTTCTACCAACTTGTGAATATAGATACACGTGGTTCACGTGTCAAAGTGGTCAAAATGTATGTCGGAATACTATGATGGTATGCATAATCAGGGAAATGTTATACCGCGAAACCCTTTATATATCGGCAAAGCGAGATACTTCTTCTCGAAAAGATATGTTTATGTATGTCGACATATCCTTATTATGAAAATTTCGCGAAAACATATGTCCCAAAGATAAGTACATGTTAGTATGTTACAAAATTTAAGTAGCGAAACTGTGATATTATATAGACAAGGGAATATAAAGTATGACTAAATGTTGTGTTCTATCAAAGCATGTCGACATAGCATAGCATGATTTACTCTACATGAATACGTCATCAGTATGTTCAGTATACGCTTCCATACAATTTGAATAAGTGACTTAATGAAGACCACATCCCCCCCCCCCCCAAAAAAAAACCAACAAAAAAAACAAAAAAACACACAAAACAACAACAAAAAAACCCCCAAAAAAAACCAAACCAAATACTACCCAGACTGTATAGAGTCAAACGTTAATGAAAGACAGGCAACGCATAATTCTAGCTGTTTTAAACCTGGCAGTATAGTACATAAGACAATTATTGACTGGAACCACCTGAATGACAGCTAAATGTGCGTACCATAAACAGAGAGCTCCAAGACAACTTTTTGTCAAATATATAAACTCTATCCCCGCCATGTATGTATTTTATTAGGCCCTACATAGCAGAGTTTTAGATTCAGATGCTGGTTTCTTGATTAACACGTCTAACTTGATTAAACTATTCAGAAATATATTTAAACCTGCTGATTAGATTAAAAATAACTATTGATGTAGAGGTATTAACATAAGTAAGAACATAATACAAAAATGGTTTGTTCACTAATTTACGGTTCTTTTCGTTTCTGTACACTTATTTCTAGTCTGGAATATACACTGTTCATTCAAAGTAAATGGATCCGAAATCGTCAATCGGAACATTACTCCCTTATTTCCGCCTAGTTTCAAATTATTTTGTAGGCGGAAATGGTCTAGTCATAATCCGATTGCCGCGTATGCAAAACACCGATGGAATTTTGACGTGTGTGGCAGATTAACACCGCTATTTTGGAATGCTATTTTTATCATGATATATGCAGTTTTATACCCAAGTAGCATATTGGTGACAGTTAAATTTTGTTAAGTGCACATAACTGCGTATTGGGAAACCACATTTTATTTTAGTAACATGACGTTCACCAATGAAACTGGATGTATATACTGTTAGGCATTTCAGCAAGTGGCAGGTCAAATAGCAGGATTCAGCACTCGACAAGTTGTTTTTTTTATTAAGAATCCAATGGAGGTCACCAAGCTAATTAAATAAGGTTGATTTTGATAAAATAGATATGGGTAGTATGACCTTAGTAAAATCAAAGTTGAGTGAATTCCATGTTCAGGTAAACAAACTAGACTAAAATAAATACTTTTTAACAAAGAATATTATGAATATAATGAACTGGCATGTTTATCAAACAAATGCAATATTAATTCATTTACATTAAATATATTCCCAGAATATTATATTAGTAAATAAACAAGTCGCGGTACAGTGCAGCTAATATAGTTGCAATGTAGTTGGGTTTTGGGATTTCTTACAGCATGCACGGCATAGACTGTGTTTCTGAAATTTAAGCCAACAATTGTATTTGTGAACAAAAATCTGTCAACCAACAAAAAAAATGTTTTTATGGGATTTAGAGGGTTCAATAACATATCATGTGAGGATAACTGATGGATTTGTATTTTAAGTTTCATTTGTTTACTCCTGAAACAAAATCAATGGTCCTACAACAAAACCCCATATTTGTGTCAAAAAGAACTCTTTAATTTAAGTAACAATTAATTTTTAATAAAACAGAACCTTAAAACGTAGTGCCACTAGACAACTAGTGTTGTGTATATTTCGTAAAATCTTATTTGATAAAAGCAAACTTCCTTAGGGCTCACCCTAACCAACCATCGGAAATTACATGAATATGAATGGACGTATACAAATAAAGCATAATAGCTCAATGAGAGTCTTTCATTCGGAAATTCATATATAACAATGACATATTTGTTAGCAGTACGTGACTTATATCGAACTCTAAATAGAACAGTTATATATTTAATACACAACACGCATAGCATATCAATAAAATAATTGCAATCACAATTCAGAAAGCAAAGCTGTCGCATATGAAAAGTATTACTAGCAATATACACAACAATTAACTGTTTGTTTAAAACCAATTCAAACCACAGCAGTGGCTTAGTGGTAGTGCTTACGCTTCGCATGCGGAAGCTCATGGATTCGATCTCCGACCGAATAATGGCAAAGGCTTAAAACATCCTCGCTTGGCGCTCAGCACTAACATGAGAGTTTTAGGACTGGTCGGGCCAACATCTGTATAATATGACTGTATATGTGGCGTGATACTCCAGTGTGACAATGCTTAGAATACTACCTTAAGTAGACACCTTCAAGATATGACTGTAAATTTGAAAGCAACGCGAAACACCACACAACACATAATAGCAATAAAGCAATTTAAAACAAAAATCAATAAAAACACCATATTACGCCATGACACTATGTATTGCGGATGTAGCGCCATCACCATGTTGACCTACATGTTTCAAGTTAAAAATATATGTCAATATATGTTTCCTGTCCTTATCTTAAAAAATAGAGTTTATCCTTTTATTAAAATATAAACACATGAGACCATTATCTTCTAAAACATGTGTAAAATTAAAACGTCAGATTATGATGTGAGCAATCACTCAACCCCGTATACGTGGTAACTGATATAAATTTGACACTTATGAGATATTTGCACAGCAACGTATATAATAGACCTTGCATGTGCCGAGATATTATATTACGTAATTGACAGATAGAGTTGCCGAGATGTTAGTTAAGTATCTTGGATTTAAGACGGCTGTATTTACGCTGATAAGCTGTAATAAAATTTAGCTTGAAACTGTTTTTGTATAAATTATATAAGTATATGTTGACAGATCAGCTTATCACTTTGAAGCACATTAATTTGTCAATGAACACTGTTTCACCTTCATGAGATTACGCCGGAACCTACTGTTGGACAAGTATCAAAAACGGAAAACAAGCTACAAAAAGCGATAACAACTTCAGTTTAATTATGTTTTTACCATTTATAAATACTTGTACATACCAAATTAAAATCTAACTTAACAGCCGGCCTAAATCTTCTTAACAGGCACATACTCTTAATTCCACGAACAGTTATATAAGCTTTCAAAGTCTATGGGAGTAGAACGGCTCTATTAATTTTACGGTAGCATTTTAAATTCTCAGATTGGCGTCTCAACTTAATCATGATATCTATATGTAATGCAATGATAATAATAAGAAGGGGGTACTTTAAATTGACTCGAGAAAACCAAATTCAATGTGGGAAAACGAATAAGAAATTACTGTATTCTTGAGAATCTTAGACTTGAGCTTCAACCTTAGATATCTATTTTGCCGTGGCATATGAAGTAATTGTGAGAGTTCATTCAACTCTATATTAGATGTCAATGCATAAAAAGATCCGTATCTTGGTTATTTTCACACGTTTGATATCCAAATATCATAAGGAAATAAGTACCTTTGTGGTTGTCACACGTTTGGTATCTAAATTGTATCAGAATATCAATACCTGAGTTGTAATCACACGTTTGATATCTTATTGCATAGGAAGCTTCGTACCTGAGTTGTTATCACACGTTTGATATCTTATTGCATAGGAAGCTTCGTACCTGAGTTGTATTCACACGTTTGATATCTAAATTACATAGGAAGATCCGTACCTGGCATGGTTAACAATGCATGTGCGGTTACCACACGTTTGACACCTAATTAATACAGTATGCACTCGTAAACGCATTATCTTGACTAAACGCTAGGAGAGTCAGCCCAGGCCCATTTGGTTTTTGAATCATCAACATATAAATGCTTCATCAAATTTGGATAAAAAAGTGAATATGTTCACTGGACATCAGAGCTGTCCACAAAATGGCATCATAGTTTTGATGAAATGATAAAAAAAATAGTGCAGTCAGAAATGTTGTTAATAAAGAAAGAACGTAAATCATGAATTAATAATCCAATTAGAAAGCGAAGAAAAAATATGTGCATATAAATTGATGTATGAACTGTCTGTAAAGTGGTAAACCTCATAAATATATTGTAGGGAGAGTGTAGTTTATTTATATATATAAATATTTCATGTGTGAAATGTACGCATAAAACCAAATCACATATAACATATAACTTGATGTGCATTATTGTGATAAGTAATATTCTACATTACAACATTTCTCTTTTTTTGCGCCGAAAGTGTAACATGACAATTCATAATACAAGTCTGAATACAGTACTGAGTGTAAATATACACAATTACTGTGACAACAGCTTTTATATTACAATGGTGGACACATTTTCATTGTCAATAGTATTCATGAAAATACAATAAATCCTTCACCAATGGATGACACACAATATTTTAAACTTACTTGTATCCTCAAAAGATCGGTATATATAAATTTCATTGTATTGCTTACATTACATATTCCCTATATCCTAGTTTACGTACAAATAGTGTGACTTTAATAGTAACCACTACTTACAGAAAAAGTATCACATTGTAATAACGCTTAAGATGGGATATTATGATCGCCTAGTGTCAGCCGTGGTTCGTCCTTAACTTTTGTTTCAAACAACTAATTCTTTTTCACAACATTTGGTGTGAAGCATTTTTATATGAAGTTCTCTCAAGTTTGTTAAGATCATGACTCTGAGATTAAATTTGTCCCCGCCCCAAGGTATTATCGATTTTTCTTTTCAAAACTTCAAAAATCTCTTCTATGAAAGACCAAAGCCTTGAGCTTTGATATTTAGATGTAGTATTAATCAGTTTCTCTCAATTTTGTTCAAGCCATGACTCTACCTCGCCCCAGTTTAACAAAGGGACATTTTCATTTGAAAATCTTTTTTCTCAAGCACCAACCTTCCATATGTGTTTATGTTTGGTATAAATAATCCCTTTGAGCAGGAGTTTCAAGTTGGTTAAAAAGAGGGGCTAGGGTCTATTTGGGCCCAGTATGGGGACTTAGATCTTTACATAGGAAAAGTATAGGAAACAGGAAGTTATGTTTTTCTTATTCATTTTTGGGATTATTCCAGTCATATTAATGTCTGAAGCATTGTTTAGTCATAATATATGAGACTTTGACCTTTAAAGAGGATTTAATATCCATAAGGGGCCAGCAGGGGACCAAGAAACGATAAAATTGTGAAACTTTAAAATATCTTCTTCCCAAGAACAATTCAATTCACATTTGGCATAAATGATCCCTATGGGTAGTAGTTTCAATTTTGTTCAGAATGATGGGTTAGGATAAATAAGAGACCAGTAAGGGGAATTTGGTTTTTACATAGGAATATTATGGGAAAATTCTCTTTTTATCATCTATTTTAGGAATTATTTTAATAATCTTGAGATTTGTTTAATCATAACAGTTGAGACTGGGTCATCAAAGGCGGATATAATATCCATAAGGGACCAGCAGGGGCTAAAAATGATACAATTGTGAATTTCCAAAATTCTTCATTTCAAGAACCGACAAACCAAATTTGTTTGAAATGATCTGTATGAATAGGCCAGGGGTTTCAAACTTGTTCAAATAAAGGGTTAGGTTCCATTAGAGTCTAGTCCAGTAGAGGGATTTTGATTTTTACATAGGAATACTATGGGAAAAACAGGAAATCTATTAAGGTAATATTATTTCAAACATCTTGATTTCTGAGGCATTATTAAGTCATAACAGTTTAGATTTGATCATTTAAAGGGATCTTAATACACCTAAGGGTAAGCAGGGGCTGAAAAAAGAGATAATATTTAGATTTTTTAGAATCTTTTTCTCAGGAACAAATTAGCTAAATTTGCTCATAATTGGCAAAAATGGTTCCTATGAGTATGGGTTTCCAGTTTGTTCAAATAAAGGAGCTAGTGTTCATTGGGGGCCAGAAAGAAGACTGGCTTTTACATAGGAATACTATGTAAACTTAGATAAATCTCATAATTTGAAAGAAGTGACAGTGAGCGACTTAGACCCATTTAGGGCTATGGCTTATCAACCAATCACAAACTTTTTTAGAATTTTTCGTTTACAAAGTTTTATTTCAAGAGGTGTAAGAGGTGACACCATCTTGGCAGAATCATATGAATATAGGGATTTTAAATCGGTTGGTGTCGATGCCATATCATGATATCATGCTGTAATGATCAAGAAAGGAAACGATGCCATAGTAGATTGACAATGAAAGCCGCAAATAGTTTGATATCTGTGTTTACTGACCTTGTGATTTGAGGAAATATGTTTGTAAACACAGGTAAATTTTAGGGTATTTTCCTGATAAAAATCTTGATATTTTGACAAAAATCATACACGATTAAAAATATTCTTTTGTTAGTTTTTTTACTCATATATTTAGCAGAAACACAAACTACACACTACTTTCAATGTTAAATTTCACCACTACTTTGATACATTTGCACATAACATTTTTTTCTGAAAATCGAATACCTGAATGATGCAAATATATAAAAATAAAATACACCAGTATGTGTGTATACTCTTAATTTTGTTTCAACATCAGATAGGAGCTTTGTTAAATGGAAAAAGGCCTCGTATTTCACATAACATGTGATATAAGAAGAAAGTTGTTAACAATATTATATTTTCATCAAAATAAGGGAGACTTCAACAGTATAAAACATGTACATAGTTAGTTACATGTCAGAAGGCCTTTCATGTATTTACAATTATTTATAATTTTAAACAATTATTTTATTCGAACCCTTATGACAGTATGACTTACCACAGTGGCGTCTTACAATTTCACATAGTGTTAAAGAAAACTAATATTCCAGGAATGAATGGTATCTGTTGAACGTTCTAAACGTTCTTACCATTATCACGTAACCATTATTACGTGTGAAGTAAGTAAACCTCGAGTATGATTTGCATGTTTCTATTCTTTTTACCTTGCACCAATATGCGGGTAAATTTGTTAATAATGTGTTAAATGTACATCCGTAAGTTAAACGTTGTAAACGAAACAGCAAACAGCCTATTGTACAGTACCTATTGCTTCCTGATGTAAAACAATCAATAATTATGACATCAAACACAAATACCGGCCAGGCTGATTATTTTTTCCAAAACTATGTCCGAAGCGAAAAAATGAACGTTTATGATAATACTTTCACGGGAAGTGAGCAGCAAAATTCTTTTATTGTTCAATAAAGAGGTTACACCAAGAATGTAAATATTAAATTGAAATCGTATATTGGAAAAATATTTTTTTTCATTTTCGTTAATAGGCAAGAACATTTCAAAATGTTCATCATTTTGAAGCACATACATGTACATAATATTATACATATAGCAATACATATATAATATTTACCAGATTCCGGTTTACATCTGGACAAAGAAAGCATGAACATTTATCAATATTAGTGGAATTATTTAATTAAATGTAACATGTACATTTTAGTGCAACATGTGTGTGCCAAAATATCCCAGATACAATAGGAAACGTTCACATATACACATATACATACACTGAAAGGATGTCCTAACTAGACCGTTGGTTAATCGGCTATTTTTCCACTTTCTATGCATCGATTTATGTTGAAACATGTAATACGTATTTTGATGAAATTTCATTTCAATTAAATTTAAAAAAAATATAAAACTTTACAAATAAAAGCACTTATATCAAAATTGAAATTCGCTAAATGATGACAATCAGATCAAATAAAATTTAAACAATGTGAAAAGTCACTCAAAACCACAGTACAAACAAGAATTAATACTTAACATGTCCACCTCTCAGCACATGCTGTTAATGTACCGATGAAATAAGTACCCTTTGGTATAAATTATAACACATACCTGTCCGAGGAAATGGTTAGCTTGTAACATGCCAATTGCTCGAATGCACTCTCCGTTATTCATAAACGGCATAATAATAATTCTTAAACAAAAGTGTTTTTACTATGTGGTTTCCGTAATAGAACACTGAAATGAACACGAATATCGATTTTCTGCACCCACTTTAATCATCGTGCATATTCATGAAACTATATACCTGCGACCACGTGCAAGTGTCGGCAATCGTTGTGGTGTATGATTTTATCATTTCTATATTCCCATTATAGTATTATGATAAGGTTAAAAAATTCAAGCCGATACTTTAACTATATTTGAAAAAATCCAAATCAAAAAGGTTTAGTTATAACATCCTTTCAGTGCAGAAGATGAGTTTCTATGTTTTTCTTATAATGTTGTTATAAACATTGCCCCATGTATTGTCGGCCGTCCAAACCGAAATGTACAAGCTACACTCAGTCAACATGACACTATAGAGAGAAAAAACGCTAAGCATTTACACATTCAATAACAAAACGAATACGAATATTTTATTAGCATTAAACACAATATAAACTGTCTATAGTTAACGTATACTGTACAGTGCGATATGCTGAAAGGAGAAAAAGCAAGCATTTTCAGGAGAGCAACAACATTGCAAATAGATAAAAGGTTCCATAGAAAGAAATGGGAAGTAAATTAAATTAAAAAAAGTTTTTAAGTTACAAATGATTTATGTATTTATTTTATACACAGTCTAACGTTTCTGTAATGCAATTGAGGTATTTTCTAATTCAAAATATTAATTTCAGAGTACCAAGATTGCAAATAAGTATCAATACGTCTTTGTTTTATCAAATTAAATGACATATCCTGGTTCAGTAATTGCTGTCCCCATGTAACTTAGGCCATAGTTTAACACAATTATTTAAATTTGAAAAGCTCAGTGTTTTTTGTTGGTATTGCTTCCAGGCGTTATATCTGTTTTAGGACACAGCAATATTTTGTTTTAAGATTTATTCCAATATTTAATCGTATTGATGGTTAGAGGTATGTGGAAGTGTTGAGTAAAAGAAATATACAACTATTTTGAATAATGACAAAATTATCTTCACTTTTGTACTTTATTTTTGGTTACTTTTGCTTATCCGGAACATATCTTCAAAAATATGTTAGAACATGTAACTCGACTTTGAACATAGACAGAGAGCAATGTGTGAACGTGCAGAGAGATTAAATGCCATAACTCGTTTTGAATAATGACAAAATTATCTCCCCATTTGTATCTGTTATATTTGCTTGTCCAGAATGTATCTTCCAATGTATGGAAGGTTACCTAACGAGACTTCGAACATGGATAATGGCCAATTTGTGGAAATGCAGAGTGCAAAAGCCAAAACTTTATTTCCAGAATTATTTTCTCTTTACATTTCCTTTCTTTTTACAAACAAGGTAGCAACTACTCAGTTAAGCGCACCTGTTCGTGGGAACATCGTGTCTGGCCAGTTAAAACACTTTTGCAAGAACATCGGCTGAGGGTCTCCCTGTCGCACAAGCTTTGTTGGCTAAAATTCCCTCTACGGTCACTGATTTTCTTTGCATTTTATTCGGTCTTATTACATAGGTAAATAATCATGGCAGGTATTGAAAGAAGCGACAACTGCCCATATGCCTGGAGCATTACATGCTGTTTATAATTATGTTGTTGATATATATATGTATCGCATACATTCCAATAATTGAGAGATGTTGTAGGCCGTATATGTATATGTTTTTTCTGACCTCTGACTCATCACAGAGACATTAGATAATTTGTGTAAAACATTCTTGCAATAATTTCCACAGAAAATACACATTTTTAGTAAATAACTCACTATGAAAATATACATAATTGCTACATCACATGTAAATATGGCTGTTGGTGCAACAAAAAGAGACGTTCCAGTGATAATATTTGGTTGAATTCTGGCAGATTTAACAGATCTAACATTTATTCATGAATTACATTTTTTCTTTATTAAAATAATATGACTAACTGCAGCGCAAATACACGGCCTACCAAAAATAAATGATTTGACCTAACCTCGGTATGAAATATATATGTAAGACAAAACTAGAATAAAGGTATCAACTATCTGCTGCACAAGCAAGTTTTGAAATTTGAAAATAAACTTTTGAACAAATATAAAAAGAAGTTTTGTCATCAGTAACTCATATCACACTTGATTTAGAAACCAGATTATCTGCGATATTGTCTTTGTTACCTCTGATGATACTGTTATAGCTGACGGAATGCTGGTTCAATCCTTGGCCTGATATTTTTCTGATTTGTTTCCTTTATGTATTTAGTAAAAGTAACCTCGATTGAAGCCTATGTAATGTTTAGTTCAATTAGCAATGTGACTATGTCAACACTACATATACTGTCTAGGTCCCTTGTAACGTGTAAAAACACAGAACACATTGTGTGACTAAAAGTTGGCTGTACTCATATGAATAGTATTAATACGATTCTGCATGGTCGTATATGCTCCATTCCGTCCGAAACAAGTTATTTTATGCATGTGAGTCACTATTTAAATACACAATCGCTAAGCACATGGTAACTGTAATGAATTTGACTATTTGCTGAGGAAACTTATGTCTTTTTGTGAGTTTTCTGGTCTTACTACTATATTGTGTTCATTTTGCAATGTGTTTGAATAACCTTAAATGTAATGGCTGGATTAATATAAAGATTGATAAAATTATCACAATGAGCCAAAGCGGCGATCATAAGTGCGCGCGCAATAGTAATTCGCGCACACGAGATCCATATAATTGCAACTTCGTGATATATAAATTAATGAGCAAACAGTTTTGTCCTGAAATGAGGTTTACTTCTTCATTGCGAAATTACGCATAACTGATATGACCCAGACGTTTCAAGGTTATGCAAGCAAGTCCTTATAATAATAGTAAGACACAAAATGCAGACGATAAGTACACCCAGATATAGAACTTCTCATTTTCAAGATTGTATTTATTTTGAAGTAAATACATCTTTAATCAAGTTTAATTTTGTGAAAAACGCATTTATATCTGTATTTAATAACAGAAGTAGCTCTATCATATAATAACAGAAGTAAACATATAGTGGGCGACCATGAACGATTAGACCAAGTTTATTGCAAAAGCTTAACTATAATTATATGTACACTAAATAGGACGCAGCCAAGACATAATATCTATCTGTTATTTTTATTAAAAAAACTATTTCAAATAATCCGTCTGCAAGGTTAATATTACAAAATACAGAGTACATGTATATATTCAACCTGATTATTGCATTTGCGTGGTTAAGTTTAATTTGTTATAAATAATATAAATAAATGCATCTTTTAACTTATTAATTTGATTAGAAAAATGTTTTACGAACATTTAATTGAATGTTATAAGTATAAAGAGTAATCATAAAGATAAAAACAACAACATATATAGATGCATAACTGAAATTGCATTTAAATGATATCATAAACGCACAACACGTTATTTTATAATAAAACAAACTATAATGTAGTACAAATTAAGGTATCTGAATAAATATACCACCCTCCCGTAAGTAATACCAGGCAAACCTTTTCACATGAAGTATTTGGACAAGGCTTGACTCAAATCCATTACCACAACGGCGAAAGGTAAGTGTTTTTGAGACAGCACCGTAGGTCATTCGGTCATGGAGGTCCAAATTCCTCCCATATTGCTATCACAACAGTTCAAACCTTTCTTTGAAATCGTCTGAAATAATTGAGAAATCCAGTCGGCCACTCTGTTACATCCACATGTGTTTATTTCTCGCGTGTCTTTGTGTGTGTGTGTGTGTTTGCGAGAAGGATGTCTATTTTGTTAGCATTGAATTGAAAAAAAAGACTTGCACGTACATTGTACAGGTGGCTATTGCAAAATTCGGTCACAGATGTTGCAACAGTATTTGTAATAAAGGATAACGACCTTTTATAAAAATGATAATTCAGCCAATACGTCAGATATTAAAATGTTGTAGTGGAATCAATAATTAATAGAAAGTAATGCAAATTTTGATAATACTAAATAAATAATTTATATACTTAGGATAACTATATATAGAATAACAGGCAGAGTAATATAAAACATTTAAAACAAAATGCTAGCTCAGAAATCTCATTTCGGTTAAATCGTACAAAAATAAACATATGTCAATGGGAATGTGATACATTTAATATGTAATTGGTAGTTTATATAGAATGTACATGAACTATCGAATATATGATGTCATTGGTAGTTTATATTGAAATGTACATAAACAATCGAATATATGATGTAACTGGCAGTTATATAGAAATGTACATGCTATATCAAATATATGATGTAATTAGCAGTTATATAGAAATGTATATGAAATATCGAATATTTAATGTAATTGGTAGTTTATATAGAAATATACATATCGAATATATGATGTAATTGGAAGTTATATAGAAATGTACATATCGAATATATGATGTAATTGGAAGTTATATAGAAATGTACATGGAATATCGAATATATGATGTAATTGGTAGTTTATATAGAAATGTATATGAAATATGGAATATATGATGTAATTGGTAGTTTATATAGAAATGTATATGAAATATGGAATATATGATGTAATTGGTAGTTTATATAGAAATGTACATGGAATGTCGAATGAACGATGTAATTGATAGTTTATTAAGAACTTTACATATCGAATATATGATGTAATTGGTAGTTTATATAGAAATGAACATATCGAATACTTGATGTAATTAGTAGTTTATATAGAAATGTACATTGAGTATCGAATATATGATGTAATTGGTAGTTTATATGGAAATGTACATGATATATCGAATATATGATGTAATTGGTAGTTTATATAGAAATGTACATGATATATCGAATATATGATGTAATTGGTAGTTTATATAGAAATGAACATATCGAATACTTGATGAAATTGGTAGTTTATATAGAAATGTACATTGAGTATCGAATATATGATGTAATTGGTAGTTTATATGGAAATGAACATATCGAATATAATATGTAATTGGTAGTTTATATAGAAATGTACATGATATATCGAATATATGATGAAATGTGGTGTTTATATGGAAATGTACATGATATATCGAATATATGATGTAATTGGTAGTTTATATAGAAATGTACATGATATATCGAATATATGATGTAATTGGTAGCTTATATAGAAATGTACATATCGAATATTTGATATAATTGGTAGTTTATATAGAAATGTACATAGAGTATCGAATATTTGATGTAATAGGTAGTTTATATATGAATGTACATATCGAATATTTGATATAATTGGTAATTTATATAGAAAGTACATGATATATCGAATATATGATGTAATTGGTAGTTTATATAGAAATGTACATGATATATCGAATATATGATGTAATTGGTAGTTTATATGGAAATGTACATGATATATCGAATATATGATGTAATTGGTAGTTTATATAGAAATGTACATATCGAATAATTGATATAATTGGTAGTTTATATAGAAATGTACATGATATCGAATATTTGATGTAATTGGTTGTTTATATGGAAATATACATGTTATATCGAATATATGATGTAATTGGTAGTTTATATAGAAATGTATATTGAGTATCAAATATATGATGTAATTGGTAGTTTATATAGAAATGTACATGATATATCGAATATATGGTGTAATTGGTAGTTTATATAGAAATGTACATATCGTATATTTGATGTTATTTGTAGTTTATATAGAAATGTATATTGAGTATCGAATATATGATGTTATTGGTAGTTTATATGGAAATGTACATGATATATCGAATATATGATGCAACTGGGAAATAACTGGCAATAAATCAAAGTACTCGTATTGAAAATAGTTTAGATTAAAAAAAATCTAGTTAAGAAATTAAATAATTTAATGAGAAAACTGCCATTTTACGTTCTTAAATCGTTTAAATTTACCACATATAGAGACACATTCACGGTTTGTGATGACTTGATCGACACTTTTGGTTGAGTTATGGCCTTTGTAAAGGTGACTCTTGTCAGCTCTACTCTTCTTAAAGCTTTCAACAATTTCCGACACACTTGCTACGACGTATCAGTACTGACTATAGTTGCGAACATTGTCATTGTCTCCCAGTCCATTAATGGCACTTTATTTATTTTAATGGCAGCTCTTGTCATATCTCTTCATCTAAAATTTCTCAACCTATTTTCACTAAACTTACCTGCATGTATTAATATGAAGTCCAGTTAGGCATATCGTACATTTACATATTTACCCATAACTGCGCCTTCCAACAAACAGCAATATAATAGATCTACATTTTCAAATACTTTATAGTTATCAATTTATTCAAACATCTGTATATCAGTTAACTATATATAATACGGTTTTGCATGTGGTTTGTAAATTGAAAGGACAAGGTTCACGAAGCCCCAACATTAGCCCTGCAAAATGCATTTTAACACTTATATTCCAGCAAATCTGATGTGTTTGTATAAAATATACTTTGATCTTTAAAACAATGTATACTTATCTTTTTTTTAATTTCATGATTTGTAATTCATAGAATGACTTCAAAGAGGGCAAAATTTAGTAAAATGCTCATTTCACCCAATGTTGTCAATTTTTAGCATTTCAGGACGATTTTTATAGTTTTTCATGCGCGGAGCACAAAGGGAAGCAATTTTGTCTACCTGCCAGAGTCACTACATGCTACTATACTACAACCAAGGAATTTGAGAGAATTCTTCTAAAATTCCTAGACTACAACTTACCCTATTTCGGATGGCACAATCATTTACGAATACGTCTAAAATTTGTCTCTTATATTGTGTTTAATATATGAAATATGCATACTGGTATAAAATGATTGTTTATAGCAATTCAATCTGAATATGCAATATATCAAAAATCTTAATTTTTATACATAAAATTCTATCCATAGGAAAACAGTGACAAATACTATAGAAAACGTTCTTAAATATTTTTTTAAATATGAATATATTTATTCTGATCATTGTCTGGTACACTCTTGGTAATATGTGTAAATATTGTCTGTAGGCAAGAGTGACTTCCCTTATATTTACATAGAAAGGCTCAAATGGAGGGAAATTGCGTGTATTTGCTGTTCATGTACCCATTGATAATATTGTAGTAAGCAAACAACTTAAATAAATAAAAAACAGACAAAATTCAAGTAAACATGTATCAATAAACACAGCTTGAGAGAAGTTTATAAGAGTCCCCCTGTCGGTCCATCCGTCCGTCTGTCTGTCTGTATGTATGTAAGCACATTGTGGAGCGAACTGTTTCCGCAATTTTCAGGCAATTGACTTTGCATACACGATCAACATCAAGTGTAGATGTACGTGCCATTTTGTGACGCTGACTTGAATCTTTGTGGAGCGAACTAGCTAAACAATTAGTCTAAATAACGAAATTGATTTAACTTAAGAAAAAAGAAACTGCGTACACATGTCAACACAGTGGTCTAGTTGTGGCTATGAGGGAATTTCATTTTCAAATTTCAGGACTCGGAATCATCTGAATAAAAAATACGCCGTGGTCGGGAACATTGACAACTACTTCTTTTTGTTTACAACTAAAAATGGCGATACGTAATTGTGATGATTCTAAAACAAAACTTCTAACAGTATTTTTATGCAACAGTTACTCACAAATCGACTACTTTCGCCAAATGGAAGAGTTGCCAATGGCAAAAGCTGGATGCCTATCTCAGATGGTATTTGGATGGCAGACCTCAATTATGTGGAACATTTATCGCAAAGGCATCGATTCAATACACCACTTAGGAGTTAGCAACACAGAGAAAGCAAAGCCAAATGCCGACAGGTAAAAGAAACAACCACAAAAGTGTTTTAATTGAAATAGCATTAGAGGGAAATCAGTTTTCTGATATTGTAATACGATAAATTTGCTACAAATATTGTTTGTTTACAAAGAGTTGATGACAGTCATATGAACCTTTTTAACATGGTATGGTTTGATTTGCAAAATAGAAAATATCGCAACTCTCTCTTAACATTAATCGACATATATGCCACGTTCTTTATCATTTCTCCATGTGCTTCTTGCAAAAAGTAAAAAAATGTTTTGTAATGTATAACTCATGGTGGATATTGATTAAGTAATAAATCGTGACCCGCAATTTTAAAGTTTCACATACTGTTTTTTACAATGGCCATACTAAAACAGTAAAGAATAACCTCAATATTCATGTTTCTCATATATAAATACAATGGTAAATTGTAAATCAGAACTTATTACTGAGTAATATTTTCAGGCTTAACGTTATATGGGAGGAGGAGTTACAAAGGCATGGTCCCAAGCAAGCCTCGTTTACACGTGCAACGTTACGTTTTATGAAAACGCGTGTAATTCTGGCAGCATTCACCATAATCCTCACGGCCATTTTACAGTTTGTGTCGCCTGTAAGTGAAATCTATACTAGCACATGATACCATGGTAGAAAGGTGAAACTGCTTTGTTTAGATTGAAAGAAATAGTATGAGAGCAAACAAAAAAGCATACACGTTATTGACTTTGAGGCTTTACATGTCTTTTCTGATCTATATATATATTCATATTTGAAAGGGAACAGTCACAGGTATAAATATTAAGCCCTGGGAAGTATTCAAAATGGCCCAAATCTAACACACCGGCCAAAAACATTTCTAGTGATTAACCTCAGTACTTTATTTTCAAATATAATCGTGATGATAAATGGTTTGAAAGCTTGCTGTATTTGTCACCAAAGCATACACGGTATTTCCCCAACAAAAGCTTGCTGTTTTTTCTTATATATAAATTCATGTTGGACATGTCCAAGTGAAATTAAAAACTGCTGTTTCACTTTAAATGCGGGCAGTGCTTATCCTAGTTTTGAATACGCCTAGAAATGGTACTATAATGGGCTATTTAAGACAGTCTGTTCCAGATATTCATATGACTTGGGAATAATGATATTTGTAAGCATTAGTGCTGCAACATGGTTGCAAAAATATGTGTGCACTGCCTCTTGTATATTTTCCTGTTGGTACCAGTAGGTTGTGATAATGTCCGCATTATGATTGTGTACGCATCAGGACTGCTATAGTTTATTGACAAAAGTTTGTATAATTTGTCACACAAATGAATCATATTACACGGAGCTTGTTACCTGTATCGTAATCACTTCGATATAACTGTATTTGAACATTTTCCCCTCTAAAAGATAAAAAACACATGATGGAATGTATGGTTACTTTTTCTACATGATTATATCACTGGCACAGTCAAGTACATACATTAGCAATTAGTAACAACATTTATGCTATGGTACTCTGGCACTCATTGGTCATTTTAATACATAAATTATTATCAGTTACCAATTATTTCCCCAGAAATCACTGTATGTCTGTTAAATGGTACTATAGAGAAGGAGTAGTCTTCAATCGTAGCGATAAAGGCGTAGTTTTACTGGAAATACAGATTAACAACTTACTGGTACTAAATCTTTCTATCTATCAGAAAGTTATCTATCCATTATAGAGTCTTGTTTAAGATGCCATAGTGATGGGGTTTGCATGCAATGCAGTCGCCGGAGACCTTACCAAATACTTCAGTAAAGTATAAGAACATTTCTATTACATATATAGTACTGATGCTTATGAACACATACTTTTCTTTTCCTGAAACTAACTTGCTGCTATCATCTAGAGCACCTATGATACTTCTGACTGAAGAATGTGGACAATGCGTTTAATAATATCCAGCAAATCGATGTCTCAGAAACAGTGTGATAGTACGATGCTATGTTCTTGTCTCATTCCTTGGAATGGAATGTGTCAGAAAAATGCATTTTTCTACAACTTGCTTTCTGACTCTGGTAATATGGAAAGCAAAGTCCTTCACTAGATAGATGCTGAATACCATCGTCTGATGTCATTTAAGAGGCTGCCTATTTTCAAATCAAAATATTAAGAGTAATAATAGCTGGGTTTTAAGGTATTCTATGTATAATACTCATTGTTTAAAAACTGAAATAAGAGTCTCATAATGACATGAAGACGCTCTACTTGCTTATAGTGGCCAGAGTATGTTTTTAATTTTCACATATCATCCGTTTTGGGGCTCGTCTTAACCCCTTTTAATTAACCTTTACACGTACATAACGTAATTACACGCTAAGTTTCATGCAAAATCAGCCATTTTGTAATGAGATGTATACAAAACAGCCTCTCCGGGAGTCACATTCTTCCGATCATGAACAGCCATGACGCGTCCTTATTTATTTATTATTTTATTTTCAGTTTCTAGGACTTGTTGTTTAAAAATATTCTAAACTAAAATGAAATCGTTAGATAACGTTATTTATTTTCATTCGATAATTATTATTAAACGTATTATGCAATCATAAAATCGGACGACACGTTTTTAAAACTTGAACAGAGTACTTACAAAACATATGTTGAATCGGTACTATTTCTATTTATAATAGTGAAATGTGATTGGGTCACAAGTTCTTCCATTATTAGATCCGGCCATCCCCTACAATTTAATAAGTAACATATTCAGTGTTATGTTAAAATAACGTTGCTTCATTTTTCTTTGGATTGGAAACATTGTTTTGACTATTCTGTTTTTGTTCTTAACTCGTAGTTAATTATGCATTCAATGTCTTGAATGCTTGCGGCTGATAGAACTATCATCATTATTATTTATATTCTATTAAGATTAAGCAATAAACCAGAGAGGCACCGATTGTAGATCACCCGGTGTTACTGGTTTGAGATAAGATACTACAGTGTGAAAAGCTACATGTTATTGTCTATTTGAAACAGTACTATAGATAGAATGTAACATATACGGGTTAAAAATTGCTTATTTAAATCAAATTTAAATGACAATATATATATTTTTAAATTCTCAAAATGTTTTTGTTGGACATGCTTAGAATAAGCTATTATTATGTACATCTTATACTTTCCATAGTATCATATTGTAAGTTGAACGAATATATTTAAACACTTTTTATAGTATGAAATAACACAAGATTAAACTTAGCCACTTTATTTGTACTAACTTCGAACCCCTGCTCACAGGCACAATTAATATCAACTCACAGTGATAATGTCTATCAGATATAAACCAATTCGACGTGTAGTTGAGAAGAAGATTTTTGAACGTTCTAATCTTTAATCATTTTAAGATACTATGTTGACCTTTATGGAAATTCAATCCTAGCTATTGAACCTACTCTTAATTGCTTTGACTAGATGATACTTCAGATTTCAAACCTTATTTGCTGGGACTATAAGTTTCTTTTGAATTCTAATTGAATACTACTTTTTCACAAATAGATGAAAAAAGAGATCCTTTCGTTTTTCCTATAGTATCCCTAAAAAACATTTAAAGTCCATTTGCAGGGTACCTATACATCTCAGTCCCTTTGAATTTGAACATACTCTAAACCTCCACTCAAAGGAATAATATAGATCAAATATGAAAAAAATAAACTGATTAGTTGTTAGGAAGATTTTTGAAAATGCCCAATTTTAAGTCTTTCGGGACCCAACTTTATTAAATTATCATTTTTTAATCAAACATTATTCACTGTGGCTAGACGATGCTTTAGATATCATCGCACCAGTGGATTAAAAAATGAAAACTTTCTATTTTACCGTAGTATCCTTTTGTAAAACTCAAAGTCGCCTATAAATATTATGTATTTATTTTGATTTTCTCCATGCAGGCGTTTGTTTTATATCAACTCCTTAAATACCTAAAGGCTGGTGATGTACAGCTCAGTGTTGGCATTGGACTCGTGTTTGCCATAGTGGTTACGGAGCTGGGGAGAATGACCTTATACTCCTTTACGTGGTTCTATAACTACACAACAGGTGAGCTTGAATTTGTCTTGTTGTGTATCTAAGTATTAGTTAATACTAAAGTTAGCTTGTTTGAGAAGAAGTTCAGAGCCTCCTTGGTAAAACTGGTACTGATTATTGTTATTGAAAGGCCAACGGGTTTTAGCCTGGGATCATCTCCTACATCGTCTATACAACCATGTGCTGGTCCAGACTAATTCAATTGGTTTGACCGTCCAGGGGTTGTGACTTTGATTCCCCACCTGGCTACAGTATCTCATTTGATTGACCATTAATCTCCTACCTTTGAATATATTGGGAAGTAGACAGTGTCTTGCAGAGATGAGTTGTGCCTAGTACCCATTTAACCGTTTAGCAGATCTCAGTAACTATGATTTGGTACTCTAACCGCCATTATATAACGGAAATACAGTTGAAGCAAGTTGGGTGCATCCAACAGTTATTAAGGAAGTGGCAATAAGAGAGAATGAAGATGCAAATTTTAGTTTGTACGAACTATGATTGTTCAATGTTGTGGATATACAATATTTGAGTGAAAGGCCACAGTGAATGTAGAACTGTTATAACCATCGTGCACAGGGTATCAAATAAATTTCGGGTTGTACGATTAAGTAACTTGCAGGTCGGATTATCTTTCTTTTGTGGGCATCATTTTACAAAAAAACTAACGTTGACTGTTGAATGTTGAACTTTAAATAAATAAATATGTTTCTGTTAAACATTCTTGTTCTAAAACTTTTGTGATAAAAACTAAAAAGTGGTATTGAAAATAAAGCTTTATTTTGAAAAGCAGTGGTGACCTCCTAGTGGCATCGCCATGTTTTTTGTCAAATGATCGTGTCGTTTCAGTATGCAGTAAGTTTCCAAATAACCATAATAACATAAGTTGGATCACTTAGTCGAACTTACCCTAGCCGATCTGACCAAAAGGCGCAACATTCCATAGAGACAAGTCAATATACACGTGATATGGGATCAAGCACATGCAGGTAGCTATGTGTATCTGTACACAGAATACACGGCTGAATGGACTTGGAATATAATTAAGGTTTGTCAAACGTTTTATAGAATTAAAGGACTTAGCCCAAAAAGTAATTTTAGTGATACATTCATTTTTTTAAATGGGGTTTTCTTAATATTATACAGGTATAAGAGTGAGAGCCGCTGTGCAAGGCCTGCTATATAGAAAAATATTGAAACTGAAGAATTTAGAAGATAAATCCGTTGGAGAGGTAAGACTGTTTTTACATGGTTTAGTAGAATAGATGTACTATAAATAATAAGGACGTTTAAAAGCCGAAGAACGTCCATAAAATTCTACCTCTGTAAAATAGTTCCAAATCTGGGTTCGGAACCGTCGAGTATCCCAATTGAGTTCAGAGATTAATACAAACCATCCACTATTATTTTCGTATTCATTTATAAGATAAGTCTAGTGAGTTACTTATTTAAAGATAACTTTTTAGGCATACGTATACCTTCATGAATGCAGCAGTGGAGCAGTGAATACTGCCGCGGATTTACGCCCGTACTCCCCCCACTCTCTCTCTCTCTCTCTCTCTCTCTCTCTCTCTCTCTCTCTCTCTCTCTCTTATGCATCATAAACAACTTCAATGGTTTCTTTTTCTACCACCATCCACGTAGTTGAGGGGAATATGGGACTTCAGAGAGTTCTTGTCCGATTTGTGTTTCCTAAAGTCCTTAAGGGACTCAATGTCACAGCCCAATGTTTCTTCTGTCCGCTTCCTATCTCTTAAACTCTGGACGGATTTTCATGAAAATTCAATCTGATGTTCACCTCAACAAGATAATGTTTAACCCATTCTAATGATAATTTATGAAACCGTTACAGAACATCAGTTTATGGTATAGCCTCAACATTGATTTTTGTTCTTTATTCTATAGTAAATAATAAAAGTTTGAAGGCTTGTCATTCATAGAAAGACCCAAATAAAAGAAGTGAAACTTAGATTTTACTGTTTGTCAACTTCTGCACTACCAAAATATGATGAGAAAAGTAGGGGTCATGCGTCATATAAGGGATTTTTTTCTGTTCAGTGTGTACACTTGTAATATGATATCACTTTTCAAAACCGAACAGTTATCACTGCAATTAATACAGTTAAAGAAAGGTACACATTTAGTTCGTGTTAAGATATGAATGTTAATTGTAGCTTTACAAACATTCTTTATATATCAGGGATTTTAAATAAATCAGGGGAAATCGCTTAAAATATTCAAACAGGAAAAAACACAAGATTTTATGAGTTTTTGAAAAAAAGAGAAAGAATTTATTCCTTTTAGAAAACAGGAAACCAAGAAGCTCTGAATATCGGAAAGAGGAAGTAAAATGCACTCACCCCATTGGTGCAAGAAGGTACAAAGTGCCTCTTATTTTATATACACTTGGTACCTTTTTGCACCAATGTGATGCAATGATAATGCTTAAACACTTTGGGAAATGAACTATAATGTACATGTATATACAATATTAGAACATCGTCTACGGCTGCCTATCATGCGTTTGTTCCTTATTCAGTCTCTATTTTAGCAATACACTTCATAAATGTTCACTAAACCATTTTACTTTGTTCACCCCGTTACATATGCTTTTCGTAAATTACCATTTATCAGCATTTCTCAATGAATTTATCAACATGAATGCACTTTGCAAATCCTTCAAAAAACTATCAGTATTTACTTAAAATTATCTTTAAGACGTACTGGTATATTTAACAGTATAGACTGGTATATTTATCAGTATTTACTGGTATATTTATCAGTATTTACTGGTATATTTATCAGTATTTTTGGTATATTTATCAGTATTTACTGGTATATTTATCAGTATTTACTAGTATATTTATCAGTATATTTGGTATATTTATCAGTATTTACTGGTATATTTATAGCTTGTGAATCTTCTAAGTAATGATGGCCTGAGAATATTTGAGGCAATTTCCGTCGGACCTCTTATTTTGCCTGGACCCATTGTGCTTTCCATGGGGCTTATATACCTCCTCTTTCTGATTGGTCCATGGTCGTTGATTGCTATGGGAACGTTTGCAGCTTTTTATCTATTCATGGTAAGTTTTCTTTCCGATGTATTTATCCCAGTTATTCACGGAAGGAGGCGGCTTCTGTTACCAAATGGCCTAAGTCATTGTTTAACCACTAAGCTGCGGCCCGATTAGCTGAGTCGGTTACGCGTCTGACTATCAATCCAGGTTCGTATCGTCTCTCACCGCTGATTCAAGTCGAGAAGTTATCAGTTACCTGCGGAGATGGGGTGTGCTCGAGTACTGGTTAACCTTCAGTATCCCAGGAAACAGTGGTTAGGTTAACTGATCGTGTGTTAGCACTCGATTCCATAAACATTGCGCTAAATATTTAATCCAATTTGTTTTTAAAGATTTTAAGTACATTTTCCATAACTAAAAAAACCACAAATTTGATAAAACTGTTACTTTTTTCTGAAATATGGAGTTTCAGATAGTAATAATTTGGAATTTAATGTCTCCATATGTTTATATACAGAACATAACATAATATTTTTTTATTTTGGCTTAAGCACAATAACGTTTTTCACCAGTAATACAAAATTTGGTTTATTCATATATGTAAAGAGTGGGACATAAGTGGTCCAATAGCCATTTTTGTAGATCAATAATGATTAAATTAATATGTAGTTATGATGTACATTTTTTTTTATTTCAGTTATTTATATCTAAACTCACCACCTACTATAGACGGAAGTGTGTCGTTATAACAGATAAAAGGGTATATATGTGTACAATTGTTGGACGTATAAACTCAATTTTATTTCTGGTATTTTTATGCAGGCATTGACGATTTGTACAGCTGTTGAATGTGTACAGTTAAATTATTAACAGCTGTTAAATATGGACAGTGTATACAGCTGTTGAATATGTACAGTTAAATTATTCACAGCTGTTAAATATGGACAGTGCCTAAAGCTGTTGAATGTGTACAGTTAAATTATTAACAGCTGTTAAAATGGACAGTGCATACCGCTTTTGAATGTGTACAGTAAAATTATTAACAGTTGTTAAATATGGACAGTGCATACAGCTGTTGAATGTGTACAGCTGAATTATGTACAGCTGTTGAATATTGACAGTTAAATTATTTACAGCTGTTAAATATGGACAGTGCCTACAGCTTTTGAATGTGTATAGTTAAATTATTAACAGCTGTTAAATATGTACAGTGTATACAGCTGTTGAATGTGCACAGTTAAATTATTAACAGCTGTTAAATATGGACAGTGCATACAGCTGTTGAATGTGTAAAGTTAAATTATTAACAGCTGTTAAATACGGACAGTGCATACAGCTGTTGAATATGTACAGTTAAATTATTAACAGCTGTTAAATATGGACAGTGTATACAGCTGTTGAATATGTACAGTTGAATTATTAACAGTTGTTAAATATGGACAGTGCATACAGCTGTTGAATGTATACAGTTGAATTATGTACAGCTGTTGAATGTGTACAGTTGAATTATGTACAGCTGTTGAATGTTGACAGTGCATACAACTGTTGAATGTGTACAGTTAAATTATTAACAGATGTTAAATATGGACAGTGCATACAGATGTTGAATGTGTACAGTTAAATTATTAACAGCTGTTAAATATGGACAGTGTATACAGCTGTTGAATGTGTACAGTTAAATTATTAACAGCTGTTAAATATGGACAGTGCATACAGCTGTTGAATGTGTATAGTTGAATTATGTACAGCTGATAAATATGGACAGTGCATACAGCTGTTGAATGTGTACAGTTAAATTATTAACAGCTGTTAAATATGGACAGTGTATACAGCTGTTGAATGTGTACAGTTAAATTATTAACAGCTGTTAAATATGGACAGTGCATACAGCTGTTGAATGTGTACAGTTGAATTATGTACAGCTGATAAATATGGACAGTGCATACAGCTGTTGAATGTGTACAGTTGAATTATGTACAGCTGATAAATATGGACAGTGCATACAGCTGTTGAATGTGTACAGTTAAATTATTAACAGCTGTTAAATATGGACAGTGCATACAACTGTTGAATGTGTACAGTTTAATTATTAACAGCTGTTAAATATGGACAGTGCATACAGCTGTTGAATGTGTACAGTTGAATTATGTACAGCTGATAAATATGGACAGTGCATACAGCTGTTGAATGTGTACAGTTAAATTATTAACAGCTGTTAAATATGGACAGTGCATACAACTGTTGAATGTGTACAGTTGAATTATGTACAGCTGTTAAATATGGACAGTGTATACAGCTGTTGAATATGTACAGTTAAATTATTAACAGCTGTTAAATATGGACAGTGCATACAGCTGTTGAATATGTACAGTTCAATTATTAACAGATGTTAAATATGGACAGTGCATACAGCTGTTGAATATGTACAGGTGAATTATGTACAGCTGTTAAATATGGACAGTGTATACAGCTGTTGAATATGTACAGTTAAATTATTAACAGCTGTTAAATATGGACAGTGCATACAGTTGTTGAATATGTACAGTTAGATTATTAACAGACGTTAAATATGGACAGTGTATACAGCTGTTGAATATGTACAGTTAAATTATTAACAGCTGTTAAATATGGACAGTGCATACAGCTGTTGAATATGTACAGTTAAATTATTAACAGCTGTTAAATATGGACAGTGCATACAGATGTTGAATGTGTACAATTGAATTATGTACAGCTGTTGAATGTTGACAGTGCATACAGCTGTTGAATGTGTACAGTTAAATTATTAACAGCTGTTAGATATGAACAGTGGATACAGCTGTTGAATGTGTATAGTTGAATTATGTACAGCTGTTAAATGTGTACAGTTGAATTAGGTACAGCTGTTGAATGTTGACAGTGCATATAGCTAATAAATGAGGAAAGTTAACTATGTACAGCTGTACAGTTGAATTATGTACAACTGTTGATATGTACAGTTGAATTATGTATAGCTGTTAATTGTGGAATGTGCATATAGCTGTTGAATGTGGAATGTGCATTTAGCTGCTGAATGTGTTCAATTAAACTATGTACAAATTTTAAATGTGTACAGTGTATAGATATGTTGAATGTATACAGTTAAAGTAACCACATCTGTTGAATGTTGGCAGTGCGTACAGCTGTTGAATGAGTACAGTGTATACAGCTGTTTAATGAGCACAGTTAAATTATGTACAGTTGTTGAATGCGGACAGTGCGTGCATCTGTTCAATTTGTGAAGTACATAGCTCTTTGAAATATACATAGTACGTACAACTGCAGTGCATACAGTACGTAGAGCTTTGAAATATGTAGAGTTCGTACAACTGTTGAATGTGTTAAGTATGTAGAGCTTTGCAATATGTACAGAACGCACAGCTGCTGAATGTGTAAAGCATATAAAGCTTTGGCATATGTACAGTGCGTACGACTGCTGAATGTGTAAAGCACATAGAGTTTTGGCATATGTACAGCGCGTACAACTGCTGAATGTGTTAAGTACATAGAACTTTGACATATGTACAGTACGTATTGCTGTTGAATGTGTAAAGTACGTAGAGCTTTGGAATATTTACAGTACGTTCAGCTGTTGAATGTGTAAAGTACATAGAACTTTGAAATATGTACAGTACGTACAGATGTTGGAAGAGTAAAATACGTAGAGCTTTGAAATATGTACAGTACGTTCAGCTGTTGAATGTGTAAAGTACGTAAAGCTTTGAAATATGTACAGTACGTTCAACTGTTGAATGTGTAAAGTACGTAGAGTTTTAAAATATGTACAGTACGTTCAGCTGTTGAATATGTAAATTACGTAGAGTTTTGAATTATGTACAGTGCGTACAGCTGCTGAATGTGTTAAGAGCTTTGGAATATAAACAGTACGTTCAGCTGTTTAATGTATAAAGTAAGTAAAGCTTTGAAATCCGTACAGTGCGTACAGCTGTTGAATGTGTAAAGTACATAGAGCTTTGGAATATAAACAGTTCATACAGCTGTTGAATGTGTAAATGAAATATGTACAGTACGTACAGCTGTTGATTGTGTACAGTACATGGAAAATTGAAATATGTACAGTACGTGCAGCTGTTGAATGTGTAAAGTACATGGAACTTTGAAATAGGTACAGTACGTGCAGCTGTTGAATGTGTAAACTACTTAGAACTTTGAAATATGTACAGTACGTGCAGCTGTTGAATGTGTAAAGTACATGAAACTTTGAAATAGGTACAGTACTTGCAGCTGTTGAATGTGTAAAGTACATGGGACTTTGAAATATGTACAGTACGTACAGCTGGTGAATGTGTAAAGTACATGGAACTTTGAAATATGTACAGTACGTACAGCTGGTGAATGTGTAAAGTACATGGAACTTTGAAATAGGTACAGTACGTGCAGCTGTTGAATGTGTAAAGTACATGGAACTTTGAAATATGTACAGTACGTGCAGCTGGTGAATGTGTAAAGTACATGGAACTTTGAAATATGTACAGTACGTACAGCTGGTGAATGTGTAAAGTATATGGGACTTTGAAATATGTATAGTACATGCAGCTGTTACATATGTACAGTGTGTACAGCTGTTAAATGTGTACTCTAAAACCATTCCATATAATTTCAAGAAACTGTATACAAACGTCAACCAAATGCTCTAGTAGTTCTTTTTACTATAAAAGAGGTTCCAATATCAATACTTAGGCTACCGTCGAACATACATAGTCTGGAGCTATGATAATTTGCATGTTTTATCTCCTTATGTTACCTTCGAGGGTTTGTTTAAGCGATTACCAAAGGCTAAATATTAATCCTGCCCAGTTCACTAACTACATATTAAAATTTTGATTTAAAAGTCTTCTTCTTAAGAACTGACCAATCAAATTATCTATAATTGGTATTAATAATCCCCATGAGTAGAGGTTTGAAATGTGTTCAAATAAAGTGGCTAGGTTTAATGAGGGATCATTAAGAGAATTTGACATGAGTAAAAAACTTCATGAAGTGTTCTCGAACGACTTAGGAATCATGAGAATTTGCGTAATTTCAGATATTTTTTTCCATGTTAACAAAATGATTTTAAATTTAAAACTCCCTTATTAGAGTAGGTACTACTAGATGCTTTGGTTAACATTCGCACATAATTTCGTTAAGTTACCTTGAACTGTTTTGAAGTTATACTCAGAAATCTAGAATTTCGTAAATTTGGCTACATATATTTGTTTTCATGGTAACAGAAACATTCAAATTATGAAATTCTCCATTTCCGGTGCACAACTACATAACATTGTAGTCTAGTAATGCATTTTACTATGCGCAAGATTTTTTTCAAAACATCCAATGACTGGAGATATTGACGACCACGTCGTCTTTTTAATTACAAAATAAAACCCAAGCGTGTTCGGTTTCAGTGAACTATCTATTAAATATTGCTTGCAAACAGCGAAATTGGCATTCTTTTTCATAAATGTAACATTCAATGAAATGAGAAGGATATTTTGCTGAAATCGACAAGTATTCTCTACATATTTTATATACTGTATAATATTTATCTTATTACAGGTACAAATGATGAATGAACTTCTAACATGCATAAAACTCATCAAAATGAATGTCTGGGAGAAATCGTTTGCCAAGACGATCACTGGTATGTTTTTAATTATATTTGAGCGAAATACTGTTAAATCAAGGTCGAATCTTGTAATTTCAATACCAAACTCGGCCCAAATACCGGTTTGGTCGAAAATATACAATAAAAAAATTTCTTTTGGTGCCATTGTAAAGATCGTACGAAACGTCCAGGATACGAAACGACTAGACTTTACTGATGCATGGCGGGAAATCCTATACAAAAAAGCTTTCTTTTCATGCCGAAGTCCCGGAGCGAGAAGACATATGCAAGAGAAGTGAACTATTTTAGGGCTATTTCTTGATTTCGCATCTCAGTTTGTGTGTTACATTGTGTAAACCTGTTTTAAGAATGAGATTGGTGATGGCTTGTTGATTTGTGATGGAAGAGGATTTTATTTATCAGAATTTCTAATGAACAAATGAAAATGTTTGACACACGTGTTCAAAATGGCAGTCAAACCATAAATATTAGAATACTTACTTGGTTTGCTATTTAATGTTGTCTTAATAGGATAACAAATTATAACGATGGTCGCGTAACATTTTTCCTCAGGAACGAAGAATCTTTTACATGTATGTAGTAATTATTTGGTGGAATGACTTGTTTTGAAAATAGATTTCCGACCTCTAATAGGTGTATTTACTGTGTCATTCAATGTCGTCTGTCTAGGATAACAAATTATAACGACAATGTTGTCAATGGGATTCTTATCTTTATGAATGAATATATTTGATATAGTTATTATTTTAAGGAACGGCGCGTTTTAACCCGACTTTTCAAACAAGCCAACAAATTACCAAGTCTAGTAGAAGCATTATTGTATATATCAATGTTTTTGATATTTTCTATTTTGATATTAGTTCTTTTGTCAAACAATGAGAAGTACATCACCATGTTCTGTGCATAGGCTAGTGTTCGACTTTCAAATGAGTATCATGATGAGCATCAAATTATATAATTGAGAGGTATATATGGTACCATGATTTATTTCGGGTTTTCTCTTCATAATGATGTCCATGTTGTAGGTATTGGAATAGCTAGTGCGTTTCTATCAAGTGTATTAGTGAATTGAAAAACGTGTTGTTTAATTTTGATCTTAATAAACATATTTTGAGAATAAGAGATTCACTACTCTATGCTTTAGATTATGTCTTATCTCAAGAATAAGATCATCGAGATTTTGGGTATTTAAAAAGTTGAATTCTCAAACTGTGTTCCGTTGTGGTCTAATGAATAATTGAAGAGACTTCAGATTTATTACTAGTATGAAAAGTTACTATACTCTATAATGTTTTTTAAGGAAGAAAAATCTAGGTGTGGTTTTAATTTGACTTTTGATATAATACACACAAAACAGACCTGACAAAGTATATGAAACATAGGTTTGGCCTTTCTGATACCTTTGTGATTTCAGTTGAGTTTTTTTTTAATAAAAAAGAGTCAATTAACATTTTTTTTTGTTAAGGGTATTATTTACTTTTAAATAAGGTGAGAATGAATTCTTATGTTAGAGGTTACATTATAGTAAGCATGTTGAATCAGCGTGTGATCTCGAGCTAATTTTGTTTAACGTATGCTTGAGATCTCAGGAAAGGCCCCCAACCCTTACCCGGATAGGCCGTGGCATGGTGGAGAACGTTATATATTATAACAACCAGTGGCATTATACCATTGCAATATTTTTGCAGCCCCTTTTTTCTGGTTATATTATGATTAAGTACCGATGCAATAAAACTCGTTAGTGATTTATCAACAGTGATTGTCGTTGGTTGTTCTTGCATTTAATTGTACTATATACACCATATCGAAAATTTTATTATAGAAAATGAGAAAAACATAGACTGTAGAGATAATATATATTGGATATTTCAGCTATAAGGTCAGATGAGAGAAAAGTTCTAGAGAAAGGAGCCTATGTTCAGAGTATAAGTACTTCAACGTCCCCTATAGTTCCTGTGATGGCTTCAGTATTTATGTTTGTAGGCTTTGTACTGGCGGGCAATGAATTGACAGCAGTTAAGGTAACCGTCATATTATCTAAATTCTGATTACTTTACGTAACAAGATTAACTAACATGAATAATGTCGCCCTCTCCCTGGGAGACTTATTGGTTTTGTGATTTCCGCAAGTCCGTCGGTTCGTCTTTCATCTGTCACGAAATAATGCCAAGCGAGCACCTTCGACAGCTATAAAAATTATCAGTTTGACGTCTAGTTGAGCATACCATTTTTGCGTCCAGGTTCGAAGATGTTGACTGAGTTACGCCCCTTTATATTTCGAAATAAACATTATTGTCCAATTAATTTTTCGGCGACACTGCAGTTTATTTGCAACACCAACACTTATACTAATACTCGCTTTTTTTTTAAATTACCAATGACAGTTATGCTTATTATCACAATTGTATGAGGAGGAGATATAGCTATTCACTAAAAGCAAATTATCAAATTATATTTATGTCAGATCAGTTTTACACTATAGTTTTAACATGAAATAAAGAACGATAACAATTTTGCACGATGTTCATATGGAGGAGTTTATACGAAAACTGTATTGATGTTTCGTATTTTCGTATTCATGCGCGTTTCGCATAAAAACGCATGTCGAATTAACGTGAACTTACTAAGGGAATTTCATGTGAGGTGTCTCAAATTAACTCATCTTACTGTTTATTTCACATGATATTCACATATGAAAATGTGAAATTTTCATTTATTTTATGTGGTTGTCCCAGTGGTATTAATTTCACATGATACTGATGTTAAAATAAGATGTAAAAATAGCATGTATATTACTTCAATTAACAGGAAGCTTTGGTAGTGCCATAGCTGAGCACATGCAGACCTGAAACTTGTGAGAGTGAATTTTCTATTTGTTAACATTCTTTGTTTTGAATAAGATTTTAAATACAGTATTTGAGATAAAAGAAAGGAATATTTTACTTGAGTTCTAGAACGATCACAATTTTAATAGTTTCAATTGTTTGGGCAGTTTGTGAGATGTTCTTCAAACGATGTTCAACGACCAATTTGACACTTTCATAGTTTTCAAACTTTTTAAAATAAATAATGGAGGAAAGTAAAATATGATTGAACGTTTTGGACATAAAATGGTGTCTGTCTCAAAAAATTAAAACTGAAACGTAAGAGTTTTCGTCAAATTCATATATATCATACTGTATTGTTAAGTATTGGTTATATTAAATGCATAACATAGACATAGAGAACGTTTTTTTTTATTTTCTCGTCAAAAGTGAATTGGGGTCGCATCCATCCTCAATTAACTGTACAAAGTTTCATATAAATGTATGCATTAAATCACAAATGACCATTGGCAAGCAGATAACATAAGAATAGTATTGGAAACGTATATTAACCCAAATGAATATAATATACATTATTTTTGCAAGCATGCAGTCCGCAGGAAAGTAGGTCTTACATTAAGACGCATAGTGCTTTGAATATAACGGGTAAACACATTTTGCAAGACATTAAACTGTTTATGGTGACTCTTCTCCATCCAAAGCCACTGTTATAGGTGGGTAAACGTTATCTAGTCATTGACCTACCTTGTGTAGGGCGCCAAAGAACCTTATTGTTTTCTTAGAAACTTGTTTGCTGTAAAAGTCATTGTAGCAGAAGACTTGCGCTATACAGGCATCAGTGGATATTTCATTTGGAAGTGTTCACGAAATTCTGACAAAACACTTGCAATACACTAACAACAAAGGTATGTGCACGGTGGGTATCCCACCTTATGATCAAAGAGCAAAAGAGCCAACGGGTGAAATTTTGCAAAGATCTTTTGAAAGTGTACAAAAATGCTGATTAAAGAAGAAAAAAATGAGCCCTTCACAAGTGATGAAACATGTGGGGAGCGTGGTCCAGTAGTAGAGTAACGAACCCATGATTGAATATACTGGTATAGGTATGCTTTAGTTAAGTATATATTCGTATATATCATGTGGCATATCTCATTCGTTAGCTTTAAACATATTTGTAAGGCTGATACTTTGGTTGAATATAGATTTGAATCTGCTGGTAAAGTTTTCTTGCAAACTCCTATAGTAATTGCAGTCTTAAATTCAATAATATTTTGATATGCTTTTGTAGCTGCTCATGCTTAAGTTTCAGTTTTATAACTACGAGTTTTAATATATTGATTGGTATAGGTCAAGCTTTCGTTAAAAGATAATAACAAAATAATGTTGATTTAACGTCTCACTACACAGTTACGCTCCTATTTCCCACGGTAGCAAGATTCTTACTCTTAAAAAATTGGCCTATGTACTTTGGTTATGAAATATTTTCAAAATGGTTCATAGTGGCTGTGATTTCTTGCTGCAGATGAGTAGAGCAAAAGTTGACATAGCATATACTGCAATAAGACATCATTGGTGTTAAAAATGTGACTTTTATAGGATTTCAACATATGCATGTATTTATGAGCATTTGAAGACTCCTTTTTTCAAAAAAGCTCAGAGTGTCACTGCACCCTCTTTAAAAAAACCAACGTGGACAACCTACCAGTTATTGTGCATTTTTATGTGTGTATACATTCCTGCTATGAGAAAAAAATACCTTAAAAAAAAATCTATGTGGAATTATTATTTTTACCAGTGAAATCCTTAACCTTATTTTATATAGAACAAAGAACAAAATTCAACTGTGTAGTGAGACCTATAGCTTGTACTGTTTCAATATTTGCAGGCATTTACAGTTTTTGCAGTCATCAATACAATGAGATTTTCTCTTGGAAATATTTCCGTTGCTGTGAAAGTCCTAGCAAATGCAAATATATCCTTTAAAAGATTCAAGGTTAGTTTGACATCTAAGTATTTGCCCTTTGCAATTTTGGACCTAAAATTATTTTTCCAGAGACGCATTCGACATCTGTGGTCGGATTTAGAAGAACGTTCTGAAAAGGATCAATGTGAGATGTAGTTCCTCGTATTCCTTTTGCGTTCTATTTCAATTATTTTGTATTTCAGGAATTAGTTAAAGCCTCATTAAACTTCCGAAATGCCCACTTTTTGATTATAACAAAAGTGATTGTAATTACATGTGTTTCTAGTATTGCTAAAACTATTCCTCTAAACACTTTATCGACTGTTTTTTTAAAAAAAAAACGAGAATATAAATAACTTCGATCGAAATGTGTATTTCTTAGACGAGAGACCGAGCTTTTAACTTTTGTTTACATTTTTGCCATTTCGTAGTGACTCGGTTACTTTCCAACTGTACCTCCGCCAGTGTTCGGAAGTACACGAATAAATACTGCAGTGTCAGTGTGCGGATTAATACCGTTAGATAAGGGATTCATTAGTTATGGCTTCACTAATATTATGTATCATTATTGCGTTTTCTTTTTTAAAAATATATTGATGTCTGCAATAAATATGCACTTAGCGTAGTACGCATTATAATATTTATACGTATTGATACACAATGAGTACGGAAACTGGTTTGGTCTAGTAACTTTTGCTCAGGATCCTCCCTTACATACACGCGTGACACTATCGCACGCGTTATTACATCATAAATCACTTTATCGCAGTCAATATTGAGAGGCCTCCTAGGGTGTTCTGTTTAGCACAGTTATTAAAAGTAATTTTATTTTTAATATTATACTAACGATCAGTCGCTAACGTGCAATAAATTAGCTCGTGTGTTCCAGTTCAGTTCATTAATACACTGAGAGGAATAATGGGGATGTTCTTAAAAACTATCTAACCGCAAGCGGTTATTTAATTTTTCACCACATCCCCTAATGTTCCCCATACTATGTTTCTGTCTGAAGCGAATTGGTCATATATTAAATGTACCGACCGACGCGTTTCTGAACAAGCTTCGTAACTCTCCGTTTTTCTGCCGAAGGTGTTTATCGGAAAGAGACGAACATTATTTGTAAACAAAACCCGTTCTTAATTATGTACTAATAATGTGCTTTATATTTATGTTTTCGTTTGCAAAGTCCCTCAGTAGTCAAATAAACATGTATTCTATCATCTGGAAGAGAAAAACTGGCTTAATTTAAAACTAAAAACGACCGTTTCGGAAGTTTAATGAGCCTTTAAATATCTTCGGAACTTCTCAGATATCTATGATCGGATTTAGCTAAATTAATACGTCATAAAATATGTTACAGCTGTAAGCGGGAAACCTATTTTAATCTAACCTAGGCGCGTGACCCAAGTTAGGAAATCCCTTTTCAATATATTATTTTAGCAAATTTAAATAGATATCCTTTTTGAAAACCCTGATAAGTTCCCCATAAAGCATATTTCGATTTTAGGATTTCTCCGTTTAAACTGATAAATAACCGTGTGTAAATACACATTGCAGGACGCAACTTGGAATAAAACTCACAATCTATCAATCAGGTGTTCAGCGTTGTGTTATTTGACAGTTCCAGGGGTCAACACATAAGTTGTCAATTTACATGTACAATTTGTGGAATGACGATATATTGAACTTCTTGTTTAAAATCAATTATCATTAATTTAACAACAAATTTAATGTTGATGGTTTACATCTGTTCTAGAAGGAAAATAATATGCAAGTGCAAAAATCCCACATATTCAAATAAAGTAGACATTTTGTAAAAATCTAAAACTATAAGGACACTAAATATTTGAATATTGTAACTTTGGAAAATCTTTGAGCGGAAGTAATTGTATAATTCTGTTTGAAATATATCATATAACACATGATTTAGAGTTCCAAGACCTGTATAACTTAAATCATGATGACAACAAGTATAGATCGTATGATTTTATCAAATGCGTCCATGTAAATACATTATCTCCCGACAGAGTATTTTAATGATGGATGAGATGGAACCACATCCTTGGAAAGTGTTTAATGACAAATATGCTGTTATTCTCAATAAAGCCACATTTAGATGGGACAAAGAAGTGACAGACAAGACAGAGGTCAATGTTAACAGTAACAGCGAAGGTAAAAATCATTGCTCGTATGACCATGTGTCTAATGATATCAGCAAATTATAAAGTTAAATAAAAAGTTTTGACTTAAAAAAGTAAAACAGCAGTAAAACATGGTCACAGTACAAGAGATCACAATAATATAATAGGTAACTGTATATATAAACAATTTATATACTCGACTTTTTCATCATAAATTTTGTTCCGTTATAATTTTATAAGCATATGTTGCACCAACACTCAAAATATTAAGACCATGTTCGCTATAAAATAATGTTTGATGAAATAGTTTATATTTTGTAAGAGTAAAAAGTCTTAAAGGAAGACAAAGTGGGAGTTGCAAATAGATAAACTTTTATTGCTTCCAAATTATCAGTTAAATCCAAAGCGAATAAGACCAGTGACCATGTAACGCATAAAGAACAACAGAAGTTGAATGCCACAGAACAGACCAACGGAAACGTGTCGTTTGTTGACACATCGACCTTGCATGATATTACATTCATGGTAGAGAAGGTAATTTACAGTGATTTACATTAAGTTAAAACATGTATTGCTTAACAGATATGTACAGATAATGCCTTACCTGTTTATGCCACTACCATATATTCAGTTAGTCCGTCTGTCACTTTACATAATTTCACAACACATTTGTTCTTGTTTTCTGTTTTTAATAATTTAATTATTTTCTTCAAATAATAAATTTGGATCGAATGCAATTCTACTGCATAATGACTTTCTTTAAGTTTAAAATTTTATTGCCCTCGCACTTGGTGAGCCTTTCATTGGAATGTCATCCTATTTATATACTAGTTATATACATTATTAGCTTGGAAAATCTTAAAATTGTCCAAATCGGATGATTAATGGCAGAGTTATGGTCCTTAAAAGAGCATACGTTGCAATATTTGACCGTGTATGTACTCTAGCACCTGCAGTTCTCGCTCAAATCTCAACAAACCTATACTGTCGGAACTGTTTTTAAACATAACTTGCAAAATCGGGTTATAAATAGTGGAGTTTTGGTCCGAATCGTCCGAAACAGTTTTTAATGTAGTGTGTATTCTAGAACTCTTAGTTTTAAGTTGATCTTAACCATATGTACATAGTAGATGCCTCAGATGAATTCTTAAACTGTCCAAATGGGACAATATTGCCAGAGTTATGATAATAAATGCACTCTTTCACATTGTGTTCACTTTAGCACCTGCATTTTTATTTGACCCACATCAAACATTATACAGTAATTATATAACTAAACTATCTCGGACAAATTATTGAACTGGCCAATAATTCGGATAATTGATATCAGAATCATAGCCCTTGAATGTTTAAAATGCATTTATTTGATGTGTTGTGTGACAGAGCATTATTTTTAAAGAAACTGACGCAGTAGTTATATAACGAAAATATCTCTGATGAATCGTTGAACTGGCCGAATCAGATATTTTTTAGTATGGCCCTCAAATCGTAAACACTGCATTTTTGTATGCACTCGAACACCCGCAGATTGTATTGGTTTGAACTGACCAAATATGATTATTAGTGTTGCAGATATGAGCCTTGAATTTATAAACAGTGACCAACTTTAAATATTTGAGGCATGGACATTGCATTAATTTATTAGAAAGTGCATCTTCTTTGGCACAGGTGATAAATTCAGGACTATTGTTGCCTTCTTCTTCAGCTTGACCGATTCATTATAAAAATTGTTCACTGCAGGTTTGATCCTGTTATTTGTAGAATTATTACCATTATTTTGTTCGACACGACCCGATGAATATCAGAAAAGATCTTGTTACGTCATAATGTTAAATATGGGTTGTGTTCCCATCCAAAACAATAACTGCCTTGGAAGAAGCAGGGCATATTTCCGAAAATAATAACATATTATTCGGACTGAAACAGCCGCAAGCTATTCTGTTCTTTATATTGCAATCACATTAAATAATTATTTGATGTATCTATCATAACCCTTGTCACAAAGATATATTAAGTCATCCAATAATATGATTTACATCATATTTAATGTATATGTCAAGTCATTGATAGTTTCAGCTTCACAGTAAAATGTTTTATCTAGTAAAATAACACAAATCTTATTTCGATATATGAGTTTTTTAAAATCAGTTAGCATAGTAGGCTCTAGGTTGGAGTCACTACTGAGTCGGGTGAAACTTTGTTAATGGCCTGTGGATTAACCATATGTTGTTTATTTCAGGGAAAACTGATTGGTATATCTGGTGGTGTTGCAAGTGGAAAGTCATCATTACTGTCAGCCATTCTTGGAAGGGTATGTGTATTATGTATTCAATATTGTAATTACATTATAATTGCATTATTTATGGAATATACTCACCTTTGAGTAAAACCACAAATTATTAATTAACCTGTCGAAAACCGTGCCATCAAAGTAAATGCTCTCCTCATATGTCGGCAGTGTGAACTGTACATACTCAGTATGAATACGAATTGGGTCAATACGATTACTTTCAGTTATCAGTAGGAGCATATTGACCTCTTACCTTCAGGTTTCTGCCAATATGATAATAACTGCGTCATTATGAAATAACTCAATTACCAACATCTTTATATGTTAATATACCAGTATTTATAAATGTGTAAAAAAAAATCATCAAACTAAGCTAAGTCTGAAATACGGATTCTAACTCATAATTGTCGATATTTAAATGCATTTTAATATAAAAGTACATTATCAGGTAATCTCTGATTGCAATGGGTAATCATTTAATTCTGTAGGAAGAGGATAAAGGCAACATTTTGCCACGGGTATTCATGTAGGAACATTTGCATTGAAAGAGTTATGTGCTGTATGCAAATAGAACATTTCGACATTCAGAAATGTCCACGCAGACTTTGGGCCAAAACAATACTTCATTATCTAGATGTCCTTGTAGCAAAATGACCAAGGGCCGACAACTTACTAGGGTAGAATACAACTATACTCAAAATAAAATTTACAATGTTATTTTACATTATGAAATTATGAATATACAATTATACAATATACACAAATTAACAAGATGAACAAACATGAAAAAAATACCGGTCTAATAATGTTCTAAGATGTAATTACACTGACACTGTCCACTTTATTAAACTTTAGTTTAACTGATGTCGCGATACAAACTGTTACTCGCAAGTATGTTAGTGACGTCGCGATACAAACTGATGCTTACTAGTATATTACTGATACATGTATCGTGATATAAAGTGCTACTTACTCGTGTATAACAGATGTTGCGATATAAACTGCTACTCACAAGTATGTTAGTGACGTCGCGATGCAAACTGATGCTTACTAGTATATTACTGATATTGCGATATAAAGTGCTACTCACTCGTGTATTACAGATGTTGCGATACAAACTGCTACTCACAAGTATGTTAGTGATGTCGCGATACAAACTGATGCTTACTAGTATATTACTGATATAGCGATATAAAGTGCTACTCACTCGTGTATTACATATGTTGCGATACAAACTGCTACTCGCAAGTATATTAGTGATGTCGCGATACAAACTGATGCTTACTAGTATATTACTGATATCGTGATATAAGGTGCTACTCACTCGTGTATTACAGATGTTGGGATACAAACTGCTACTCGCAAGTATATTAGTGACGTCATGATACAAACTGATGCTTACAAGTATATTACTGATATCGCGATATAAGGTGCTACTCACTCGTGTTTTACAGATATTGCCATACAAACTGCTACTCGCAAGTATATTAGTGACGTCTTGATACAAACTGATGCTTACTAGTATATTACTGATATAGCGATATAAGGTGCTACTCACTCGTGTTTTACAGATGTTGCGATACAAACTGCAACTCGCAAGTATATTAGTGATGTCGCGATACAAACTGATGCTTACTAGTATATTACTGATATCGCGATATAAAGTGCTACTCACTCGTGTATTACTGATGTTGCGATACAAACTGCTACTCACAAGTATGTAAGTGACGTCGCGATACAAACTGATGCTTACTAGTATATTACTGATATCGCGATATAAGGTGCTACTCACTCGTGTATTACTGATGTTGCGATACAAACTGCTACTCGCAAGTATATTAGTGATGTCGTGATACAAACTGATGCTTACTAGTATATTACTGATATCACGATATAAAGTGCTACTCACTCGTGTATTACTGATGTTGCGATACAAACTGCTACTCACAAGTATGTAAGTGACGTCGCGATACAAACTGATGCTTACAAGTATATTACTGATATCGCGATATAAGGTGCTACTCACTCGTGTATTACTGATGTTGCGATACAAACTGCTACTCGCAAGTATATTAGTGACGTCCTGATACAAACTGATGCTTACTAGTATATTACTGATATCGCGATATATAGTGCTACTCACTCGTGTATTACTGATGTTGCATTACAAACTGCTACTCACAAGTATGTTAGTGACGACGTGATACAAACTGATGCTTACTAGTATATTACTGATATCGCGATATTAGGTGCTACTCACTCGTGTATTACAGATGTTGCAATACAAACTGCTACTCGCAAGTATATAAGTGACTTCTCGATACAAACTGATGCTTACTAATATATTACTGATATTGCGATATAAGGTGCTACTCACTCGTGTATTACAGATGTTGCGATACAAACTGCTACTCGCAAGTATATTAGTGACGTCATGATACAAACTAATGCTTACTAGTATATTACTGATATCGCGATATAAAGTGCTTCTCACTCGTGTATTACTGATGTTGCGATATAAACTGCTACTCACAAGAATGTTAGTGACGTCACGATACAAACTGATGCTTACAAGTATATTACTGATATCGTGATATAAAATGCTACTTACTCGTGTATTACAGATGTTGCGATATAAACTGCTACTCGCAAGTATGTTAGTGATGTCGCGATACAAACTGATGCTTACTAGTATATTACTGATATCACGATCTAAGTGCTACTCACTCGTGTATTACAGATGTTGCGATACAAACTGCTACTCGCAAGTATGTTAGTGATGTCGCGATACAAACTGATGCTTACTAGTATATTACTGATATCGCGATATAAAGTGCTACTCACTCGTGTATTACAGATGTTGCGATACAATATGCTACTCGCAAATATGTAAGTGACGTCGCGATACAAACTGATGCTTACTAGTATATTACTGATATCGCGATATAAGGTGCTACTCACTCGTGTATTACTGATGTTGCGATACAAACTGCTACTCGCAAGTATATTAGTGACGTCGTGATACAAACTGATGCTTACTAGTATATTACTGATATCGCGATATAAAGTGCTACTCACTCGTGTATTACTGATGTTGCGATACAAACTGCTACTCACAAGTATGTAAGTGACGTCGCGATACAAACTGATGCTTAATAGTATATTACTGATATCGCGATATAAGGTGCTACTCACTCGTGTATTACTGATGTTGCGATACAAACTGCTACTCGCAAGTATATTAGTGACGTCGTGATACAAACTGATGCTTACTAGTATATTACTGATATCGCGATATAAAGTGCTACTCACTCGTGTATTACTGATGTTGCGATACAAACTGCTACTCACAAGTATGTTAGTGACGTCGTGATACAAACTGATGCTTACTAGTATATTACTGATATCGCGATATTGGGTGCTACTCACTCGTGTATTAAAGATGTTGCGGTACAAACTGCTACTCGCAAGTATATTAGTGACTTCTTGATACAAACTGATGCTTACTAATATATTACTGATATCGCGATATAAGGTGCTACTGACTCGTGTATTACAGATGTTGCGATACAAACTGCTACTCGCAAGTATATTAGTGACGTCGTGATACAAACTAATGCTTACTAGTATATTACAGATATCGCGATATAAAGTGCTACTCACTCGTGTATTACTGATGTTGCGATATAAACTGCTACTCGCAAGAATGTTAGTGATGTCACGATACAAACTGATGCTTACTAGTATATTACTGATATCGCGATATAAAATGCTACTTACTCGTGTATTACAGATGTTGCGATATAAACTGCTACTCGCAAGTATGTTAGTGATGTCGCGATACAAACTGATGCTTACTAGTATATTACTGATATCACGATCTAAGTGCTACTCACTCGTGTATTACAGATGTTGCGATACAAACTGCTACTTGCAAGTATGTTAGTGACGTCGCGATACAAACTGATGCTTAATGCTACTTACTCGTGTATTACAGATGTTGCGATATAAACTGCTACTCGCAAGTATGTTAGTGATGTCGCGATACAAACTGATGCTTACTAGTATATTACTGATATCACGATATAAAGTGCTACTCACTCGTGTATTACAGATGTTGGGATACAAACTGCTACTCGCAAGTATGTTAGTGACGTCGCGATACAAAATGATGCTTACTAGTATATTACTGATATCGCGATATAAGGTGCTACTCACTCATGTATTACAGATGTTGCAATATAAACTGCTACTCACAAGTATGTTAGTGACATCGCGATACAAACTGATGCTTACTAGTATATTACTGATATCGCGATATAAAGTGCTACTCACTCGTGTATTACTGATGTTGCGATATAAACTGCTACTTGCAAGAATGTTAGTGACTTCAAGATACAAACTGATGCTTACTAGTATATTACTGATATCGCGATATTAGGTGCTACTCACTCGTGTATTACAGATGTTGCAATACAAACTGCTACTCGCAAGTATATAAGTGACTTCTCGATACAAACTGATGCTTACTAATATATTACTGATATTGCGATATAAGGTGCTACTCACTCGTGTATTACAGATGTTGCGATACAAACTGCTACTCGCAAGTATATTAGTGACGTCATGATACAAACTAATGCTTACTAGTATATTACTGATATCGCGATATAAAGTGCTTCTCACTCGTGTATTACTGATGTTGCGATATAAACTGCTACTCACAAGAATGTTAGTGACGTCACGATACAAACTGATGCTTACAAGTATATTACTGATATCGTGATATAAAATGCTACTTACTCGTGTATTACAGATGTTGCGATATAAACTGCTACTCGCAAGTATGTTAGTGATGTCGTGATACAAACTGATGCTTACTAGTATATTACTGATATCACGATATAAAGTGCTACTCACTCGTGTATTACTGATGTTGCGATACAAACTGCTACTCACAAGTATGTAAGTGACGTCGCGATACAAACTGATGCTTACAAGTATATTACTGATATCGCGATATAAGGTGCTACTCACTCGTGTATTACTGATGTTGCGATACAAACTGCTACTCGCAAGTATATTAGTGACGTCCTGATACAAACTGATGCTTACTAGTATATTATTGATATCGCGATATATAGTGCTACTCACTCGTGTATTACTGATGTTGCATTACAAACTGCTACTCACAAGTATGTTAGTGACGACGTGATACAAACTGATGCTTACTAGTATATTACTGATATCGCGATATTAGGTGCTACTCACTCGTGTATTACAGATGTTGCAATACAAACTGCTACTCGCAACTATATAAGTGACTTCTCGATACAAACTGATGCTTACTAATATATTACTGATATTGCGATATAAGGTGCTACTCACTCGTGTATTACAGATGTTGCGATACAAACTGCTACTCGCAAGTATATTAGTGACGTCATGATACAAACTAATGCTTACTAGTATATTACTGATATCGCGATATAAAGTGCTTCTCACTCGTGTATTACTGATGTTGCGATATAAACTGCTACTCACAAGAATGTTAGTGACGTCACGATACAAACTGATGCTTACAAGTATATTACTGATATCGTGATATAAAATGCTACTTACTCGTGTATTACAGATGTTGCGATATAAACTGCTTCTCACAAGAATGTTAGTGACATCACGATACAAACTGATGCTTACAAGTATATTACTAATATCGTGATATAAAATGCTACTTACTCGTGTATTACAGATGTTGCGATATAAATTGCTACTCGCAAGTATGTTAGTGATGTGGTGATACAAACTGATGCTTACTAGTATATTACTGATATCGCGATATAAAGTGCTACTCACTCGTGTATTACAGATGTTGCGATACAATATGCTACTCGCAAATATGTAAGTGACGTCGCGATACAAACTGATGCTTACTAGTATATTACTGATATCGCGATGTAAGGTGCTACTCACTCGTGTATTACTGATGTTGCGATACAAACTGCTATTCGCAAGTATGTTAGTGATGTCGCGATACAAACTGATGCTTACTAGTATATTACTGATATCGCGATATAAAGTGCTACTCACTGGTGTATTACAGATGTTGCGATACAATATGCTACTCGCAAATATGTAAGTGACGTCGCGATACAAACTGATGCTTACTAGTATATTACTGATATCGCGATATAAGGTGCTACTCACTCGTGTATTACTGATGTTGCGATACAAACTGCTACTCGCAAGTATATTAGTGACGTCGTGATACAAACTGATGCTTACTAGTATATTACTGATATCACGATATAAAGTGCTACTCACTCGTGTATTACTGATGTTGCGATACAAACTGCTACTCACAAGTATGTAAGTGACGTCGCGATACAAACTGATGCTTAATAGTATATTACTGATATCGCGATATAAGGTGCTACTCACTCGTGTATTACTGATGTTGCGATACAAACTGCTACTCGCAAGTATATTAGTGACGTCGTGATACAAACTGATGCTTACTAGTATATTACTGATATTGCGATATAAAGTGCTACTCACTCGTGTATTACTGATGTTGCGATACAAACTGCTACTCACAAGTATGTTAGTGACGTCGTGATACAAACTGATGCTTACTAGTATATTACTGATATCGCGATATTGGGTGCTACTCACTCGTGTATTATAGATGTTGCGGTACAAACTGCTACTCGCAAGTATATTAGTGACTTCTCGATACAAACTGATGCTTACTAGTATATTACTGATATCGTGATATAAGGTGCTACTGACTCGTGTATTACAGATGTTGCGATACAAACTGCTACTCGCAAGTATATTAGTGACGTCGTGATACAAACTAATGCTTACTAGTATATTACAGATATCGCGATATAAAGTGCTACTCACTCGTGTATTACTGATGTTGCGATATAAACTGCTACTCGCAAGAATGTTAGTGATGTCACGATACAAACTGATGCTTACTAGTATATTACTGATATCGCGATATAAAATGCTACTTACTCGTGTATTACAGATGTTGCGATATAAACTGCTACTCGCAAGTATGTTAGTGATGTCGCGATACAAACTGATGCTTACTAGTATATTACTGATATCACGATCTAAGTGCTACTCACTCGTGTATTACAGATGTTGCGATACAAACTGCTACTTGCAAGTATGTTAGTGACGTCGCGATACAAACTGATGCTTAATGCTACTTACTCGTGTATTACAGATGTTGCGATATAAACTGCTACTCGCAAGTATGTTAGTGATGTCGCGATACAAACTGATGCTTACTAGTATATTACTGATATCACGATATAAAGTGCTACTCACTCGTGTATTACAGATGTTGGGATACAAACTGCTACTCGCAAGTATGTTAGTGACGTCGCGATACAAACTGATGCTTACTAGTATATTACTGATATCGCGATATAAGGTGCTACTCACTCATGTATTACAGATGTTGCAATATAAACTGCTACTCACAAGTATGTTAGTGACATCGCGATACAAACTGATGCTTACTAGTATATTACTGATATCGCGATATAAAGTGCTACTCACTCGTGTATTACTGATGTTGCGATATAAACTGCTACTTGCAAGAATGTTAGTGACGTCAAGATATAAACTGATGCTTACTAGTATATTACTGATATCGCGATATTAGGTGCTACTCACTCGTGTATTACAGATGTTGCAATACAAACTGCTACTCGCAAGAATATAAGTGACTTCTCGATACAAACTGATGCTTACTAATATATTACTGATATTGCGATATAAGGTGCTACTCACTCGTGTATTACAGATGTTGCGATACAAACTGCTACTCGCAAGTATATTAGTGACGTCATGATACAAACTAATGCTTACTAGTATATTACTGATATCGCGATATAAAGTGCTTCTCACTCGTGTATTACTGATGTTGCGATATAAACTGCTACTCACAAGAATGTTAGTGACGTCACGATACAAACTGATGCTTACAAGTATATTACTGATATCGTGATATAAAATGCTACTTACTCGTGTATTACAGATGTTGCGATATAAACTGCTACTCGCAAGTATGTTAGTGATGTCGTGATACAAACTGATGCTTACTAGTATATTACTGATATCACGATATAAAGTGCTACTCACTCGTGTATTACTGATGTTGCGATACAAACTGCTACTCACAAGTATGTAAGTGACGTCGCGATACAAACTGATGCTTACAGGTATATTACTGATATCGCGATATAAGGTGCAACTCACTCGTGTATTACAGATGTTGCGATACAAACTGCTACTCGCAAGTATATTAGTGACGTCCTGATACAAACTGATGCTTACTAGTATATTACTGATATCGCGATATATAGTGCTACTCACTCGTGTATTACTGATGTTGCATTACAAACTGCTACTCACAAGTATGTTAGTGACGACGTGATACAAACTGATGCTTACTAGTATATTACTGATATCGCGATATTAGGTGCTACTCACTCGTGTATTACAGATGTTGCAATACAAACTGCTACTCGCAAGTATATAAGTGACTTCTCGATACAAACTGATGCTTACTAATATATTACTGATATTGCGATATAAGGTGCTACTCACTCGTGTATTACAGATGTTGCGATACAAACTGCTACTCGCAAGTATATTAGTGACGTCATGATACAAACTAATGCTTACTAGTATATTACAGATATCGCGATATAAAGTGCTTCTCACTCGTGTATTACTGATGTTGCGATATAAACTGCTACTCACAAGAATGTTAGTGACGTCACGATACAAACTGATGCTTACAAGTATATTACTGATATCGTGATATAAAATGCTACTTACTCGTGTATTACAGATGTTGCGATATAAACTGCTACTCGCAAGTATGTTAGTGATGTCGCGATACAAACTGATGCTTACTAGTATATTACTGATATCACGATCTAAGTGCTACTCACTCGTGTATTACAGATGTTGCGATACAAACTGCTACTCGCAAGTATGTTAGTGATGTCGCGATACAAACTGATGCTTACTAGTATATTACTGATATCGCGATATAAAGTGCTACTCACTCGTGTATTACAGATGTTGCGATACAATATGCTACTCGCAAATATGTAAGTGACGTCGCGATACAAACTGATGCTTACTAGTATATTACTGATATCGCGATATAAGGTGCTACTCACTCGTGTATTACTGATGTTGCGATACAAACTGCTACTCGCAAGTATATTAGTGACGTCGTGATACAAACTGATGCTTACTAGTATATTACTGATATCGCGATATAAAGTGCTACTCACTCGTGTATTACTGATGTTGCGATACAAACTGCTACTCACAAGTATGTAAGTGACGTCGCGATACAAACTGATGCTTAATAGTATATTACTGATATCGCGATATAAGGTGCTACTCACTCGTGTATTACTGATGTTGCGATACAAACTGCTACTCGCAAGTATATTAGTGACGTCGTGATACAAACTGATGCTTACTAGTATATTACTGATATCGCGATATAAAGTGCTACTCACTCGTGTATTACTGATGTTGCGATACAAACTGCTACTCACAAGTATGTTAGTGACGTCGTGATACAAACTGATGCTTACTAGTATATTACTGATATCGCGATATTGGGTGCTACTCACTCGTGTATTATAGATGTTGCGGTACAAACTGCTACTCGCAAGTATATTAGTGACTTCTCGATACAAACTGATGCTTACTAATATATTACTGATATCGCGATATAAGGTGCTACTGACTCGTGTATTACAGATGTTGCGATACAAACTGCTACTCGCAAGTATATTAGTGACGTCGTGATACAAACTAATGCTTACTAGTATATTACAGATATCGCGATATAAAGTGCTACTCACTCGTGTATTACTGATGTTGCGATATAAACTGCTACTCGCAAGAATGTTAGTGATGTCACGATACAAACTGATGCTTACTAGTATATTACTGATATCGCGATATAAAATGCTACTTACTCGTGTATTACAGATGTTGCGATATAAACTGCTACTCGCAAGTATGTTAGTGATGTCGCGATACAAACTGATGCTTACTAGTATATTACTGATATCACGATCTAAGTGCTACTCACTCGTGTATTACAGATGTTGCGATACAAACTGCTACTTGCAAGTATGTTAGTGACGTCGCGAAACAAACTGATGCTTAATGCTACTTACTCGTGTATTACAGATGTTGCGATATAAACTGCTACTCGCAAGTATGTTAGTGATGTCGCGATACAAACTGATGCTTACTAGTATATTACTGATATCACGATATAAAGTGCTACTCACTCGTGTATTACAGATGTTGGGATACAAACTGCTACTCGCAAGTATGTTAGTGACGTCGCGATACAAACTGATGCTTACTAGTATATTACTGATATCGCGATATAAGGTGCTACTCACTCATGTATTACAGATGTTGCAATATAAACTGCTACTCACAAGTATGTTAGTGACATCGCGATACAAACTGATGCTTACTAGTATATTACTGATATCGCGATATAAAGTGCTACTCACTCGTGTATTACTGATGTTGCGATATAAACTGCTACTTGCAAGAATGTTAGTGACGTCAAGATACAAACTGATGCTTACTAGTATATTACTGATATCGCGATATAAAGTGCTACTCACTCGTGTATTACAGATGTTGGGATACAAACTGCTACTAGCAAGTATGTTAGTGACGTCGCGATACAAACTGATGCTTACTAGTATATTACTGATATCGCGATATAAAGTGCTACTCACTCGTGTATTACTGATGTTGCGATATAAACTGCTACTGGCAAGAATGTTAGTGACGTCACGATACAGACTGATGCTTACTAGTATATTACTGATATCGCGATATAAAATGCTACTCACTTGTGTATTACTGATGTTGCGATATAAACTGCTACTCACAAGTATGTTACTGATGTCGCAACGTCAATGATTGGTATTAACGATTATTAAGACCACATAAACTAGCTTATTTTGTTACAGTCCTGCGTGTACCAATTCAAGCACTTGTTTAACTGAGTGCTACGGGCAAAACTTCCAGCAGTAATTGACAGTGTATCCCAGTAATTCCTGTAGTTAATAACTTGACAATCATTATATCAAAATAACGTACTTGAGCAGAATCAATTGCTAATTCTGCTACGTGAGATATTTACATTGACGATCATATATTGTTGGAACTGATAACGCCGTATAAGAACTTACGAAAGCTACTTGAATACACACTATCTTCCAATGTACGTATAGGGCATTGGGAACGCCAACTTCCTCTTTTAATGTCATTTTACAAACTGCTTTAAGTAACTACCATAAATTAACTCATTGTGTTGATGTTATGACCTGCGTTATGATGTTTTGATTTTCAACGCCACGAAATTTCGTTTATATTCTGCTCTTAAAACGATTTCTATAGTTTTTTATGTGCACTAATTATGGGCACAAAGGGAAATTACTCGAGTTGTCCCAATAATTTGACAGCTCGGTCTTGATAAAAAAAAGACACTGAAGGACGCAAAAGGGTGGTTTACAATAAAAAAATTAAAATCAAGATCAGTATTAGTCGACGGCAGAATTCCCTTTCATCAGTCAACTATTTTAAAATAAATGACACAATTTCGAATTGCGTCTTATTTACGAATACGGGCGGTAATGCGGACGGATCCCTTTAAAAGATGTAATACATGAACTACTTATTACAGAAATATTGCAACTAAAAGAATCCGGCGCATGTTGCAACGTCGTGTTGACGTCGTATTTATGACGACGTCATAGAGAATGTTTCTGCTCTAAATCGTCATATTATCGCCTGGCACGAAAGAAAGAAACTGCCTCGAAGTCAACATTCGATTTCTCTTCTGCTCCGATACCCAGCACGCTGAAACTCTGGGCATAACAAGAGTTTCAGTCAAAATCTTGTGATCAGTGGCAACTACGTACACTACATATTGACACTTTTCACTGTTTGCCGTCGGTCTTACTCCAGCACATTCTTAACAAACGTCAGCTTGACATCGATTACAGACGACCAACTCTATTGTTATCTTGTGTACATGTTTTTTCCGTCACGGAACTCCTAATAAAAAGTGAATAAACACTCTCTATATTTGAGACTGTTTTTTCATCTATACACAAGTGCTCTGCTGACACACTTTCCGTTATTTGCCTTGTCCAACATCTGTCGTTTCCGTTGGTGTTCTATCGATACGAGGCTGGCATAAAATGTGATAAAAAATCGTTGTTCATCCTTCAACGGTGTTTCCATTTAGTCAGAAAATTGATAGAAACAGCTACTGTAAAGTGTAAATAGAAGTGCTTTCATAGATGTACATATGTAATAATGCACTGACAAGGCATGTGGGAGAAGACATTGATGGAGGGTTTATTGGTTGATACTTTATCATGAATATACAACATCACCCTGTACCTATTAGTATATACGTGTTCTGATTTTAATTTTATTTGGTTATATTTGCTATTAAAACGTTTAATTAATCAATTATAGAAATTAAAATATTTTAATTAAAAAAGTGAAAATAACAATGTCACTTGATAATTATCGAACTGTCGAAGAAAGAAAAACCAACAATATTATGTTTTATGTTTTTTTTAAATAAGTCTGCCACATTATGTTTTATCAATATTGACCAAAATGGTTGATAACTACATGGCATGCACGACGGGAAATTTATATATTCGCAAGATTATATATTGGTGATCCTCTATGACCGAGTTGCCTAAAGCACTGTCGTCTTATTATCGCGAACCTCTGATCGCTGAGGTCGTGGACATCTCGGTCCATATTCTTTCCCAGCTACTTGACGATGGTTGTTCTCAGATTCATTCTTCATTCACCTATACAACTGGACAATCCTTATAAAACATGACATGCTCAAGTTTACTGCTGTATGAATCTGATTAGTTTGTTTATGACGATGTATCATTCATTTCATTTTATTACGGTTAGAAGCGATTCTTACACTTGCGTATATAATGAAACAAGTAAAAGTGAAATGAAAGTTGTTTTAATCTATGTCTCAATTACAAATGGTTAGGTTGAGGTGTATAAAACATTAGATTTGTTACACTAAAACTGTTAACAGCGTAAAGCATGGAAAGAGCTGGAATTATCACAGAGGAGGTAAAACAACTTGAATGTAAGAACAGTTACATTGAGTATATACAATTATTGACACTCATTTTGGTATAAATCTTAAAACATTGACACACTTATTTTTCCTGGTTTAAACTAGTATGACGCTTATGTAGATGCAATGCCCTATTATGGACACCATACATGGCTATGACAGGGGAACGAACCCATGGACCTCTGATTTTGTCTCCATTACTCTTCCACTCAGATTCATAATTATCTGTAGATCTTTACATATGATGTTCACGCTATAGCGAAAACTTCCCGTTGTTTTAGATGGTTTACGTATCTGGAGAAATAGCGTTAGATGGGTCCATGGCGTACGTTACCCAGCAGGCCTGGATAACCAACTCTACCATCAGAGAGAATATTCTGTTTGGTGAACAATATGATGCAGACAGGTATTAACATTTACAATGTACATTGAGTTTTACATACATTATGTCAATATCTTATTTGTCTTATAAAATGTTAAGGGTCATAATGTTTTAAACATTTATGTAAAATTTAGGATAAAGATGTTGTTGACATAGAAGTAAGTTTACAAAACCCCTCACCTTATTTAGCAAGTGTTGTAAAACAATCAGTTTAGATAACTAAGGGTAAGAAATGTGTCACTATTCACTTTTGAAAATAAAGAAACTGGAAGGGATGTTATTCACTCTCGGTTTATAGACCGTTTGGTATACTACTTGATTATTCATTACAGATACGCTGCGGTAGTTGATTCCTGTTCACTACTGGATGACTTTAACGACTTTGTTGATGGAGATCAGATTGAGGTACATGAATACAAGAATACCTTTGTTATTCACCAATAGAATGTACAATGGTACACTTTACAGCATGAGGTGGCACATCATTGCAAATTAATACGTATGGTTAATATATACCAATTAGAATTTTGAAGCTGTTGAATATAAATTTTAAATGTTATATGCACCAAATATGTTGCCTCGGTCAATATTCATTTTTCTGGTGAATATTACATCAAAGTAACAGCTGAACTAGAAATTGTCTCCCTCTCATTCAGTTGAGTAGCATAGCATTGTGGGTTTTACATTCTATATTGTATGTTTATCATGTTACAATATAGTAGCATGCATATATTTGATATTGGTCAGTCTGTAGAGTGAATCTCATTGAGTTAGTCTATATGTATTATTAAAGACTGTCACCTTAAATGGTATTGTTCTAGCCTTAAATGACGTACGTCTGAAATGACGAAAGTCTCGTACGATAGACATTACACATTGTAAGAATTAACATAAATGTTATGTTACGACTCAAAGGTTCAAAATTCGATAAGTTGAAGTAATAATAACAGAGCTGCAAGATCAACTGCAATAGCACCGAAAATAATTGTGAACATATACATCGAATTTTCACATCGTTAATTTGCAGCAATTTTTGTAATAAATGGTTGTTTGTTGAGAACAAATACGGGTAAGACTATTTTCATTCGGAAAATTCAAGGGTTGTTGACTCGGTCAAAACAAAATATTTTACTCAATCGGAATGCATAAGGAATATGCAAATATAGGCTTAAGTCTGATTCCTCCCAGCACTTAAGTGTCCTTTTGAGGTAGCATTCGTTCGTACGTCTGTCATTCAATCACGTTTTGGACCAAGAACCGTACACATTTTAACCAGATTTAGATAAAACTAACAGTTACACACTCTTGACATGAGTCTGTGATTTTATGTTTTGGCCATTTATTAATATAGTTTAAATTTAACATCTCGGACTCCTCTCATATTTTTAATCGATCCAAATGTAACGTGCTTAACAGCCAGAACATGTGCATGTGTTCTAACCATTAAGATTCAATCACATAAAGGGACACAAAGGCCAAAATGCGGTAAATCTATTTTGATTTAGGAAAAACTATGGTCCCTTTTATATTTATATAAATTGGTTAAATGTTAGACAGAACGTAAAACTCAATATCTACTACCCATACTTCACCTGTGATTTCACTATCATAAAGGGTACTAAAAGTTTTCATTTTAGGCATGGTAATGGTCCCTCTTATACTTAAAGCATTCGGTTAAATATATCGATGTCTACTAGAGTTTCGTTAATGAACACATACGACTCTCCACTACCATTAAATTATAATATCTCAGTAACTACTACTTATACACCAATGAAACATAGTTTGTACTCAATTCCATTAAGAGGACTAAAGGGGTACATGCGGTGCGGTAGTTTAGTGGATAAAATGTTTGCCGAACACGCCAGAAGTTCCGGTTTTGATCCCTACACAGCTCTTGTTGGATATTGTCTGCATTTCATTTCTCTTCTTTTACCTTCTTGTTTTTTTTATATGTTACAAAAATATGTAAAGTTAAGCATAGTTATAAAATACATACATTATAAATAAAAGAATTGCAAGTACTATTTATAGCTTCGCAAATGGGAAATTGTAATTTTTTAAGATGTTTAATTTTGCTGTTTTATTTACATATCAGCAATCTTGTGAAAATACGCCATCTTATTACGGAGTACACATATATTTTAGATTGGTGAGAGAGGTATAAACCTAAGTGGTGGACAGAAGCAGCGGATCAGTCTTGCTCGAGCTGTGTACAGTGACAAGGACATATATCTTCTGGACGATCCCCTGTCTGCGGTGGATATCCATGTAGGCAGACACATCTTTTCAGAATGCATCCTGAAACAACTGCACGGGAAAACTGTCCTCTTTGTTACTCATCAGCTACAGGTGCGTGTCACTAGCTATAGATAGATAATTAGTCTTGGTTTAACGTTATTTTCAACAAATTAAACCTTATAACTGACATCTAGCCCTATCATTTTATGAGGCACATATAATCAACCTGGCCATAGACGGTTTCTGAAAAATTAAAAATTATCAAAACTATTTTCTTTTCAAATCGAATGTTCGCAGTACCTCCATCGTTGCCATAAGGTGATGTTTTTAAAGGATGGTGTTGTGACGGACATAGGCACTCACACTCAGATGATGGCCAACGACACAGAATATGCCAATCTTATCAAGGTCTACTATACTAAAGAAAAGGAGAAAGAAGCCAGTCTGGATAATTTAAATAGTGAGTCGGCAGGGATACTTTGCATACTATCACTACTAAAAAACCATACCAAATTGAATGAGTTGATCTTGCCCTTTTGAATAATCAACTTACCTTACATAATGTTGGGTTTCTAGGTTTAGCTCTGTTTCTCATAGCTGTTTCTCCTAATCTGGTCCATAACTGTGTACTACTCAAAACCATGTCGTATTTTAACGATGACTTTGACCTTTACTCAAGTTTTTGCATTTGGCTCTATTTCTATGAAACTGTTTCATGTTTCATTTGGCTCTATTTCTTTCAAACTGTTTCATGAACCAAACTCATTGACTGAGGCAAATGAATTAGCAGAGCTAAATGCCAAATATTTGTAAGCCCTAATAAGTATCCAAAGAAGTCATGATGGTCATCCAAAATGCTGCAAGGCTTTGAGTAGTATTCCCAAATTGGTACAACTATTAATGAGTTTTGTTGTTCTGGGGGCAAACAGTTTCAAAGAATGAGAGCTAAACGCAAACAAATAAACCGTTACAATCTAAAGTCTAATTAAATCATTTGTAGATTTAAGAGTCGTCTAATATACTGTATAGGTTCGAGAAGTATCCATTTTAAAACTATGTACAAAGTTTGGAATTATAGGTCAAACAGTTTCCAAGATACGGAGACAAATCATAAATTCTTAACGCAGGCTATTTTTTTATTCGTAGAGGTCAATGCTATCTGAAACGAATGCTGTTTGGATTTTAGTAGGTTACCGGTACTGCAATATAGCTACAAAGTTTGATGTTTGATTGAAATAATTATGAAATCGGATTATATTAATGTAAAGATACACATGTAGTTTTAAATAAGATCATCCACGTAATAAAGGATGTGCATGTATGCAAATTTCTCTTGTATGTTTTATAAAAAGGAAATAAAAAAAAAATTACAGGCAATATTCTGTCGAGTCAAATTCAGCTCTCCGCTGACCCTGGATATTTGATACGACAGCGAACTCTCTCCCAGGGTTCCAGGAAGAGGACAATGTCCCAGTGTTCCCAGAACAGTGGTGATGGTTCAGGTTTGCGACGTAACAATGGCGACCCGCTCTGTCAGATAAGCGTGATATCCAGCAGAAAAATGAATATAGAAGACGAAAGTTCCCCCCAAAAAGGTCAAATACGATTTCATATCTTGTATATTTCTGTCTACTATTTGGATTAATATATCTTCACTTGAATTTACAGCGTCGTATACTTTGATCTTCAAAAGTTTCTTCTCACCTTCAATGCGTTTTTCCCTTTGTTCATGCCTGCCATTTTTGGAGAAAAATCTATTGTTTTTCTGGCTTGCTCCATTTGTAGCTGAGCGAATATGTTACCGAGCACATTACATTTAACAGCACCTGATAGCATTGTTTTCATTGCAAATAATGAACATGGTGGGCTTTTCCTGAACCTCCTTTTGCACAATAACTTGTCCTTGGAGCAAATTGCACAGCTCAGATCGCGTCGATGTAATGTATCCCAGGATACCAACATGTCAGATTTAGATCCAGGAGTGCGCTTTATCAGTTTATCAATAAACAATTCTCTAGTTTGCTTAAGAAGGTCGCGATCAAGTTACGCCCCCAGGATTTCAGACATGTCGGTTTGTGTGTTATTGATGAGACCACTTTGCTCAGATACATACATGTGTATGGATTTGGAATGTCCGTTAAATTCTTTTTACATGTGTCTAGTCGAGTCTACCATTGTTATCTGGTGTTAATGGGAACGGAGAATACATCTGTGGGTTATACCGGACGCCGGTTGTAAATACGGTACATCCTAATTCACTAGTATCACAGGGCTGTAGGACTGTAGTGGATTTACTAATGCAATGGTAATGCTAACGGTTACTCTTCAAGGCCATGCTCTGAGGCGATGTAAATAACCATCCAACATAGCCTTGTGGCCATTGCGTGATTTAAACTTCAAATATTTAGACAAAGGAAATTTAAAAACCGTATGTGAATTATTGTGTGTTTCTCTTAGCTCTAATTAAAATTTACGTTTAACGAAGCTCTTTCTCTCAACAAATTTGATTATATCATAGTGACTTAACTTCATGAACACAAAGTTTTATACAAACAATGTGTATACGTGTATACGTGTAGTTATGTTCCCTATATGTATATTTTAATAGTTAAGTTATTAAAGTTATTTATTTTAAATGTTTTAAGATTTAGAGGAAAACTTTTCATTACAACTCCAAAACGCTTAAAAAACGTTTAGTCATCGAACGCCTAATGCTAACGGTTAAATAAGTTTAACACATCGTTATTTAATAATAATTAAAATTCGATTAAACCGTTTCATGTTATCCGGAACCAAAATGCTTAGCGCTTACCATTTTTCGGAGTTAAATATTATATTCCATAAATCAGTAATGCATAGCAAACGCATAGTTGTACTATAATATAACACGCATGGTACATTAAGTTGCGATATATAGAATGAATTCATGTGCTCAACCTTTTCCATAATATACTTCTGAATTTTTTAACATAAAATTATTCTGTGATAATGATATAATTGTATGAAGCATCGACGCCTACAACATTAAGACTATGTTCGCTATCAAAAAGTGTTTTAATGAAAAAATTAGCATTGAAAGAAGATAAAAATAAATTTGCACAAGACTAAATACATGTTGAAGAAAAATAAACACTTGTTCATCTCAAATTCTTGTTAAAACGTATATAAACAGCAGTCTTATATAAAATTGTGGGTCTCCTTTAAAAAAATCACTTCATATTAAAATAAAAACTTTTCACCAGAGGTTAAGAAAAAACGTCCAGCATACTGATTTTGATACATTAAGGGTTATAGCCGCAACCTTTAGTGTAACAATTTATCCTTTTTTTACACTTAATGTTATTTATAACAGTTATCCTTAGTGCAACAAAATAAACTTTTATTACAGTAAGGGTCATCACTGTAACCCTTACGACATGAATGCCACGACCCCTGTCTTTTTATTTTTGGTAATGTTGATCTTGACCGCAGACTTTAGAAACGAAACTCGTCTGAGGTATCTTGTTTCTGAACGGCTATATTAAGTTTGATCAAAATTGGAATGAAATAAGACCGGTAGAGCGGTAATGGTGATTTTCATTTTTTACGATGACATTGACTCGAGAATCGTGAAACGCAAATTCAACCGAAGTATCTCTATTCTGAACATATGTGTAAAGTTTCATAAACTTTAATCGGATAAGGCCGGTAGAGCGGTGACAGCAATTTTCTATTTTCAGTAACCGTAACCTTGGCTTTGATCTGCGAAACGTGAAACGCAAATTTGTCCGGGGTATCTTGGTTCTGAACACCTGCGTAGTTTCATTAACGTTGTATTGATAATAAGGTCGATAGAGCGTTGATGGCGATATGTAACATATTTCCCCTTAGTGTAACGCAATATGTTTGTTACACTTTAGGTTGCGGTTATGACCCCTAATGTAACAAAAATTGACTTTGTTACACCAAGGGTTGACACATTCGAAATTTACCTTGCTAGACTTTTATTTACTTTGGAACATATTAACTACAATAAAAGACAAACGTTTGTTCCCGCTACATGCTGTGTTCTTGTTAGCAAATTTAGTTGGAATAGCAAACTAAAATTTGTTTTAAATCATGTCTAACGTTATATCAGACTGCGTTATATCGATAGGTTATAGATACGTATCTGCAAAGATGTATTACTGTAGAAGCATGCAAATCAAGTCTGCCAAATGTGTTAAGTACTCATGAAAACATTGAATGTGTTGTGCTAAAGCTGTAAGACATTATTTTATAATTAATGCAAACAAACAAACATGCTACGATTTTTTGTGTAATTTTCACAGGAGGTAAACTGATTGTAGAAGAGGAGAAATCTCACGGATCAGTTGGTTGGGCAGTGTACAGTGAATACATGAAGGCAGGCGGAGGTTATCTCGTCTATTTTCTCGTCTTGTTAACGTTCTTTATTTCTATAGCAACCCAGACATTTGCCACTTGGTGGCTGTCTCACTGGCTGAACCAGGGAAGTGGGGTAAGTATATTTAACTAATCAATATATATATTTTATGATTGGTGTTCTCTTGTCTGTCCTGGGGCTTGAAGGTGTTTTTTTATTATCTATTTCGTCATATTTTACTTTCTTGTCGAAATGGAAAATTCTTGAAAAACCGTGAAAGCATATGTGCCATTCTCTAGACCATATTGATAATCATAGTGTATCTCCTCTCCAATAAGAGAATTCGTTTTTTTTCGACAAATCAAATTATTCTCTAGTCTGACTGTTAATCCAGTGGTTGTGAGATCGAGACTACACCATTGCTTCTGTAGCGATTTGTTATGAACCTTGCTCTTCGACAATGAGTCTCTCATCAACGAACATGTTGCGAATAAGTTAGTTACTTGCAGAAATAAGGTTTGTCTATTACAGGTTAGCCACCGAACGGATCCTAGGAAAGATGATCGATGAACTGACAGCTGTTAAATAAACTACGCTCCCATTAAAATGCAGTCATTGGGACCCAAATATCCAAAGCAGATTGCATTATTAACGGAACAGCTTAATAAACATTGCAAAATTATTGAAAAACACATTTTGAAATGAGTGTCGTCATCCATGGAAATTAATGCTAATGTCTTTTTATTTTATATATAATGAAATACCCTATACATACCTTAAAAGGGAATAAATCAGGATTTTCAAAACTTTTAAAATCGGCTAAAATTGACCCACGAAATTTATCATACCTACATGCCATCTCTTTTTTAAAAATAGATGGCGTCCAAAGTATAGAAAGGGAGGTAACTTTGCATAACTGTGCAAACGTCGTTACATACAAATCAATGAATAATAAATATGTTATCAATTACTGCCCTGTTGTGTTTGGTTTAAATTTTTCAATAGTTGAAACTCACCCATCAACTGATTATTCTGCTAATACTAATATGGATATATTGATATATTAGTCACCATCAATAATTGTCTTGCTTTCTCTGAAGGTCAATCTTTGGTGAATGAATGTTATTATAATTATATATTACATGCATAATTAACATGTATTGATTTAAAATCACATTAATCAAAGCTGAAATAATTTGATTTCGTTTATAGAATACAACCATAGTAGTGAACAACGTAACAACAATCAGCGGAAGTATATCCGATCATCCGGACGTACATTTTTACACAACAGTCTACGGCGGGAGTGTGGGCATTATGATTCTTACTACCGGATTAAGAACTTATCTTTTTGTTAAGGTATGTTCAAACTTATATATAAAAGGCATTTGGGACATTATTTATGTATGTGTATGTGTAAGCTCATAACTACAGGCCTTGGTTTCATGAACAATAAATAAATTCAAAACAACTTAACATATTAACGAATCAGAATAAACGCAGGATGGAAGTGTAGCCGATAAGGTGTTGGTCGCTTACGCCAGAGGTATTTTGTTCGATCCGAGATTCGTTTCTCAAAACAACACTCCTCAGTCCTTGTATGCCTTGGGAAACGGACTCAAAAGTCATTCATTGGAGGGTTTTCAAACCTCTACCTTGTGGGCAAATGATCCTTTAAGTCAAGTTAATTTACATAAACATATGTTACTGTCCTTTGTGCAATTCGTATGTGCCTTCTCTCCTTTTGAACCAACGCTCGTATTTCAATAAGACAATTTGAAGATTCAGTATGAAATGTAGTCGTGCAAATCCATTTACGGTTCGGTTCAATGATTCTTGGCTAAGTTACAGCCCTTTCCGATGGTGGAATGTATGATATTGTCCGCGTTTCGTTTCTTGGATTCTCACTTCTTCTATAGGAATTCACTGGAACTTGGTGGGAAGTATCAGTCTTAATCCCAGTTCTGCATTACATTCAGGTTTAGTGATTTTTACTGAGTTATGGACCTTTGAGTTTTTCAAATAAAAAGTCTTGCCCGATCTCTACAACCGAAGACCACATTTTGACCAAACTTACTACGAATGATAGACGTAAAGCCTTGACATGCAAATCCACATTACTTTTTTCACACATCCACCACAAATCCTAAAACAGTTTGGAAGAGATATATTTTTAACACTAAAAAACTAAATTTTAAAACATAACTTTAGTTGTGGGGAATTCAATATCGAATAAATAATTCGAGTTCAGTATTTCATCATTTTTACCATGCACATACATATAATTTCTTGGATGAAAGTGAAATATTAGCTCTGAGTTATGACAGAAACATTTAGTAGGTGGCTTTATTGAGAGAGAGAGAGAGAGAGAGAGAGAGAGAGAGAGAGAGAGAGAGAGAGAGAAAAACAAACTCCTTCTTTTATTAAGCAGATGGGGGAGCCATGTGGTTTTATATAGATGTTTCCGTTAGAAACCCTTTATATATTGATGTACTGCCCGCAGGAAACCAACAGCTAACATATACATTCGTTACAGGCAACTTTAAGGGCCTCTAGCACGATGCACAATGACTTATTATACAGTATAATGGACTCCGCTATGCAGTTCTTTGACAAAACACCTATTGGCAGAATTGTCAATAGGTTCTCTTCTGATTTGGATGAAAGTAAGTTTTATGATATAGCTACACTTTTTTTTTTGGTAATTAATTTTTCATAATCTTTTTTAAAATATTTTGTTCAATCAGGGAACAAAAAGCATTGTAATTTACTGACACGAGATTTTAAAGCCATTCCAAGACTATTGTTTGTTTAAGTATGTCCATCATCCCATCCGTATTACAATGGTAACTTTAGCGTGTCATTTATATGTAACCGTCGATGGGAAATGAAATGAAACACACTTTATCTTTAACTAGCATCACATCAAACTGTTTTGTGAGTAAACACATCATATCACCGCTATATCGACGTCATTAAAGTATTTCATTAACTTAACAGGTAAACTCTTGAAAAACTGCTCTGTAAGATTTACGCCTGTTTTGTCATGGCCAGTGTATCTTTGAAAAAAAATTTGCTTGATGTGCTCTTACCTACCTGTTTAATAAAAGAAACACATAGGGTTACTTTTCTGTCGGTGGCGGTGGTTACGTCCGCGCCAGCAATCTACATATAACTCTTGCGTTGGGCTCTTTTTCTCAAAAAACATTTAACGTAGAGTCGCACAATTTGAGCCATAATTTTGTAATTGGCAGTTCGACTCAGAACCATGTAGCTCTTATTCTGGTGACCTTGATCTTTAAAGATGAATACAATAGCCCACATAACGTTAAGTATTCATGATTAGCTCTGTGCACCAGAAGCTGTTTGGCATAATGTGACCAATAGTTGTGATATAAGACATACTACTAAAATATGCAGATTGCATTCAGGTGACATAACTATGGATGAATTAAGTAGCCGATACACTGTTAAATTTGGTCGTTAAGCTCAGTTTCTCGAGAAAAAATTTTTTGTTCTAGAGTCAGTAATTGGTATATATACGAGGGGGATCAGAAAGTTCGTAGACTTTTGCCATAACTTTTTTATTTATCATTGTATTCTAATAATTCTCAAGGAGCCGGTGCCGCTACATATTTGAAGTAATTTTGCAAAAATTTGATAATTTTTCACATTTAGTTTTTTTTTCTATAGTAACTATGGAAACGTCGATTTACGTAGTCGGGTCAGTTTTTGCTTTTTTCCAACCTATACTATTCAAACAAGTGTAGCGTTGCCAAAATGGGTTTTATTTTTAAATAAAAAATATCAATGTGTGCTGCATTGTATGCTTGTTTACATACTTTAAAAAAATGCCACCAATTATGCGCATCTCAACATGACGTCAATATTATGATGTTACGGTATGCCATTTTGTTAGAAACAAAATGACGTCGGGGCACTTGAAATGGATTATCACGCGGAATACTGCAGTTCAGTAAAGTTCTGCCCCATGTTAGATAATACACCTGCTCAAACAGAAAAACAAAAGTATGTACGGTTAATCTTATGTTTCAACGTCTCTAGTGTTTAAATTTCACGAAATTAATGTTTTTTAGAATGCTGGTAATCAGTCATTGAAAAGGAGCAAAGGGGAAGTCGATTTGAAGACATATTAGAATTAAAGCATGTTTTACAGAATGTTGTGTTCAGTATACCATCTTCTGATTTCGTAAACATGTTCACTCAATGGTGTAATGGTAGCAAAAACGTAAAGACCACGGAGGAGAGTATTTTGAGAACGAGTGACTCAGTAAATTTAATACAAAAGCACCTATTAAAAATTTTGACGTTGATTTTTGTTGAATACAGCGTCATCATTTTGCCCCGACTTATCTTACTGCTATGCTTTGAATAGTGACTTATTTTCTTAAAAGTTGACGTATCATGCCAAAATTTTCAAAATATGTCCCACATACATTTATTTTAAATACAATATCAATATTTTGCATTGTATAACTGATATAAATAAGTTATGGCAAAAATCTTCGAACTTTCTGACCCCCCCTCGTATATGTGTTGTTGATAAAACTACTCCAAACAATTCGGAATCTTTTCAAATGACCTTTACGAATAAGTAACTTAACATACAAAAAAAAGATTTTTTTTTAGGTTGCCTACGTTTCTCATTAACTGTTTAGCCTAAAGTTGACATATTTGGTCACAATTGTGTTGCAGTGGTATTACTATAACTGATGTATACTTACTTTCAATGACCTTGACCTCTAAATATCATTAACTTTAGCTACAAAATATTAAGTTGTCCGTTTCTTTGAAACTGTTCGGCCACTAACGTCTACATTTGGTAAATAATTGTGTTGTATGAATGACTTCTCATAAAACATGCAGAATGCATTTTATGTGTTCTGTGTTTTATAGCTCCGTTTCTTTAAAACTATTTCACCTCGAGTCATTGAATGCTGTTGATAGTGCGGTATTCACCATCCAGTCTTTAGAATATTCTTAAACTTGAATGCATTTTGAGACCATATCCGGAGACCAGACTTTGCAAGCATGTACGAATAGTAAATATATAGTCAAATAAACTCTTACTTTTATTCTGTCTGGATTTTTTTTCAAGTTTAAGTATAAGAATATTCTCAAGAAATTGGTAAATACGAAACCAGGGTTTGATGAAATTCATAGTTTCAATCGAATACTATTTCTGGCACAAATGGATAAAAAATGTGAATTTTCCGTGTTTCTATAGTATCCCTCAAAGTCTCCTCACAAGGCCCTTCTATAAATACCTATCACTTTTAATCCCAGGGACCCCAAAGACACGATTTATACAAATCTGTTAGAATTTGATGATCACTTCTTTAACTAGAAATAACTGCAAAGCTTTATCAAGACACATAAGCAAGGCAATGTCTTTCATAAAAGTCTGGCTAAAACAATTGAAAATATATGCTGCCTACCTCCCCACATTAAAAGAATATGGGTCGGGACAAAGTTATAACTTTTTTAAATTTTGGCTTCATTCTGATAGCTTGATATCAATATTGTTATGGTAACGGATTGCCTTATAGTTACTCATATTTTATATGATTATGCATATGTATTTCAGTTGATGTTCGGCTGCCAACCACAAGTGAAATGTTTATACAGAACCTATTGTTAATACTATTTGCCATGGGCATAATTGTTTATGTGTCGCCATGGTTTTTGCTCGCTCTTATTCCGCTCAGTATTTGTTTTCTGGTGTTAAATGTCATTTTCATAGCTGGGGCAAGTATTATAAAAAGTATTGTAGTTTTTTATTATATAAATTATTGTAATTTTTTTTAATCAGTTTCGCTTTTCCATAATATTACTAGACTATTTGTGTTGTTCTTATCAATTCTGACTAGTAAAATTGAGTTTCTGAACTTGGATTATTTGATGATCGGACAGTCGTGGGTTTGATCCTCCGCGGCGGCTATGTGTGGTGTCCTTGATCAAGCCGGTTTTCCTCGTATGTTTCATGCTAGTTCTACCCAGGCATACTTGGAACGTAATTTGTTTCACAATTGAAGTAAAATAAATAATTTTAAACTAAAAATATTAAAACATCATTTCTCATATTGTTTATCAAATAGAAATTTTATTTACGAGTGGAATTTAATCAAACTTGGTATGCTCATAAAACCTTCAGTGAGTTTGAAATCAGTTCATTTATTTTAACTATTATGTGCAATTGAATACTTTTAAAATATATCTTTCTTTACTGGTTTATCAACTATATGTTTTGATTTGATTTGATGTCATCAAAAAAAAACCTAGATGAGCTTGAAAATCGACCTCAAGCGGAGTTAAGTGCCCTTTAAACAAACTCTGATTTATTGCATGTTGTGATAGATAATTGAAGTTTTATTTTATTCAGGTCCGCGATTTGATGCGCATGGTAGCCATCACCCGATCGCCAATTATAAGCCATGTAGCAGCATCGGTCCAGGGAATAAGCACAATCTATGCACATGGTAAAACTGACCGGTTTATCGAAAAGTAAGTGCCGGGCGACACTATTAGATTAAAATGGAATTCAAATGATTTGATCAGAATATGGCGTAAAGACTTTTCACAAAATATTATATTTTGACATAAAAGTCGCGAAATATCTTAGACTTGTCTTACATTAGTCTCACTGCTGTGACTGTATGTTGAATCTCAGATAAGAAAGATATATATTCTACTAGATTTATCCTGAGGTCTTTCTCTACCAATTAAACTGGATACAATAACTAACTTGTTATTTGTTGAAAATGGCATTTAACCCCATACCTTTTTCTCCTTCAGACACATACATAACAACCGTCCTTTGTCGCTAATAAATCAAAATATTTTATGCAGCTTAAACAAAAAAAAGTCACCTCGCGTTTTAAACATATCTATAATTTTCAAACTATTTAATGTGTCAACATGTTTTGTTCACGAGTAAGAGACGTATCGGCTTATAGGAATCCATGCACGGAATTGTTTGTCATTCATTTATAACAAATAGCATTAGCTGATGTTTATGTCATTTTAAATACACAAGCTATAGGAGATAACTATTATTTGAACGAATATTTAGCAGGTTCTGTATTATTCTGAATGGATTTAACACCATTTTCAACACGTTTCATGTTATATATGGCATATCCAGTTTTAATGAATCTGAGTAGAACCACCAGTAACTGACAAACAACTGTTTTATTTCTACGCATTACAATCGATAGGGAAAAAATGAAAGCTTCTCCATATATTTTCAAATTTTCTTATGTACAGCTGTTGTTTACAGGCTTGATGATTTAATTGACAAAAACTCCACCTTCTTTTACCTGTTTTACTGTTCGAAACGCTGGCTCGCCGTGCGTCTGGATTTGATCAGTATATGTATGGTTGGAGTGACCGGTGTTTGTATCGTACTCACCTATGACAACATCACACCAGCCTTGGCTGGCCTAGCCATGTCATTTGCAATTCAGGTATGCTTATACTTATAGTTAGCTATATTGTGTTACGATAACAAGAGCTTATGCCGTGGTGTGCTTTTTTCTCAGGTGTCTTGCCTGTCATGCTGTTGTGTTTTGTTTGTTGTATAACTCTATCATCCTCTTTGGTCCATCGTGTCTTAGATGTTGCAATGCTGTCATGTCACATGTCAAATTGCTCGTCGTCATACCATCTATCGTGTTTCTTGTCTTGTTGGATGAATTAACACCTACATTTACTGCTTTTTCTGTTGCCAATCATGTTCTCTGTCCAATCACCTATTCCGTCACCTATCCTGCCAACATCATCAGGTATGCTATCTGTCCGAACTTCTGTTTTATAATCTATCATTTTGTATATATTGCCAACGTTATGTTGTCTTGTTCTGTCCTAATTTTGCAATGTCATCTGCCCTAAAAGGATGCGCTTGTGACAAGGGTCTGTACATGCGAGGGGACAGATGACAGGGCTGATGGAATAACAGGTGACAGAGTCGGTGAAAAGAGAAATGCCATCAAGTGAAGAGTCGGCGGATAAAATAAATATAAGCGGTGATATGGAAAAAAGACAGCTGATAGGATAGGTTACAGCACATATGACAGGATAAGTAATATGAAAGGTGACATAACAGTCAGCGTGACAGGATCAGGAATTAAAAGCGTGACGTGGCTGTTTTGGTCGGGCAACAAGCTAAATTGCAGAACAGATTCTGAGATAAAAGACTACATGTCCTGCATCTACATAGTCTCAAATAAAATTGCAATTTCTGGCAAATTTAAGTATCATTATTATAACAGCGATATACATCAGCTTTTTCTTTCTATTATTTTACATGTAACTATTATTCACCCGTTTCTCATTATTGCATTTAAACATTGCAGATGACAGGGTTTTTCCAGTTAACAATGAGAAAACTAATACAGATTGAGGCCAAGTTTGTGTCAGTGCAGAGACTTAAACAGTACTCAGCGGTGAGTCGAGAATAGTTAAATGACATTTAGACACTATCATATAAGAATCCTAAATACATGTATAATGAGACTTCTCAATTACATGTATAATGGGCAAGTTTGAAATTTTCATTTTCTTTATTCTGTATAATCACCGATAGATGTAAGGAACTTCAAGTCCCAAACTACATATCTTATACCAGATAAGCTGTTTATAAATAGCAGTTTTCAACTCAGTTCTTAAAACTTATTTAATTTCAGAAACCAATGACGTGGTTGTTGTAATTGCTGTAGCAATTTCTCAATCAGGGAAAATGCGAAAAACAATAAAAAATTAAATAATGCCATCCAAAACACTTAACAAATGTTTGACTCTGCTATATTATGAGTAGGGTAGTATTTGTACTCGCCACACCTGCGTCAGGGATTTGATGTCATAATGCTGACGTAGGTTTGCATAAGTGTATATGATTATACATTGAGGCAGAATGTAACATATCGGTCTCTAGAATTTGACTGGAAAGATCAGCTTGAAGGTTAGTTGTGCATTTCCCATACGTATTCAGAGATGTTTCGCTGATTTATGATTTTTTTAATTTACCGAAAGAAAAATTTTACCGTGTTTCTTCGACACAACCAACGACCGCATTTAAACCTCGATGTGAATTTCAAATCTGGTTTTCATTGCGGTTTTAGGTTTTTTCTCGAAGATCAATCACCTAAAGCTCGTCAGATTTGAACATGAACTTAAATATTTAAGATCATTTTCAGAAGTGTATGAGGAGCAGACATACTTTTCAAAAACACAATGAAAGAATTGTCGGAGATTGGATAAGGATAGGGAACCTTATTTTATATATACAGGATGTGATGTCAGAAGCACCTGCTTTAATCAAGGACAATAGACCACCAGCAGACTGGCCAAAAGAAGGAGAGATACAATTTGACAAGTACGCTATGAAATACCGAGATGATCTGCCTTTAGCACTCAAGGGTATAACGTTCATGGCTAAACAGAAGGAGAAAATTGGAATTGTGGGCCGGTCAGGTTCGGGTTAGTTGGTATTAATAATTATATTTCATTTAGTGTGCATTGTTAGTTGTGTATTAGCCTGGTATTTGAAATTAAGACTCATTTAGAAATTGCAGGTGCAGTGACATTTATGTAGAATAGATTATTAAACTAAGTTATCGTAGCGTAGTTCGATTAAAAACATGAGCTAAGAGCTGATACGAATCGCATTAATTCGTCCATTTCCTGGGTAGTGGTTTAAATGTAGTATGTCTAAAAATCGCTATGGATATCTAAAAAAATAATATTATGTTTAAAACAATTGCAAATAATTTCATTTGTAAATAAAAGAAGAATTATGCAAATTAATTTTAATTAAAAATATAAGGGGAGTTATATGACATTTCAAATCCACGAAAACGTAATAATCGAATTGGTGAATCTAAATTCTTAAAACAAATCTCTCATATACTGCTCGACGACGTTAATCTTGTCATATGGAATCGTTCAAAGATAAACAAATGTCAAAACCTGGTAAACAATATAAAGGACCAAAAAGCGATCAAATCTAATAAGATGTTACAACTTACGTTGACATTTGTGACCGGAGATCTATTCTTGCCTAAGCTGGGTGTACAGATTTAAAAAGCTAAGACATCATTTTTAAATGTATTTAATGATATCTTGGTGACATAATCATAATAATAGGGATCATTGAGTAAACAGAGACATGACTTAGGGAAGATATGTTTTGCCAAGGCTGATATTTTGAAAATTCCGATTATACTTCCTTTAACGCAATGTTAACCAAATGACATATTATATATGATATATACTTTTCGATATGTGAAGCAGAATGAATCTGTTAAACCACCGTCCTTCCCCGTGAGTAATTGGCACACTCTCTCACAAAATGGTTGAACCGGGTTTGGCTCAACACACGACAGCAGCAGTAAGAAGTAGGCGGTAACACGACAATGGTTTCGTCCACAAGGTCATTAAGGGTCAAATATTTCCTTGGTACTATCAGTATTGTGAGTTTTGTGAGAGGCTTTCATATGAGAACAAGATTAAACCAACAGTTTCAGTTTGATATGCAGTGTTAATATTATCATCTACGATAATAGTAATATTATTTATTCCCCCGATGTCGAAGATTTAAATGCACAAAGTGTTTGACCTGTCCGTCCGTCATTCCGTCTTTTACTCTGCTCGTAACACTTCTGCCTTTGTAACCCCAAATACCCGACAATTTAAGGTATGAATTTGGTTAGTTGCAAATTAAGCAATGAATTGTCTATTCAATTAAAGAACGTTTGCTTTGCAGGTAAATCATCGTTGGGTGTGGCCTTGTTCAGACTGGTGGAACCAGCTGCCGGTTCAATATATATAGACGGTATAGACATCACCAAGATCGGACTTGAGCATCTGAGATCTCATCTAGCAATCATTCAACAGGACCCGGTCCTATTTATAGGAACTGTGAGGTAAACATTCTCTTCAACTAAACTTCAATTATGCGTCATATAGCTTAAAACACCAGCTGTATTTTTATTGAGTCATTTTTTGACTACCATACTGCTGAAAGCAGCAACAATATTTATATTTAACCAGTTTTGTATTAATGCAGCTGAAGCAGCAACAATTTTGATATTCAACCAATACTGTTTTAATGCAGCTGAAAGCAACAGTTGTTTTTAACCAGGTTTTTCAAATTGAAAACCTTGTTATTAGATCGGCGAAGTCGGTTATGGGCGGCATCAAGTTTTTCGTTTCCGTTCAATAATTAGAGTATTTTTCATCGGAACTGAACCAAACTTATACAAATGTGTGTAAGGCCAAGGTCGATAACCAGCCGGTACGGACCATAATCTTCAAAGTTATGGCCCTTTAATTAGTCAAAAAATGCTAAAATTGCCCGTTTCCGCTCAATTACCAGGGTATTCTTTTCAGAACTGAAGCAAACTTACACAAAGCTTGAATCTTTATAAAATCTAGGCCAAGTTCAATAACTAGCCAATTCAGACTATTATATTTGAGAAATGGCCCTTTAATTAGTCAAAAATGCTAAAATTTACCGTTTACGCTTAATCACTAGAGTTTTCTTTATCTGAATAGAAGCCAACTTACACAAAATGTGAATCTCTATAAAATCTGAGCCAAGTTCGAAACCCAGCCAATTCTGAGCATAATCTTCAGAGTTATGGCCCTTTCATTAGTCAAAAATGATAAAAATTGATTGTTTCCGCAATCAAGCTTATACAATTTTTCTAGCGGTAAAGTAAAAATAATCTTTTTCTTTTGTTATTTTGATGAAGATACTAAAAAAGTTGGGATTGATGTATTGATATATATTAAAATGACTCCTTTAACATGCACATTTTTATCTTGAAAATGGTTTGCGTTGCCCTTGCTAAGTTGATAGTCATGAGGCAAAAATATTATAAAAAATACAAATTATTTATTAGAGAAATGTATAGGTCCGTTTAAATTTTTTACAACATAGCTAAATTTTTCATAATGTTTGATGCATTTTGTAATATATTTTAAACTCAAACATCGTGTTTAAGAAATTGTTGCTATCCGTTGAGCATGTATGACTTACCTCCTATCGGTTAGTCTGATTATGTTTCAATATTAAAAAAGTATTTTTAAAAAGTGCATTCATGTTAAATAACTCTCCACTCTGTCTGTTGCATTGTTTTCTCTCGTTTTTTTAAAGGTATAATTTGGATCCAATTGGTCACCATAAAGACACTGAACTTTGGGAGGCATTGGAGAAGTGTCATGTTAAAGATACGGTTAGTGTTTGGTGAAATCTTTGTTTTGGTGGGCGGGACTGTTGTAGAAGTAGGCGGGTCATTGCGCTTGTCAATAAAGTATTTACTGGTATTCAGAAATCTTTTAGCCGTAATGATTCAGGGAAATGCCATGCTAACCATACTGTAAGTAACTTAGTCATGGGTGTGATCTTGGTTTTGATGGGCGGTTTGTTTTAAAACTAGGTTGGTCAATGCAGTTGTCATAATGCTTTTTAGAATTTGATTTAACGCCATTTTCAACACATTTCAGATTATATATGGCATATCTAGTTTTATTGGTGGAGGATGACCTTAGAATGAATCTGAGTAGAATAACCGTTTGTCAGCAAGTAACTGGCACACTTTCTAACATAACGTTTTCTGACCTACGACCTTAGGGTAGAGATGTAAGTGATACTGAGGTCACAGAGCAACAGAGGACATCGTCATAATGATCATTTCGATTTTGAGTTGTTTAATTTGAAGATTCAAGGAATTATCATGTAAACATATAGTATTACTGTGGTGAGTGACACTTTGAAGTGATGGATGGAGTCGTTGTAGATGAAGGCTGGACCGTGGTGTCTTTTTCAATTTAAGAGTATACTGTGCTTAGAAAACATGTGGTGAATACTATTAGAGTTATACAGTGTACATGTAATTTATGTCATTAAACTTAATGCGAAGGGATTTTTTAATTCTTTACACAAAAAGTCACGTGAATAACGCCATTTGTGACATAATTGTACATAATGAACTTTTTTGTTTTCTTTTTCAGATTTTATCCTTTGAATTTAAATTAGACCACATGGTTAAAGAGAATGGTAAGACTTTCTCTGTGGGGGAGAGGCAGCTACTGTGCATGGCAAGAGCATTACTTAAAAACAGTAAAGTAAGTAATGAATAAAGATAATGAGTATAATTATGTGCTGGTATAGCTAGGATATGTGAGTAAAGAATTAAGATAATGAATATATGTGTTGGAATAGCTAGGACATGTGAGGGCTTTACCGTAAAACAAAGACTGTAAGAAATGAATTAAGATAATGAATATATAATTGTTGGTATAGCTAGGACATGTGAGGGTTTTACTGTAAAAAATAACAGAAAATATGTAATGGATTAAGATAATGAATATATGTGTTGGTGTAGCTAGCACATATAAGGGCTTTACTGTTAACAAGAACAGAAAATAAGTAATGAATACTAGGCTAACTCCATATTTTTCCAAAATTGCTTTTATTATATATTCTGAAAACTTATCAAACTCCCCTTAATCTCTCAAAATATCTTGAATATATTCAAAGCTTTAACAAAAATATTTAAATTTTAAGAAAATATGCTATATCAAACTATTCATTTTTTTGAGTGCAAAACTATGTCTATGTAGAGTTAGCTCTAGTTTTGCACTTCTGTCTTTTATAAGTGCAAAACTATTACTAACTGGACCTAGACGTAGTTTTGTACTGAGAAGTAATATGAAACATAGACTATTTTTTTTATTATTTTATGACATATAAAATACAAAAATTGTTGTTTCTTAAAAAAGCAAGTTATTGAAATATGAAAAATGTCAGTACTTGTTCTTGACCTTCAGCCAGAATTGCCACCATTATTTCTGTTTTACAGATGAAAATAAAATACTTTAAAATGCAAGAGTCAAATCATGTAAAGAAGGTCGAAAAACATCAATAATCAGTTGGTGGGGTATTTCGAAAAATAAAATAAAATAACCACACAGGAGTATCATATGGTTAAGTTCATGTCAGTTCATGTATGTGGAAAGTTAGTTAACAGAAGTCAACAAGGATCGCTGCTATTAATATTTTTCAATTTAACACAATAACACAACTCATTATTTTTAACAATAGAATTAAAACCATGACTTACAAGGGAACCCCTGTCAAAATGTTCGGCTTTAACACAAAATGATAATTATTTCCCAGTAACTAAAGATATTAGACAAGATATTACTCCGGGACAATAGACAGAAAGAGGAATATTTACAAGACACTGAACTTCCAAATCAGTGGAACAAATAAAATTTGATACTTTCAGCACATCTCTTCCGGTAAGTGAGCATCAATTCTCATACTTTGAGAAGGAAATGTTAAATGAAAGTTTCTCAAAAACATGGATTCTGTTAAAATTAAAAAGGATAAGAAAAGAATATGAAACACAAATTTTAAAAGAGTGAAAAGGTGCTAAAGGGAGCCTGTATCAGGTGGTAACTCTCTATATATATCTTAAAAATAAAATAATTATCAAAATGGATAAAAAGCATCTCATTATCATTAATAAATATAAACCGAATAGTTTAGTATATCAAATCCACCAAAACGTGACAAAATCAATATGTGAATTAGAGTGGTAAACTTGAAACGAAATCCAATTAGGCAGCACTTATATACTGTTTTACGACCTTCGCATCGTCATTCTGACTCTCTCAGATGAAACATTTTTACTATGTGTAAACCTGTATAACAGATCAAACTGAAATCAAATGTTAGGAAAGTCCTTTTCAATATATTAATTTGGCATGTTTAAATAAATATCGATTGGTAATATTATTATTATAAGCATGATATATTAGGGGAAAAAATGTTTTTATCAAGTTTAAAATTTTGAAAAACTCCGGTATAGTCCCTTTAAGCACATTATATATCTCAAAATTTAATTGAGGATAATTTAGATTCAACCAATGGAACACAGTTACTGTTATAAAGTAGAAAGGGTGCCGTGTGATAAAGTTACTGTAGAGGAATAAATTGTTCCAAATACTGTTTAGAGGGCACAATGATGCATAGATAATCACAAAACAGCTGAAGAAACGACCATACACGGTGTATTTGAAGAGTTTGGTCAGGATTTGGACATTGCTTGGGGAAATTACTATAAAAAGGGTCTTTGAAGAAAGTCAAAGTGAAATACAATGCATTGAGTTTGAAGTAGATTATGATGACATACTATAGAATGAGGCTTTAAACAAGAAATAATTGATCAGAGTGAACCACAATCAACTGAATTGAAAGTTGAGTATTTGGACGTGGCCGGCGAAGCTGATACCATAAAACCTATGGTGGAACTGGATGACAATAGCATATAGGAAATGGCAGTTATGATGGGTGGGTTTCTAAGCAGTACACACCATGCTAGATGCAGAAATAGGAAAAGAAATTCAGATAATTGGAGGAGAAATAAAGCTAAAGAAAATAAATTGTATTACTGGACAAAATTGTATTAATAAGTAAGGAAAAATCAACAAACTAAGAAAATTAAGAAAAGCTGTGTTGTGAACTGTATATTTAAACCACACAATGTGTTCACTGAGGAAGACAGGGATGATATTAGGAAATACAACATGACAAAAGCAGTTTCATCTGAAGTATTCTGCTCCACAGAATAAAGAAGTAAAAACAGTCCAGTAATCAGAAAGGAGAAAATTAATTTACGTGGACTTTACCATTAAATGGAACATTTCTCCATACTTTGATTATTTCCTACAAGACATATTTGAGTTTAATAATATATACATATTAATATATACATATAACTTGAGCATTCACAGTAATAGGCTAAATAGAACCCCACAAGACAAAGTGATGATGTAGTATCACACATAAAGTCATATAAGGCCGTAGAAAGCCATTACTGTAGGAAAGATAGTAAAAAAATGTATCTTAGTCCGGATCCCAATATATAGCACAAATGCATCAGCTTTAATTAGAGCAATATATAAAAAACAAAGTTGTTTCTCTCGTCTCCTTTGATTTTCACTTCAACATTGCTTTTCAAAGGCCTAAGGACCAATGCGATTTATGTACGGTAATGCTTTCAAAAAAGGCTAGAGAGTGACAACATGAAAAAGAATTATGACAGTCATATAAAAACTAATTGAGGTGCTCAAATTAAAAATAAGCAGTATGTTTCAATGCTGTGGTATTCTATTCAAAAATTTGAATTTAGAATCTGTGGAATAAAAATATTTAGAGAAGGTCACACTCAGAATGAAAATGATTGTAATGAAAGGGCATGTCGCAAAATTTGTGTATATACAACAGTATAGTGGGCCACTGTTACAAGAACTTCATGTCGTAAAATCCATACCATGCTATGGAAATGGAATTGCCAAGTTCTGTATCAAAAATGCTAAAAAAATAACCTGGATTTGGAATTGAACAAAGTTCATTGGACAGATGCAAGATCATTCAAAATAGAAATACAGTAGCTTTTACGTATAGTTACAATGGTTCAGTGCACATTTCAGATCTAGCTCAGTGGTTAAGAAAGTCACACACTGTGATGTATGTGAAAGATACTGTGCTATTTAGATTGCATTAGCAGTACCCTATGATTACATTTGAAAAGAGATCTCATTTCCTTATTCAGGTCGGATGTGATCCCCCCATTCATGTCACATGTTTTACGCAGTCCTTTCTCATGGGATTCCTAACTATTGAATTGAATAGTTGAATATTTAGCTTCATTTTTGTGCCATCGAGGTCTAACACGATCAGTTAACCTAACCACTGTTTCCTAGGATCCTTAAAGGTTAACCAGTACTTGATCACACCCAATCTCTGCAAGTAACTGATACTTTCCCACTTGAATCAGCGGTGAGAGGCGATTGATGATGAGACACAATGTCGTATATCAATCATCACGACCTCACGACCCCTAATCGGGCCCAGCAGATTCCTACCTAATTTATAGAACGGTAATAAGGGGTATTGGTTACCTTTACGAGGTATGTGCTAAAAGGATCCTAAAAAAACATGCTTTGTGTTATGAATGAAATAAATGATTGATTTGTGTCATTTATAAGTTAAGAAATAACTATTTAGTAGTTTTAGGGCTACTTTATCAAATATTTTATGATAAATGTTAGTCAAGATATTTTTCGATGTCGAGTATTTTGTTTGAATCTGCAAATTTGAATGAATTTATTCAATTATTGAAAGTAACTGTCATAGTATTTAAATTGAATTACTTTAACCTCGAAATAGTTTTAAAATTTATTTGGTGACATATATCTAACTTGAATTAGTACTGGTTTTACATCATTTCTTACACCATTTCATTAATTTTAAGCGCGAAACTATGACTAACTTGACTTAGTTTTGCGCTGAGTTTTTTTTCCCCCAACAATTCATTGATTTTCAGTGCAAAACTATTGCAAAATCAAATTAATGATTTTAAACTGTTAAGAAAGAGTTTCACATGAAAATAAATATCAACATTGGTTTTCAAACATTTACCAGCACACAATGCAGAAACAATACTTACAAAATATCAAAAGGGAAAAAAAGTAGAATGTTTTTCACTCCCCTGTAAAATTTCCGAAAATGGAGTATTGCGCTGAGCCATCGATGTGGGGGCTTTACCGTAAAAAAAAACAGACAGTAAGTAATGAATTAACATAATGAATATATGTGTTGGTATAACAAGGACATTTGAGGGCTTTACTGTAAAAAAGAACAGACAGTAAGTAATGGATTAAGATAATGATTATATGTGTTGGTATAGCTAGCACATGTAAGGGCTTTACTGTAAAAAAAGAACCGAAAGTAAGTAATGAATTAAGATGATGAATATATGTGTTGGTATAGCTAGTACATGTGAGGGCGTTATTGTAAAAAAGGAACAGACAGTAAATAATGAATTAAGATGATGAATATATATGTTGGTATAGCTAGGACATGTGAGGAATTTACTATAAAAAAAGAACAGACAGTACGTAATGGATTAAGATAATGAATATAAATGTTGGTATAACTAGGACATGTAAAGGCTTTTCTGTAAAACAAGAACAGAAAATAATTAATGAATAAAAAAATGATTATATGTTTTTGAATAGCTAGCACATGTGAGTGCTTTACTGTAAAAAATACCAGAAAGTAAGTAATGAATTAAGATAATGAATATATGTGTTAGTATAGCTAGTACATGTTAGGGCTTAACTGTAAAAAAAGAACAGACAGTAAATAATGAATTAAGATAATGAGTATATAAGTTAGTATAGCTAGCACATGTGAGTGCTTTACTGTAAAAAAAGAACAGACAGTAAATAATGAATTAAGATGATGAGTATATGTGTTGGTATAGCTAGCACATGTGAGGGCTTTACTGTAAAAAAAATAACAGAAAATAAGTCATGAATTAAGATGATGATTATATGTGTTGGTATAGCTAGGACATGTGAGGAGTTTACTGTAAAAAAAAGAACAGAAACTAATTAATGAATAAAAAAAATGATTATATGCTTTGGAATAGCTAGCACATGTGAGTGCTTTACTGTAAAAAATAACAGAAAGTAAGTAATGAATTAAGATAATTAATATATGTGTTAGTATAGCTAGTACATGTGAGGGCTTAACTGTAAAAAAAGAACAGACAGTATGTAATGGATTAAGATAATGAGTATATATGTTAGTATAACTAGCACATGTGAGTGCTTTACTGTAAAAAAAGAACAAAAAGTAAGTAATGAATTAAGATGATGAATATATGTGTGTTTGTATTGCTAGGACATGTGAGGGGTTTACTGTAAAAAAGAACAGACATTAAGTAATGGATTAAGATAATGCATATATGTGTTGGTATAGTTAGTCCACGTTAGAGCTTTACTGTAAAAAACGAACAGAAAATAAGTATTGAATTAAGATAATGAATATATGTGTTGGTAAAGCCAGCACATATGAGTGCTTTACTGTTAAAAAAAGAACAGACAGTAATTAATGGATTATGATAATGAATATATATGTTGGTATAGCTAAGATACGTAGGGGCTTTACTTTAAAAAAGAACAGAAAAAAAATGAATAAATAAAGATGATAAATAAATGTGTTGGTATAGCTAGCACATGTGAGGACATTACTGTAAAAAAAGAACAGACAGTAAGTAGTCGATTAAGATAATGAATATATATGCTGGTATAGCTAGCACATGTGAGTGCTTTACTGTAAAAATGAACAGAAAGTAAGTAATGAATAAAAATGGTAAATATATGTTTTGATATAGCTAGCACATATGAGGGCTTTACTGTTAAAAAAAGAACAGAAAATAAGTAATGAATGAATATGATAAATATATGTATTGGTATAGCTAGCACATGTGTGGACTTAACTGTAAAAAAAAGAACATAAAGTAAGTAATGAATAAAAAATATAATTATATGTGTTTGTATAGCTAGCACATGTGAGGGCTTAACTGTAAAAAAGAACATAAAGTAAGTAATGATTAAAAAAGATAAATATATGTGTTGGTATAGTAAGCACATGTGAGGGCTTAAATGTAAAAAAAAAACAACAGAAATAAAGAAACGAATAAAGACGATAAAAAATGTTTGTTGGTATAGCTAGGATATGTGGTGGCTTTACTTTTTACTTTAAAAAGAACGGAAAATAAGTAATATTTAAAAGACACTTTTTTTTATTTGCAATAGGATATTTGAGAGCTGTGCTACAAAACAGTAAGGTTATTTATATAACTAGATCAAAATAGATAAATTTTGGGTAAGAAATGATGAGGGCTTTACAGAAAAAAAGAAAAATAAATAAGGAAGAACAGTCTTTGTGAGTAATGCTTTTAAAGTTCAACCAATAAAAAACTGACTGATGACATTAAAGATGAAGAGAGCTCATGTTCACGTTTTCATTTTTTTCGATCTGAAACGATATAATAAGGAAATTAATAACTTTTTTTTTTTTTTCTTAAAATGAATAATGTTAAGTGGTCAAAATTGCCATTTTCCTTTCAAACATGATACTGTAAAATCTAAGCATATAAATTGTCGTTATATGTGCAGTGTTACATGTATAATTATGTGATATGGTCGGTATCATGTGATGATTCTGCTAAATGGTGCTTCAGTGTGACTATTTAAATGTTCCCAGTAGACATCATCACTTGTAAATAAGACTGATAAACAATTAAGCGCCATAATACAATAAAGAAATCAACTGGTAAATGAGTTATTTTATATACGTAATGTTACTCTCTCTCTCTCGTTCTCTCTCTCTCTCTCTCTCTCTCTCTCTCTCTCTCTCTCTCTCTCTCTCTCTGTATATAGTTACTTTTACTATCTATAGATACTGGTGTTAGATGAGGCAACTGCGGCTATAGATACAAAAACCGATGCGCTGGTACAAACGACTATAAAAGAAGCATTCTCCGACTGCACAATGTTAATTATAGCTCACAGACTCCATACTGTTTTGGATTGTAACAAGATACTAGTGATGGAAGACGGAAAGGTGAGTTTAATTATATTTTGCCAAATCTTTCTAGTTCATTTCTCCTTATGTAACTGCCGCTTTGTCGGTCAGTGCGTGTGTGCCGAAAAGAAAACCTACTCTCCACGAATTGGTTCTTTTCAAACTGTTCGAAACACTGCAATGGTAATGATACGGTTATGTCAGTTGATCCTTTTTTAACAAATCTGTATTTTCATTGAACATTTAATGTGTAGCTTTAAACGTATTAATTAACAATAAAATGGACAAAGCGTATAACGAAAAATAATATTTTGAACAGAAACTGAATTTGCATTTTTACTTTTGCTACTAAATTTTGTCGAAAAATCGAAATAAGCTATTGTGATCACTCTTCGTCCGTCCGGCTGTACACCCCATACTACTTTAAGACACTATGTGTCTGTATAGACTAACTATTGTAGAGTTAGGACGGTGGTGTGGGTAAAAAACATTAACCTCACAATACCTTTTCTGTACAAATTGCATTGTTTGGGTTAATTCCTCTTTTTTAAGTAATGCATTTTCTTTTTTAATTAGAACTAACATGAGCCGACAGCTTAATGTGAGCTATTGGGATCATTCCTCGTCCGTCCTTCAGCTCGCCCGTCCATGCATACGTTGGCAAACGATTTCTTATCTGAATCCGCTCTTGCGATTTAAATAAAAAAGCACAGGAATGTTCCTTGGATGATCCACTACCAAACATAGCTAAAATAACTTGATCCATGTGGAACTCGTGTTGCGATGGCAACGTAAAGATAAAATATTTTTAATTAAAACCCGTGGTCAGAATAATTTGGTACAAACAACCTTGTACTTAAATGGCTAAAATGAACTTGATCCGTTCAAAAACACGGCCTTCAGAGAACATAGCTACGGGTTAGCGACATAAGGCTATCGCGCTGCTTGTTTAGGCATAGTACCACCATTGAAAACAAAAGGTAGTGCTTCCGTTGGGTAGTCGCATAATAACGGTTATAAATAATCCTCGCATTTTCCATTTAAATGTTCATTTTTTTATTTGAATGGCATTATTGATGTATTTAGAACATTTTGACAGCATTGTCAAGTTTGAATTGTGAATTTAGAAAAAAAAATGATACTTGGAAATTTGGGTATGAAAACATGATTTCGGAAGTCTACTTTCATTTTGTCACCAGTGTACACACTGAGCAGAAAAAAAATCTCATATGACACATGACCCCTACTTTTCTTTTATTTTGGTCTCTCTATGAATGATAAGCCTTCAAACTTTTATTGTTTACTTTAGAATAAAGAACAAAAACAATGGTGGGGTTACACCTTTAAGACAAAAAGTAGTGAAGCATCGTTGCGAAACGAAATTATGATGTGAGTTCAATTGTTTGGTTAATAGAGTATCTGTGTAAATAATGCAAATGTGCATATCTGACTTTTGGACTCTGGGAAGTGCTTATCACTTGTGTATTATCTTAAATGAATATAATTGTCTGACTATAAAACTATAGAAAGTCAAACTATAACTTTACACGTGCATTGAATGTGTTAATACTGTAACCACGTTCTTACAAATACATTATATCTGATTTATACCAACATAATGCACATGGTGAAGCTTTTATATTTTTTTTAAATGGAATCATAATTTATTAAAATATTTGATACCTAACCCCAGGTTGTTGAATATGGCCAGCCAGAAGCTCTGATGGCGAGCTCTACATCCAAGTTCAAGGCTATGATGGACGCAGTGGTAAAGCAACATGAAAACATCTGATACTTAGTTTGTGTAAGGGGAAATAATTCAAGAACAGATAACTCCGGACACGACAGTTGAGATTGTTTGCTTTTTTTCTCTTCTGATGAATTATGTTTCATTGAAATACAAATAAATAACCTATTGGATAAATATTGATCGAACATCTATTGCAAAACAAGTTCTAACAACAAATCATGCTCAAACTCTTCCTGTGTAGAATCATAATTTTATAAAGCGGATAAAGTGTCCTACCCAAGAGCATAATGATCGAACCCAGGACCCTCCTACACCCCTCCCCCCACCTCCGAGTATGGATCCGATGCTCTGCCACTCTAATGCTCTAGATTATTCTATCCGAAGTCGTATACAAAGCATAGACGTTTTAGTAAAACTTCTATTGGATAAACAATTGGATTAAACATATATTGTCCATGTAACGGTGTTATTTGTTTTTAGTAATTACCAATAACGATCAGTGTATTCAAGTTGATGTGAAACAATAACACCTGTAATTTACTCGTATAACTTGTATTCTGGTGTATTTGTGTCCTTTTTATTACTTGGACAATTTTGTTAAACTTTGTAACAAGATCCTACATGCATCTAAATAGCTACTAGTCATACTTTGTATTGGGGACAGCAGTCATGTCATTGTTACTGATAAGTATTTATAAATTGTGTGAGTGTCAAAGGTCATCATTAGGAAAAACACATCGTATTCCTGTACATGTATGTATGCACATTTCATTATGTTTACGTGATATTTTCTCTTTTTTTTTTGTTTTACACATTTTTTTGTTATATAAGATACAGTATGTGTTACGTCATGTATATAAAATGTTATCCTGTTTTGTATATGTTCACACGGGCCTATGGCCTATTGAATTGCAAATAAAGTTCTTCTTTTGATAAAAGTAGAATATCTATCTCTACATAAATCTGAAATTTTACATTATCTCAGCAAATACAAATACAATTTAAATAAACATAGATATGCAGACTGTTCATTGCATCGGCTGCATATATTTCACAAAACCACATATTACATTCGTAAGATCTTTATTTGAAACACTCCATCAAAATACACATATTGATGAAAATGTGAAGATAATTACATAAACAGATGTTACACTTAATTACCGCAACAATACGAAGCATGACAATTGAATATTCGAGGGGTTATCCTGAAGTTCGTAGACAAATCCCGTAATATGAAAATGACATGTCGGATTTATTTGGAATTCTGCATGTATTATGTTATCTAACGGCAAACTGTATGCAAAATATGAAGAAATTATATATTAAAATAAAACAGTTACATGTATTTCAAACATGTCAAGTGCGCAGGTCAGATTTACGTTACGTCAATTTATATTACAAGTAATTGTCCTACTCTTACTTGTGGTTTCACTTATATTCTTTTAGCAATCAGACCCTACGAGCACTCAAATGCATGCTATTCATTTTTAACTGTGCGCTGTACCGTGACCTATACTTGGTTCACAGCCTTGTTCATGGATTGTATTACGGCGATCCTTATTGAGGCACGTTGACGGCAACACATATTACCATCCATTATTGTTTTTCGTTCCTCAATGTACCATTTGTGTCACTTTAAGACTATATAATGTAATACAAATACCTTGCTCGGAGCTTTATTATACATATTTATCGTCTGGATCGGTGTTTTGCTAATATTGACACAAACTGTATTGCCGCTCGTAGTTTTACCCTTTCCTCAGACGCACTATTTGCATATGTACGAGTCTGCCTTTTCCATGTTAGTTCTTTTTAAACTCTTAACACCTGTGCTCAATGCTATTACTCGATTGACATATGCAGACATTGATGACGTGTCCTCAGTAATATAAATTTACAACGAATTTTACAGGGAAATGATTGTTATTTTCCACATTTTTATCTGACGAATTGTTCACCATTTTGAGCTGCGACACCGATCATGTACGCATGTTGCTATGGATATCATAATATTATTATTGATATAAGAAATACACTAAAACGCTGTACATCGATGACAAATACACTAACACTTAAGTTATGCAAACTATAGCGATGTATTTGTATAATTATGGATTTTATTAAATTTGTCAACTGACTTTTGGATAACCCCTCGTATATATCATCTAAATGTGCAACACCAACTTTGAAAGCAAACGTAAACTAAAACGTTTTGCCACATGCAAACAACAAAAATTCCATGGTCGGTGATATTTTCTGAAAAGTCCGTTTTCATGCAGATATTGGACTTAAAATTAAAAAAACATTTCGGATTTACTGTACATACTTACAGTGGTAAGGAAGCTTCAGCTTAAAATGTCGTGGCAAAAAACATTTGAATCAATAACGAGTGAACAACTTATCGAGGTAATTATATATGTTTATCTATAATAAACAACAACAACATTATATGTGTATACCGAACGGAATAACTAACTCGCCACTTTTATATTTCCACTTTTTTTGCCGAAATATTGAGTAGCGTTAATAAATCTGTAAACGATAATTGCTCAAATAGATATGTACTGATACTTCAAGTCCAGATTTCAAGGAAATTGCTGTGATATATTTTGAGAAAATACATAAAATGTCAGTTGATGGGCTAGATACATAAACTGTAAGGTGTCGGGTTAGATACATAAACTGACAGGTGTCGGATTAGATACATGAACTGTCAGGTGTCGAGTTAGATACATAAACTGTCAGCTGTCTGGTTAGATACATAAACTGACAGGTGTCGGATTAGATACATAAACTGTCATGTGTCGAGTTAGATACATAAACTGTCAGGTGTCGAGTAAGATACATAAACTGTCAGGTGTCGGATTAGATACTTAAACTGACAGGTGTCAGATTAGATACATAAACTGTCAGGTGTTGAGTTAGATACATAAACTGTCAGGTGTCGGGTAAGATACATAAACTGTCAGGTGTCGGGTTAGATACATAGAAGGTCAGGTGTCGAGTTAGATACATAAACTGTCAGGTGTCGAGTTAGATACATAAACTGACGGTTTCGGGTTAGATACATAAACTGTCAGGTGTCGAGTTAGGTGTCGAGTTAGATACATAAACTGTCAGGTGTCTGGTTAGATACATAAACTGTCCGGTGTCGAGTTAGATACATAAACTGTCAGGTGTTTGGTTAGATACATAAACTGTCAGGTGTCTGGTTAGATACATAAAATGTCAGGTGTCGGGTTAGATACATAAACTGTCAGGTGTTTGGTTAGATACATAAAATGTCATGTGATGGGTTAGATACATAAAATGTCATGTGATGGGTTAGATACATAAAATGCCAGGTGACGGGTTACATACATAAAATGTCAGTTGATGGGTTCGATACATAAGATTCTGGTGTCGGGTTAGATACATAAAATGTCAGGTGTCGGGTTAGATACATACACTGTCAGGAGTTTAGTTAGATACATAAAATGTCACGTGATAGGTTAGATACATAAGATGTCTGGTGATGGGTTCTATACATAGACTGTCAGGTGTTTGGTTAGATACATTAAATGTCAGGTGATGGGCTAGATAATAAAATGTCAGGTGTCGGGTTAGATACATAAAATGTCAGGTGATGGGCTAGATACATAAACTGTCAGGTGTCGGGTTAGATACATAAACTGTCAGGTGTCTGGTTAGATACATAAAATGTCAGGTGATAGGTTAGATTCATAAGATATCAGGTGGTGGGTTTGATACATAAAATGTCAGGTGAAGGGTTCGATACATAAACTGTCAGGTGGTTGATTCGATACATAAATATCAGGTGTTTGGTTAGATACATAAAATGTCAGGTGTTTGGTTAGATACATAAAAAAACATGTGATGGGTTTGATACATAAACTGTCAGGTGTTTGGTTAGATACATAAAATGTCATGTGATGGGTTCGATACATAAACTGTCAGGTGATGGGTTCGATACATAAACTGTCAGGTGATGGGTTCGATACATAAACTGTCAGGTGTCGGGTTAGCTGTTCCGTTCAGTATACATATCATATACATGAGTTAATGTCGGGATGTGAATGAGGCTATTTGCACATCGAGGTATTTTAATTGTCAGATATGTATAATGAGGTATTTTAAATGTCATATGTGAATAATGTAGATATTGTTTAGGAGAAATAATAAACAAATATTTAATTTAATGATTTTAATTTATTTAAGCATATGATCAATGTTAAAAATGTGTTTATATTTTTCAAAATGACATATTCAGCTGTAATTTGTGAAGTCATCCAGACGCGTTCACACGTTTAACAAATTTTCTCCGGAAATGTCATTTCCTTCGGCAACTTAATTCAGCTCACCTGAGCAAAACTCAATGTGAACTATTCTGATCGCTGTATGGCCACCGTCTGTCCTTAAATATTTATGTTATGTACCAAAGAATAAATAGATATTAGCTCTGAAATTGCTTTATTGGACGATCTGTACACTCTTGCAAGCGTATTTGCTTTTGGATCTTCACCAAACTTGGTACAGTAATTACAGTGATTTGGCCCTTAAATCGCGTCTTTAAGTGCTATCATGCTGGTTTTTTCTTAGATATTCACCAAACTTGCATATTAGTACTTTATATGAATCTACACAATCAAACGAAATTGTGCTCATTATTTAACTCACATCATACAGTAGTGACATACGTTTAATCTGTAGAACAAGTTCATTAACGATGATCCCAACTGGATAATTAATGTTTGAGTAAATGTCCTTGAAAATAAAAAAAACGCTTCTTTTTGGTTATGTGTGAATTTTCGTATCCGTATTTTACATAAGAGCTTAATTAATCTAATGTGCGCAGTAGTTACATATTAACAACCATAATATCTAAGGCATATATTCTAACTGGCCTAAGCAAATAATAAATACATCCTTGATAGCCTTTGTATTATTACAACTGCTTTGATTTAACTAGTGTACATTCTTAAGATCCGCAATTTATCTTAAGGCTCACAGTAGTTTCATAACCTAAGATCTCATATATTTTGAGTATGAAATATACAAGTTGTGACCCATTAGTTTTTATATATGATATGGTATATTATGCCACAGATGAGCGATTTAGGGCCATCATGACACCACTATATTTCATGTTTATGACAATGTAACAATTTGCAACCTGACAAAACTCTACATAATCTAATAGATTTACCGAAAGATTAGGTTCTAAATATTTTTGGTAAAAACATGAAAAATACATGTAATATAAAACGATATTGAAGTTCTGTACAATGACAATAAATAACTAAGTGATGCTGTAGACTGCATATCTTTAAATTCGGATTTAATCTTGGAACTGAATTATGCTATTGTTTCAGGCTTTCGAATCTGCCAAGCGAGAAGTAAACATATCAGATGGAAAACTAGTCATTATTACTGAACCCTTCTACCAGGACGTGGTTACATTCAACAAAGAGCAAATATTACCGTACGAGCCAATTTGTAAAAGTTTTAAATGTCAAGAATGTCCGGAGGAATGGGAAGAAAGACGGTTAAAGTTGCTTGAATTTGGCATGTCGTTAGCACTCCTGAATAAAGAAAATGATGACGTCATGGCAATTTGTATGGTCGATATCCGCAGATCTGATATAAAGATTGAACCATGATCATTTAAACATCCTGCTAATATTCGGTATATGGAATATGTGCGTTTCTGTAATGATCAAGCCAGATTTTACGACCACTTTGGGTTAAATGAAGCTGTTGATATCAACTTACTTGTAGTTTCGGTCAAATACAGACATCTTGGGATAGGTACAAAAATGACCAAGACAGGTTTGAGTTTTGTAAACAATCTGAATGTGTTTCCGTTTGCAGTTATAGCAAAATGTTCGTCAAATTTCTCTAAAGCAATCTTTGAGAAACTTGGATTTGATACTTTGTATGAAAGTAAGTATTCTGACGACATTGTAGACGGAAATATGGTCATATGCAACATTGGAGAGCACAAATCACTGAAGATATATGGAAAGCTATTCGATTGCAAGAGCCAGTAATTATATTGTGCCTATATTGGTGAAAATAACCACTGTGAGACACATATTCGCGCTTTATACACAAAAGTTACAAAAATTTGCTTTGAAAACCTCATTAAAATGGATGTGTATCAATCTGATTTTGCACAAGCATTTAGATTTTAAAAATTATACCACATTCATGTATCATGCTGTTAAATAGGAGATACCGTTCATTATAATCGTGTTCAACTCTATAAGTACATTAGTATTCAAGTGACGATATGACAAAAATACTTTATATATTTCTATGTAATTCTTCCTATAGAATTTATTCAATAAACTGTTACGAAATACACAATGAAAATGTACATTATGTATGTTAATTTAATTCTATTATCTCCCTTTATAAACAAATAAGCAGTGTGCTATTAATTTTCGATCTTTAAGACAAATATCATGAGATAAAAAAGATGTGTATAATTATATTATATAATTAATAATGAAATACGTTTACAAACGTTTTAACAGAATGAAAATATAAAATGTAGATATACTTTCCCACCCAAAGTAAAAATACTATTATGGTAAAGTTTAACTAATTGCATACCAATGTGTTACTTGCGGAAGGACGGTTGGATTGGGTCCTCCGTCTCAAGATCACTAAATGTTTGTACCCCTAACTGTGATTAGGTGGGAACTGAGACAAAATAGCAAATAAGAAAATGTCTTTGCTTCTAACTGCATAGCAAAATATTCTCCCAAAATCGCAATATTTTGTGATGTTTGTTGTTGTATAAAAATGTTGATAAGAGGCTTTTGAATGTGTAACATGTGCTGTTAAAAGGGAATTAACATGCACTGTGTAAAAAGAGCAACAATAAGATACATTTATAAATTTAATATCATTACATTGAAATAAAAACAATATATAAAAGAATAATGATAAAATAAAACAAATAAAAACATAGAACAAACGTATAATTGACAAACATATACAAACGGGAGGCTTATCTGTTTGTTAATATCGTAACAGGCTTAGAACGAACGTATAATTAACTAACAAGTACAAACGGAAGACTAATCTGTTTGTTAATATCGTAACAGGCTTAGAACGAACGTATAATGGCTTAGAACGAACGTATAATTGACAAACAAGTACAAACGGGAGATTTATCTGTTTGTTAATATCGTAACAGGCTTAGAACGAACATATAATTGACAAACACGTACAAACAGGAGACTTATCTGTTTGTTAATATCGTAACAGGCTTAGAACAAACGTATAATTAACAATTAACATCAATCAAAAAGGAGGTAAAGTTCGTGTTACGATCTGTCTTAAACTCTATATCCAGCACTGATAAACAGATGTTTTTGTTGGGATTATTTCTTTTGTTCGTTTATCAGCAGTCACAAAATACATTGGACAAAAGCCAATCTAACATAACAGGTGGTATATTAAAGGGAGTATACGCTTTAAAATTATTTTCTTAATGAATGAAAAACATCTCATTATCATAAATAAATACAATTTAAATGGTTTGGTATATCGAATACACAGAAAAGTGACAAAATATTTTAATCGGAGTTGTAAACTTGAAACGAACTTCTCTTTCTAAAAGTAGACAACACTTTAATGCTGCTTGACAAGGTTCACATCATCATTCGGACTCTTCCTTTAAGTTAGATGAAACACACTGACATCATAATTATAAACCTGTATGACAGATTAAATTGAAATCAAGACGAAATCACGTGACTCATTTAATACGTCACAATATATGTTGCAAACGTTGGCTTGAAATCTATTTTAGTCTAATCTAGGCGCGTATCCCATGTTAGGAAACCCTTTTTTATTATATCATTTTGGCATGTTTAAATAGATACACGTTTGCATTACGGGGTCAATTTGTATGTATAGATACGATACATTAGTAAACAATGTGTTATTCAGTTTTAAAATTTTGAAAAAATCCTGATATATCCCTTGTATACCTAATATCGCGATATACCTACTACCGCGAATGCCCGTATAATAACAATCTCGGAAGTCTTGCGCAAAGCTCCAACATCCGTTAGTGTCGGCATTTGTTTGCATTTCGTATCGGCAACTGTTTTTTTACCCAGCACAGTTGAGTAACCTTATTACTGTTTAGTATTGATGCCATTATTTACATGGTTGAACTATTTTTAGACTCGCGGTATTAGGTATGACCAGTACACTAGCTGTAATGCATCATTTCATATACATACACTTGTAACAGTTTGAAATCAGTTTGGTATTCGTTTTTTTAATATGTCGATATTTAAGTGTATGTAAATACTTGAGACTGAGAAAAAGAGAGTCCAGTTTCATGTTTAATACTAAAATCGAAAATCGAATATTAAATTTAATTTGCGTCTTCCTATTAATATACCTTTATAAATTTCTCATTTAAAGTGAGTTGCAGGTGATGATCGCTAGAGTATTTCAAACGGTGTTGATTCGAAATGGTTTTCCTGAGAATAGTACTGAAAAACGAACTCTCAACCTAATCATGTGTTAATCAGTGCTGGATATAAAGTTAAAAATAGATCGTAACACAACAAAAACGTCCTTCCTGATTGATGTTAATTGTTAATTACACATTTGCGTAGAGCCTGTAACGTTACCACAGATTAGTCTCCCGTTTGTACGTGATTGTTAATTATACGTTTGCGTAGAGCCTGTAACGTTACCATCGTTAACAAAGATTAGTCTCCCGTTTGTACGTGTTTGTTAATTTTACGTTTGCGTAGAGCATGTAACGTTACCACAGATTAGTCTCCCGTTTGTACGTGTTTGTTAATTACACGTTTGCGTAGAGCCTGTAACGTTATCACGGATTAGTCTCCCGTTTGTATGTGTTTGTTAATTATATGTTTGCGTAGAGCCTGTAACGTTACCACAGATAAGTATCCCGTTTGTATGTGTTTGTTAATTATACGTTTGCGTAGAGCCTGTAACGTTACCACAGATTAGTCTCCCGTTTGTATGTGTTTGTTAATTATACATTTGCGTAGAGCCTGTAACGTTATCACAGATAAGTCTCCCGTTTGTATGTGTTTGTTAATTATACGTTTGCGTAGAGCCTGTAACGTTACAACAGATTAGTCTCCCGTTTGTACGTGTTTGTTAATTACACGTTTGTGTAGAGCTTGTAACGTTACCATCAGACAGATTAGTCTCCCGTTTGTACGTGTTTGTTAATTACACGTTTGCGTAGAGCTTGTAACGTTATCACAGATTAGTCACCCGTTTGTTTGTGTTTGTTAATTATATGTTTGTTCTTTTTTTCATTTGCTTCATTTTATCATTATTCTTTTACATTTTTTTTATTTAAATGTTATGATTGTATTTGTAAATTTATTTGACTTTTACTACTTTTAATACAATGCATGTTAGTTCCCTTTTTACAGCACGTGTTTCACATGCAAAAGCCTCTTATAAAAAACTTTTATACAACAACAATTATCACAAACTATTGTGATTTTGGGGAAATATTTTACTGGGCTGGCTATTAAAGCAAAAACACTGTCTTATTTTAAATTTTATTTTTAGTTCCCACCTAATCACAATTAGGGGTACAAACATTTAGTGATCTTGAGACGGAGGACCCAATCCAACCGTCCTTCCGCAAGTAACACATTGGTATAGAATTAGTTATACTTTACCATAATAGTCTTTTTACTTTGGGTGGGAAAATATATCTACATTCTTATATTTTGATTTAGTTAAAAATGTTTGAAAACGTATTTCATTGTTAATTATAGAATAAATTATACAAAATCGTCTTTTTTATCTCATGATATTTGCCTTTAAGATCGAAAATTAATAGCACACTGCTTATTTGTTTATAAAGGGAGATAATAGAATTGAATTAGCAAACATGGTGTTCATTTTCATTTAATTTTTTTGTTAAAAAAATCTTTTGAATGAATTCTAATCGAAACGTTACGTAGATATAAGGTATTTCGTCATAATGTCACTTAAATACTAATGCGCTTCTAGACTGAAACAGGATTATCATGAACGGTATCTCCTATTTAACAGCATGATAAGTAAACGTAGTATAAAATTTAAAATCTAAATGCTTGTGCAAAATCCAAACGTCTTGTCATTATTGTACCTAGGTTATGTGAAACATGTCTTATCTCGGTTTTCAAAAAGAAGCGTCATGACTTTTAATAAGCCAATGCAATTTAAAATTATTGTTCATATATTATTAAATGTGAAGTCAATTATCGTTTTAGAAACATGTAAAGTAAACAAGTCTTAATTTACAGAATAAAAGAAAATGCCAAATACACAGTCATGATGAGGTTATTAATGCCATCAGTTGTATATCCAGATTCCTGAACGAAATACTTAATATTTATAATTATTGTTCACTTTTCTCTTTTTCTAAAGCTGCCTATTTTGAATTACATTTCTCCATAGGTAACAACTTTTTATGAGTACATAGAGGATCTTAAATGAGTGCTTATTTATCATTTAATTTATCAAACCTTCGGAAAACATATAAAATACGAGACTCTGCCGAGCATTATATCATTTTTCGAAACGAGTTTGATAAATTCAACAAAACTTAGCAGGAATATCAGATTCGTTTTATAACATACCTAGGAAAAGTTTACATTTACCATTTATTTAACATATCTTTTCTTTAAGGAACGAGAAAAAATCTGACATATTTGTTTCCGTGAGTCATCGTATGACGTAAAGTCTCAAAATAACGTCATTTGACCATGACAACTCGACATAATTTTATATATTCCGAAAGTACTTCGGCAATTTACATATGAGAGTCGAGTTATACGGAAAACGCCGATCGATGAATCGGAAGGGATATTACACTAGGTTAATATTAAATATATGGCATGGGTTTGTTATACTCCTGCACCGTAAATTATGCGATAAAATAATATACGACACAGATGACGATTTTGATTTCGATATTGTTTATTATCCTCAGTTAGATAGGAATCTTTCTTTCCTTTCAATTATTGACATGATGTCCGACTCCCGTTCGGAAACTGTCCATTCTTAAAATATTATTTGTGAAAATTGCCTGTGCAAATGTTTCATTTTTTTTTATATCAACCGACAAGTGCGTGTATGGATATTTTAAGAAATGTGAAGCTATGTTTGGAATGTTTACGGAGACAAAATGTGAATATTGTGCAATATTTGTTCACGTCCCGCATCAATTAATTGTTTTATTTTTAAAAAAATCTAAAGTTAATTAACGCATTGATTCAGTACATAAGCACTATTCTATATGCATAACAGATAAACAAAGTCTCAATTTGCAGTTTAATTATAAGACCATGTGTAACTTGCAAATATACTCATCAGTTTTGACGGATGCATACATTATACATTATCCTCAGACGGTAAGTGGAGGTAAAAACAGTAATGCACTTTAATCAAACTAATTAAATTATCAAACTATTAGACATTTGGTTTAAACATATTTATTCATTCAAATGTACATGCATACAAATCATATATAGTAGACGGAAGAAAAAATAATAATTTAAAAGTTCTACTCCATAAATTAGACATTTGGAGATATTTACATATAATATATACAAATTGAAAAAAAATCAGATATAAAAGAAATAATTGGTTTTAAAAAAAGGTATGAGAGACGTTTGGTTAATTATGAAAGCTTACTCCCAACTACATAATATATTGCGGACTATCCAGCGCAATAAAATAAACTGATATAATTTATATATATAATGGTTTGCATTGTAGCTAGGCAAGCACGCCGTAGTCTGGTTTGTATATTTATTTTTGGCCGTTATAAAAGGGAGTTAATTATATTCACATCAACGGAATTTCTGATTTTTGGGACCTTTTCAGATGCTCATTCACAATGTATGGTATATCTGTTCATATCTATAGAGATAATTATTTGTGAATAACATGACAAAACAAATTGTCTGCCAGTTCATTTAAAATCCATTTGTGATAAATGTAAAACCATAGTATATAAGTCATGGTTAACACTAAATCCGTTGGTTTGACAGAGGCCTTGATATTGTATCTATGGTTTGCATTGTAGCTAGGCGCGCTTCCCGTAGTCTGGTCTGTATATTTATGTCTGGTTATTCACAAATAATTATCTCCATATATATAATTTGCGTTCCCGCCAACGTCAGAGTTACTCGAATAGTTTCAGATTTTCACAATGATTAATCGACGTGCATCCCTTCAACTGGCTTACAAAGGTATTAATTTATCTTATCAACCTTGTCATGTGATGAAAAGATCCTCATGCAGACTTTACAGTGTAGTAGCTGAGTTAGATATTTGTTTAAAATAAGTATAAAATGTATAATACTATATAGCATTTGAAACGTCATACAATGACAATACATTATCATATATCGTATTATGCTACTCCTCTCACACTACTATTACATTTCCCATAGGGCTCCATTGTAACATTTATGTCCAAAACAGAGCGAAAAATTAAATTCTGCGCATGTGTCTGGGCTCAAATTCTTCACTTGTTCAAGATATGCAACTATAAAGGAAAAAAAGTATACCTTGACCATGTTGTTGTTTATTTTTAAATTCAATGCTTTTGTGAGACCTATCAATTACCAGAGTAATAATATGTCAACTATTCGCCCTAAGTGCGGTTCGAACCAACAACTCTGAAATGACACAGAATTGTCCAGAAAGCTGGTATCAGCATCAAATTTTCAGTGGTGATTTTTAAAATACTGACCATTTAACTCATGCTAGCAAAAAATAAACCATTGCAGTACAGAGCCCTGAAAAAGGAAGAAAATGAGAACTAAAGTTTTATTTCTACCTCCTTCATCTGTAGTTCCGGAGTATTCAAGGGAGATAATAGTGGTGTGAGTCCTACTCGACCTTTGTTAAACGAATAAACCTACACAGTACATCAATTTGTATATATTACATATATAAAACATAACGTTTCACCAGAAATATTTAAAACAATTAATTTAATCTGCAAAGCACACTTACTTTACACGAGAGCGGAACAACGCGTCGTTTTTTCTTTCGAAAGATTGAGAAAACGATTATATTCTGGGGCAAACAGCACATAACCGGTTGGAACTTAAATATCAGTACATTACCATTTATATAGGTTATTTCTTTTTCTTTACAGATATAAAAATAATATGAGGCTGTGTTCTTACCTCACTGTCCAAAAAATGTTTACAATTGAAAGAAAATATCGTATTGTGTAACATCAACATTTATTAAAAACGAGTTTAAATATCAATTGATATATGTAGTATGTCTCCTAATTTACTTGATAAAAATATTTGGTCAGTGCTAATATTACTTCTGATTATACAAATAAAAATAACTGTAAGGCATGACGACGCCCATGATTTTATATATAATCGCTTGATATATCGCGCGTGCTAAAAGACGGCATTAACATCATATAAGCGTGTCAATATTTATTTCCCAGGGTCTCACAAAGCCAATATAATGTAGATACGAAAAACCAAGGAAGCAGGTGGGTTGCTTCACAGTAACCGCACCGATATGTTAATCAAGACCTTAAATAGTAAATAAGAAAAACAGCATATATTTTAGCGTACCATTCGTAGTGTTGTCATATATAAATTTATGCGTACTGATCGACAATAATGCGACGTGCGGTAGCCGCATATGTAACGTACGCCTTGGGCGGGATGTGTACGCAAATAAACCAATGACAAGTTGTTAGTGCCTTCTTTCACGTCATCATATAGGATCTACTCCCCATCGCTGAGTCCATCTGGGCGTCAGATATATTGGTGATAAAAGCGAGTTCAAATACATACTTTTAACGATAAGCAACTGTATTTTTGCATTAGATGTGATGGAGATGTATGCTAAATATTACAATTATACCTTTTTACATTATGTTCTCAAATTTGTATACAGTTAAATGTTTCTTTTCTTTGTTCATTTGTATTGATAGGCAAAGTATAACTGAAGAAAGGGCAAGATTGAAAACATGTATCAATCGAAGAATAAACATACACCTAATCGATCAGAAAGCTCAGAGCTTAAACGAATCGTACGGGTCCGTTACTGTAGACTATTATGCCTAAATATCGTGTCAAGCTTAAGATCGAATCCGCGTCATTTTGTGTCTGCGACAAACACTGCGTTTACTGCAATGCAGACGCACTAATTAGTTATTAATTAGTTTTATTTAAACATGTAGCCACAACTTATAATAAAATATCCATCTTGCGTGTTGATGTTGATACTTTGATATATTAACGGTGTAGGTGATATAAAAATTAGGTTCACTATTTTATGTAGCAGCTGTATACAACATGGTAATACCTTGTTAATGTCGTTCTTCTAATACAGTATGCATAGACTGAATTTTAGAACATTTACAAGTGTAACTCATTAGCACATGACGACCACTTGATAGCTAGATTATTATCGAATCTCGATTAGGATCACATACAAGTATTAAGTGGAATCTATCTAATTTCTCCTGTGTAATCGTAGTAAAGTTTAATGTTTTAATGATATGCGCACGTTACACAAACTGAACATTAATGTACACGCAACATATACTGCACAATGATAAACGTTCGAATTGATATATACCTATATTGAGATTTTCTTTATAACTCATATCAGATGAGCTTAAGTTCTAAAATCAAGGTCGTGCCTCATTTCACTCTAAACGCTGTAATACGCAAACAAGTTCCTTACTTAAGAAAAAGTAAACTAGTCAATGTGTGTAGTAATAAAGCAATATAATTCATATTTTCGTTATATTGATAAGAGATTATGATAAAAATATCAGCAATTTATATAACATCTAACTACAACAATGGTTCTGAAGAAAGTGTTTTTTCTTTGTATTATTTTACATTGGTCTAAATAATGTTGCAAGTTAATAATTTATTATCATATTTAAAATTAGTGTCTTTAATAGTGGTATATATTTGTTTGAGAAGTAAAAAAGTTCAAATTGAGATAGGACATGTTGAAATCGACTTTTTAACTGTACAACCAGTCATACGGAGAAATCGGACGCCAAGTATTAAAATTAACGATTTTGTATTTAAGAAACTATTAATGTAATTTATTTGAAAACATTGTATCATGGAATATTGATAAAACGTATATAATGGATATATATCTGAAATTCTGTTTAAACTACCGATAAAATTGAAATAAATATTACGTTTATTTTGTCATAGATAAAAATTCGAATATTTAAACAGGATTTATCTGAAACAGTTATCAGTTATGCCCCTTTACAAAATTGAAACTTAGTTAAGATTCTGCATATTAAGACATACAATTTTTTAGAAATTTTCTTGATTTCACTAAAATGCTTTATATGCTTTCACGTTTTTTCAGGCATTTTGGAATTAGAAAACATTTTGACGAAGAAGTCAAATCGATTCAGACTTATTAGGTTACATTGACTTGATGCTTACAATAATTGGTTGCACTGAAACGTTTCCCTATTTATAGTTCTGTACAAAGTCAAGACTTCATCTACGAACATGTTCATAATGTCGCTTTCGGTCTCAGATAGTTTATACGTTTTAGTTAACTCATATTTTTACGTTTTATGCCCTGTTTGTGGTATTTGTGTCGACACTATGACAAGCTTTAAATATAAAATTTAAAATAATTAACTTAAATGTTTGTGTTTTAATTCCTGTTTTCCTCATAAGTCATATTTTATACGGTTTAGTGTGGGAAATGTATTATAGTCAGTCACTTATTAATTATTGTATTTTATTAGTATGATAATGTAAAAATTTAACTTAAAATAATACTGCTATGAGATATTCTATAGGTACATGCATTTAGTTATTAATCTTGGAGGTGCTAATTAGTGTGAACTTCTGATAAATTACACACTGTCAACAATATTGTACAACAGGGCTAAAAATAGAGATAGTGAACATGTTTTATGGGAACTTAGCGGACATCTGGCGAGTACATATACGCATCAATAGATAAATTAGATGTCATCTTAATTGGAAGAGTGCAAGCTACAAGGTGTTTACGGGGAGAACACTTCGAGAGGCGGGAGGGTTAAGAACAGAATTTTATTTCGGGATGCGAAATGTTAAGACGGGTTTTAGTTGAGAGAGAAAAGCAGGGTTAATATGCATCGTTTGATCGTGATGATGGTTAGGTTTTAAGTAGGAACAGTTATACAAAAATGAGGAATGTGTTTGAACTATGTTTAAAAGCGTGCATAAGTGTTAATAGAATTTATTTAAGTTTAAATGACAGTTGTAATAATGTAAGAAATATATATATATATAAAGTCCAGTGTTTCTGTGTTAGTTATGTGTGATGTTGAAACAGAAAGCCTCGGCCACACTTGACCTATTACGAGGAAATAAAATATTCTTGTTTTTGTTCCAAAGAAATTTGATCTGCATCATTTCAATCGGTAAATTTATGAAATAATTATTCCAAATTTCTAATCTTTCTTCAGCCTAAAAGTTAAAAATTCTGAAAAGCAACAATCCAGTTTATATATAATTTCCTTTCAACGCTCACGATATACTCTTAAAAAAACATTCTAGAATTATAGAAATGATTGATAATTATAGAAAGGAAGTATACAATTAATTTTATAGGATACTTTTTACGGAGAAAGACTGATGATACGGGGAATGGAAATTGCGAAGGCAACATTTCGATACAAAGGTTACAATTCTTTGCAACTGAATAAATAGCCTTGCTTTAGAAAGAATTAATGAACTTTCTAACTAAATCAAAATCGTTTAAAATAATATAAGTGAAGAGCGACACCGAATATTCGGTCTTATAAACAATTTAGTTCACTAGAGAAAACATTTTTCCCGCGCTGAGAGTGTCTCTTTCTAGTAGGTCGTTAAGTGTATTAATCATGCCTTTATCCAATATCCTTTATTCATTCAGTTCATATTTACATGAAATCATGAGGTGCCAAAACAGGTTTTATAATTTTTCGTTAACAAAGCATGTTGATAAATTATTTTATAGTCTATGAAATGCAAATGTTATAGCGTTTAACGCCGCTTTTAAAAATATTTGGCTCAGATCATCAATAGTAATAATCTATATATTTTATAAAACAAAATGAGATCACTGAAGTGACAATCAAAACTTGTTCAACCATAAGCACAATACAAAAATACCGTTGATCCACTCGGGATATGCATTGTTTCTATTTCTCTCTACTGTATTTTTCAAATAAAAAAAAACATTTCTTTAAACGAATAACGAATAATCTTCTTGCATAGTTCATCTACGATGCGTAACATAGTTGACACTTGTAAGTTCGACACTGACTACACTTGTGTATTCATCAATTCAAATTCAAATCAATTAGTAAAATCAACAAAAAATATTGGCATTTGGCCATTACAACAAACGTAACACACGTATGGCATGGACATACACAAGCATTGTAAAAGACATACTATACAAGTATAAATAAAACAATTACAGAATAACAACGATAATAAAATTTCGAATTTCATATTATGCTTCTTTATCAATCTAAAACAATTAAACAATATTTTATTTAGAATACATACGTGAATATCCTTTATGAATTTATTGCCATGTATAATGACCCAACTACTTCTTGCAGAGATCCGAATATCTGGTCCAGCATTATATAAAATAGTATTCTGACTCAACAAGATATTGATTATATACTTTACAAAGTTGATACCATTATATCTGCCAAATCATATTTCTAAAGTTTTAGAGCATAATCTGAGACATGTCATTTCTCTACGCAGAGTGTCATTATATACAATATCTAAATATAATTTGCATAATGAAATGACAAAATAATCTTTCTGTAATAATCAAGTTTTGACATGGTGTCGAGAGGAAAATTTAATTCATGAATTTATTTATCATGTAGTCTAGTTTTTAACAGTTGCAAATCATTTATATTATTTTCAAAATTAACAATAACAGTCGAAAACACAACTTTCTAAATCATTGAATATATATGTTTTTACGCTAGCAAAGTATTGTTAGTGCTATAACATTGGTCATACTACGTTTTGTCTTATGGCAATTCAACATTTGTATGTTTCAACCTGAGCTGTAGCTGATACTTCCTCCAAAATAAGAATTTATCAACGTATACTTTTTTTTAAAAATCAATTCTATATTTGTTCTTTTCATCCCTACAATATACTCATAGTTACATTCTCTGTAGTAATACTGGTATTTGACATTAAAGATGTTTTGCCACAAAAACACCAGTATTCGTTCACCAACGACATTTTAAATTTGGTTTATTATTACATCTAATGTGTACGTACACGTACTAATATGGATGGTCCGATTCCTTTTATATCCATGTAAAATACTATATAAATACCAGTCATCATTTATGCGTATATGGATGTATATGTATGTAAAGTATATGTATTTAAACTTGAACTTTCTGTAAATTATTGCAATTGTATGTAATTCATTCGTTGTATTATATCATTTTATGCTTGTCACGATATATTACCATATCTTTAAAGATGTCCTTATGAGTATATGAGCGCTGGAAATGGAACTATATCTTGGTCTAATATGTTCAAATTCTTTATAAACACCTCCCTACTTTCATTTTACCGGCGTGACCTGATAAACATGGTGTTTGTGAAAATATCCCTGCACCTGATTCACGTGCTTAAATTGATATAAATAACGCCAAGATGTAATTCCGACATCAGTGATAAAATTATTTCCAGCAGAAGGAACACACTACAATCCAGACAAGGTAAGAGTTGATGATATTAATTACAAGTTGAATAATTTGTAAAAGTATAATTTTCATTCTAAATTCATTGACAATGGTTTTATTTTCTTGTTACTCTAAATTTTGTTTCCCATTAATGAGCATTTCTTTTTTTCTTTGTTTCTTTGAATAGCTGTAAAGATACATGAACGTCGACATGAAAGAAAGTTTTTATTTGATAGGGCATATTTATAACTATATTGTGATTTAGAGTGTCACATTGTCTTGTCTAATGCAGATAGAAACAAACTAAACGCAATAGTAAACAGCTTCATCATATTGTGTCGAGTTGGGCAGTCGCAAATTTAAATTTGCAGCATGACTGGTTATCCGGATTTGCAGAAATTGTAATACTTTCGTATATGGATTGCATAGAAAAAAATCATATATTCACGTTTCGTTGTGAACATTTTACGAGCAACTGTGACTGTGTCGTGTTAACAACCTACCTATTTGTGAACCATTTTGTAAATGCTAAGGAATGGAAATTGCTAATTATCATACTGTCCAACAGTAACGATAATCGATCGATATAATTTCCATACATGTACTTGGTATGATTGTATGACCCTTAGAACGATGTTTTCACTTATTGTCGTTCAGTATTACATGTATATTGCAACAGTTTACTATAGGGCCATCTTGGATTACCTCGATACACTGGATATCTCTGCATTGGCTATGGTTGTTTATTGAGTTCCGTATACATAGTTGCAATTTTCAGACCCAATATTCTCGACAAAACCCGATTTCAAGAAAAACCGCAAGTTTCCCATTAAAAAACAGTAGTATGTTTAAAATGTAACTTCTTATTTTGCAGATGTCCCGGTTACTCTTTGTAATGGTAGTGCTCTTAGTGATCGACGGAATCTGTTGTGGTGGTGGTGGATCGAGTTTAACATTTGGTAATTAAATAGTTCTTATGAACTAACTATGCATATGTAAAGTCTTTGGTTAATGTAAATATTAATGGATTTCTATATTGCACTTAATACTGTACGATTCACTTATAAATGTTGTTGCAGTTTGTCCAATTGTTTGGTACACAATATTTAGTAACAGCTAGTTTTTCATAAGTAACTAAATTGCTACTCCATTAATAGCTTTTTTATATGTTAAATCGTAACAATAACCATTGTTTTTTTTTTCAGTATGCTACCCAAATTCCACCATTATAATCGACAATCCAGACACGTATACACACGTGTTTGTCGAAGAAGAAGTTACTGAAACAATATGCAGCGCCACAATGATAACAAGTGGCACGCAAGTTGAAGTAACTGGCTGTGATATGGTAACTTTCTGTCTCATTATTCTGATGTCTCTCGTACATCAAACCTCAAAACTACCCATTGTTAAAGTGTTTAAATCCTAATTGCACTATAGATATATATACACTTATATGTTCACACATTTCTTAATTTTAAAGGCCCCGTCTACAAAATCACTCAATGACACAAAGTAATTTTTCTGAATCAAGTTTTTTTTTACAAAGGTATGGTTATTTTGTCGCAAAGCCTTGTGTTATCCAGTTTTCATGAAGTTGTGTTATCATAAAGTAAAGTTCTTATTTTTTCTTTCGTGAACACACAGTAGTCGCAAAGCCATGTCTTCTATTTCCCATCTCTATTCATACATATAAATGTGTTTATTTAATTAAAGGTGTGAAAATTATCAGGAAAGACTTCCTTCTCGTCAAAGAGTAAGCACACGTGTCAAAGGAGAACTAATATTTAAGAACGATTACATCTTACTTTTAAATAAACTAATGTCCTGCTTTGAAAATAATAGGCTGATTAAAACTAAGCTAATTCGGCGTATTTGAATTTGTAACAAAATGTAAATTAAGATTTAACATGTTATAATGGTATTAGGTTCACTTTTGCTAATTAAGCAATAGTTACATCACGCACACAAATACAGTCGTTTTGATATCTAAAGTAAATATAATATTTTGTAGAAAAAAGTATAGCCACTATTGAATGTATTGTATTTTACGTCATGGTGGTAGTTGTTAACAATTAATGTCTATTAAAAATATATTAACGACTTCTAAAATTAATACTTGAAGCTCCATCACCCGGTGTTCGATAAAACGGCTGACATCAGCCAATGGGTCTGTCAAATAATTCAGTGATGTATATTTGAAAATGTCGACAATACACCCTTATTTCTGATATGTATATGAAATTTATTTTGTTTAAATATCTTATTTTGCAGGGTGTATCGATTCTTGTTCATTTCACAAACAGAAGTGTGGACCCTCAAACAGACAAAATTCTTGTTGGACATGCTAAAAGTTACAATTACTTAATAAGCTGCAATGATATTCCGAGTCCCGGAGTAACGTTTACACCGGACAATGCATTGGCTGTTACGTAAGTATACGATTGTCGGGTGTCGTAAATCGCAGCAATATTACATTTCGGGTATTCCATAATTATATGTTATTATGATAATATGAATGCTTAGTATATTATAAGTTTGGATTCTATGAAAAATTAAGATATTTGAATATTGCAATGTCAGTGTTTTGATTTTATTCATTTACTGTGTCAATCTCTGCATGTTTTATGATTACAGCAACATGTATAAACTGAAGAGATGTACTGAAAAAATTTAAAAAAGCTATTTATTATGAAAAAACAACATAATTTATTATTCAATATTACTTGAACATATACAGTTCATCGTTGTTTACACAAATATACAGTACATGGCATTATGGATGCCTGATTTAAATGCTACGTTACCTATTTTGTCATATGTTTATATATTTTACAAACGTTTCTCAATATCTTTAAATGAAACGAGGTCTTCATTGGCAGTGACGATATATCAATTCGCATCACATGCATTACATGTTTGTCAGAATATACTAACGATTTTTTAGGAATGAAAGGTGCTGGTATTATTTTATATTGTCTATATTGCAGTTTGTCGACAGTAACAGAGAAATCTGCCACGCCTTCGTTTACAATATCGTCGGGCCTCTACCATAATTCTACTTTAGTCACTATAGCTAAGGTTGGAGATATACTGTCATGGGATATTTCAATTCCAGGTGTGTTATTTATATAAAAGTTTTGGGTGCATAAATGTTCCGTCTGTTTCGTTACACAAGCCATAACGCTGAAATGAAACTTAGAAAATACTGTAGGATTTTATTATTTGTGGACTTTGACCAAAATTCCACGGTTGCTACATAAAAAATGTTATCATGATTGTTGTAACCAAATTGAATGTATTGTTGTCTTCATTATGACCGTTTAATAACACGTTGACATTCGCGTTATACAATGACTTTAGATATGATTATCGTGTGTGTTGGTTATGTAAAAACTCAGTAAACGGGTATTACGTTTTATTTTAATGAACTATATAATGTTCAAAGCAGTCAAAATACGAATGAATTGATTTTTTCGGACGGGTATTGTAATTGTTTTCGCTAGTTTCCCGGCTGTATCTTATTAGTGCTAGTACTCGTATTCATTAAATATTTTAAAGCTAATTTACTTTCTTAGTAAATTTCTCGCACTGAACTATGGCTAGCCTTGTTTTGGCAAAACTATTTAGTCGAGTTTGTTCACGTGTACTTGCATGAGTTCATTACCATTATTTGGAAGTATCAATCGGGCTTTGGGGCCATACCCCTTCACATATTCAAACCAAACAGTAACATTATTGGAATAGCTTGCTGACTCCCTTTGTCCTTTTAATAAAGAATACAACTTTCGTTTTTGTCTGCAATTTATTATCGTCTTTATAAAAAGCAAGTTATTTTTTTAAATATGATTTGTTTTTATCCTAGAGCTGCCATCACTTTTAGGTTCATATTTGTCGACCGCATTTAATTGAGGTTTTAAAGTGAAATTGTTGGAATAAAATTGAAAACCTAGGTAAGAAAGCTTTGTATTGGTTTAACATTTATGTCGTACATGTATCTACACATACTTGCGTTTTAAATGCGTTTTTAAGTATAAGTTCTATTATGATGTAGCTTTTTTACACGTTTGCAAAAACGCCGTAAAGTCTATTACATATGCATAATATTTATTATGTGAAACGTTCCCCATCCAGTCAAATTTAGCTAATTGCACTGTTACGTTTACTGTATTTCAGATAATTATTACCTCGACCCACAAAGCTGCACAGCTTATGGAGGAATCAATAAAAATGCAAGTGAAAGCAAGACAATCATAACAGACGGGTACGTATATAGAGATTCCATGACTCTTGAGATTCAGAAAGAAATTCCATCAATTTGAGTTTTTCAACGGTTTTAAAGTGAACTGGACAAGGGATAACTGTTCTTTTGATAACTGTCATGATGGATTTTAAGACGTCGTAAATAATTCCAACGTCACAGCAGGGTAGGACAAAAAGTCTGTGCCCTGTATAAATATAAGCGGAAATCATTGTCTGGTATCTATCGTTAGCGGAAGGAATTTTAGTGGGAGTTTTGTATATCGCGTCTTGTTCATTATTTTGGTTGAAAATATGTATTTCCGTATGTCGACGTTATTACGTTCAGTATTCTATTCACACAACTGTATAGCACAAGGATCGTGAATAGGAAGTGATCATTGATATGAAATGTATGTTCACGTTCATCGTTCTATGATGCTTGTTATGCTTGCGAATCTCTTTGAATCGAGAGTAGTGTTATAGGTACTCGGTTGGTTCAAATTGCCCAGTGCCACACTTTAAGAAAATATTTTGGGTAAATTTGCAATCACTTTCGCGACACGTAACCAGCAGAGAGATCTGCATATAATATTGCGCTTATTTAAGAATTTAAATGTGTTCTTGATATGTTTATTCATACGCCATTCTAGCGGTAGGTAAGGGTAGAACGTCCACATCGCATGCGAAGGTTATGGTTCGATCCCCGACTGTGTCATACCAAAGACTTGAAAAATGATATTAGAAGGTTCATCGCTTAGCACCTAGCAATTCCGGTATAGTTTAGGTCTGGTCAACTTGTTTCGGTATGTGACTGGGTGGGGTATCGTACTATGTGTCTGCGGCAAGATACTTCACGGTGGCACCACTCCGAATACTATCTCGAATAGACGCCGATGTGAAAATAGACATACATTTTCATTAGAGGTTTTTTCATCAATATGTTCATTTAGGTTTATACATAGATAGTGAGCCTAGACTCGGGTTTTCCTGATGGCATACTTGCACATTATGTTTTGTTATGCCGTAAAACATCTATACACTCCATTCATTTCTTTCCATTCATGCGTGTTTTAAAATTCTAATATGCATTTGGTTGAAACAAACGTAATACGACAGTATATATTATAGGATTAAATTCGTTTTTTTCGAATCACGCACAAATCAAATAAAGTCCTATGGACTTTATGTAAGATTTGTGTCGCATTCTTTACACATGCATAAAAACCACAAAAAAATTAATTTAATCCTTACAATTCCAATCCTGATGATTATATTTAATTTGAGACTCCTCAAGTGAATGAAAACAACAAAACAATAATAACTATACGCTGCAAATTATCACCTCTGAACTGGTTGACATTAATTCTCGAGATCTAATATACAATAATATCGTAACGGCTATTGTTTCCATTATCAGATGTTCTCTGTAACATTAGTTGGTTTATTGTAAAATGACGAAATATTTTGCGATGAAAAAAATTAAACACCCGTATTTTATCTCTCGATTTAGACAAATAAAAAATCAATAATTCTAAGAAATACCCACACAGTGTTGACGTCATTGTTTAGTTTCTGTATGCACGCTTGTTTTTAAAAAATGTGTCCATATTTACGAAGGTCATATAAATCCACGCTCATTGATGGAGAATCCAAATTTGGAACATTTTAAACGACTTTTACGTGCAAGTATTGTGTATTTACGTTGTCTCACGATCGTCTGCTTCTGAATTTCAACTACATGTTTTTATTTCATTTTTCCTGTAGAAAAAATTGGTCTGTGGAAATTTGTCAACGACTAGTATTCACGTTCGGTAAACCAGGGTTTTGTTCAATGGTGGGCTAAACTATACATCTCGAATGTGAACATTTCATGACCTACTTCATTGTTTCTCAAAACAACTTATGGTCTGGTTGTGACGCCCGGTTTAATCGCTGAACCAAAGAAATCTATAAAACAATAAACCGATGAAAATAGCTATGACTATATGTAACATTTGTTTTTGTTGTATTTTATTATTAAAATAAGCGTGGAACTGTAGTGAACGTCATTTAAATTCGTATATCGTTAAACCGACCATTAAAATGTCGATGCTTCTTTGTTTACGCGAGACACGTAAAAGTAGTACGGTTCCAGGGTTTTATCGAAAAAAAAAAGTCTTTAAAAATAGACGTTGTCCAATGAGAATACTTTAAATACATATATGATAATTAGATTGGAGTTATGTCTTGAATAAAATTTTATAAAACTTGGTATTTGGTAGATGTTGTATGCATAAAGAAATTCTTAATAAACATCACGTATATGAGTCTGGTTATCTATTTTCTCGATATATATTGTGAATCCATGAATGGCACGTGCCTCTGTGTTTGAATAAATCTCGATCTGATTTCGTGAAAATATTTTAAAATACATTCAGTATGAGCGCAGTTTGCCAAGTAATTCATCTCCTGGGCACATGCAACATTTGATCCGTTCCAAGTTGTTTACTACTGTACAGAGAACAAATGTGTTCCATAAATATTAAAACGTGTTCAATGATTTAACCAGCTGACCGTATTGTGTGGACACCTACCGTTATTGCAATATAGATGTCTCTTCTAAATAGTGTTCATATCGTAGATTTATATTGATGTGAATCCGCCAATATTCATTTTCAGGTGTACTGATGACGATAGTTTAGTCCTCAGCTTTGACGAATCTGCTGCTGTATCGTCAGATAACAGAAAGAAGTATTCCACTAGTTTCTACGTGTTCAAGTTTTATGACAGCGATCACATATACATAGTGTGTACTCTGCTAGTTTGTCCAACGGCTACCCCGTGTTCATTTGTAAGTTAAATTTCACAGCTTCAACCTTCAAAGGAAAATAGGATCTATGACATTATGACATTATCTTCCGCGTCGGATTTGTGTCTTGAATGTCCAACTTATTTAGGTATACTCGTATCCCATTATCCACTTTCCATAAATAAAATGTGTGTGTTGCCTACCATAAAGTGAACTCGAGAGTGGGCAATGGAGACTGCTCAATTTTTTATTGTACGTATAAGTATGGCACATGTTTATATACAATCTCTGTTTTTCACTAAGATCGAATCTTATGTAAATACTGTCCAATACATCAATAGAATATCATATTGTACACCACTGACATAAAAGAGCCATAAGGATACAAGTTGAACAATGTTTCCTTACTTAAGGTACAATTATAGCCCCATTTATACCCAGAATATAAGTATTAAATCTCGTTAACTGATCGTACATCCGGACCTGGTAAGCTACTTGATCAATACTGCGTTTAGCTATTACAGTCAAACCTGTGTAAGCGGTCATCTCTATTAAGCAGCCAATTGCCTTAAAAAGACACATTTGCTATTTCCCATTGCTATGCTTTAAGAGCAAATTAATCTGTATTTAGCAACCACCTGTCTTAAAGGGCAACGTTTGTTCCTTCCCTTGTTGCGTATCATTGTCGTTCATCTCTTACTGATGATTCCAAGTAAGTAAGTTATCAGTTGCATAAGAGTACTGTTTGACCTTTGTTAGGCAAAAGATATGACGCAAATCATTCGAGATGAAGCGCAATATTTCGACAAAAAAACTGGTCGATTTATTTATGAAGATGTGTTACTGACTGGATTTTATAAACTCACAACGTTATTATATGTTGTAGTGTATGATGACAGTGTCGTGGTAGTCGTTGAGTTAGTACTTTATGATGTATGCTGAATTCTATGATGTATGCTGTATTCAATGATTTATGATCAAACACACACATATAATTTTCAGACTTGCCCAGCACCTGGTAGAAGGAGAAGAAATTCCGATTATGATGTCAACGATTCATCTAAACACATCCAGATAACAGATCACATTCGTGTTCGATCTTCTCCTCTGAAGGCCCTTCAAGGAAAAGCAGCCAACCAAGGTAAATGCATTTATTCTTTATTATTGAAAGCATATTATAAAAGCTAGTTTACACTGGTTCATGGATTTATACATGTATAAGATATAACAACACATCTTGAGTGCCTCATGGAAGATTCAACACTTGTTCAAATGAATACTCTTGTTAAATGAAGGTTTTATAATTATAAAGATTAAACTATCGAACACGATTGTTAATATGAAAGTATTTTGCGTTAAACAGTATTGAAATAATAAAAAAACGTAGTTTTCCGATTTTACATTTTATATTTGGGTATTGTTTCAAGTGATTATCCTCCGATATCCAATCACATCCGTCCGTCTGTCCCATCATTCCTTCGAGTGTCGGAAGAAAAAACATAACTAAGGCAGTTTCTCCCAGTTTTGACCCAATTCATTAAATCATGCTGTTGAGCAAGTTCTTGACCTGAACATTTGCATATGATGGTGGGACTCTGAATAAATTAGTTTTATAACACTTTTCATTAGACAAAACAACCTTGCGGACGCAACAGTTCTGACAGTTATGAGCTGATCGAAATGAAACTTGCTGTACAGTATGTGCATGGCCGGAACAGAAGCCAATGGCCTTGTTCCGAATAGATAGTTTGTTACTGAATTATGGCCCTTAGATCTTTTTAGCCAATAGATATTGAGTTACACCACTTTATTATCTTGAATTTTCTTATGATTCATTACACCATTCCCAGACACCCTGCAGAATTTCCTGCTCATCCGTTTCTCTTTTTGTTTACTTTATTGTTTAACAATTTGTCTTAAATTGTATTTCAACATTGCATGTCTCTACTCACTATATTTTTAGCATAAAATTGATTTCACACAATACAATATTTCAGAAACCACATCAACATAGATTTAAACATTTATTCTATATTTAGCCCGTCAGTTTTGAAAAAAAACGAAGAGCTATTGTCATGGCCTTGGCGTCGGCGTCGTCGTCGTCGTTGTACGCCTGGTAAAGTTTTATGTTTAGCTTAGTTTTTTCCCAGTTTCTGAATAAACTACTAATGTTATGGTGACTAAACTTCATAAACACATTCATAATAACAATGTATATAGCTAAGTTAAATATATAGCTAAATATCCATACTTTGGGCTCTAAAACCTTAGGTTAAAGGTTTTTGTTTAGCTCGTGTTTGGTTGGGGGGGGGGGGGGGGGGGGGGGGGGGGGGGGGGGGGGGGGGGGGGGGGGGGGTAAATCAATTTTATTTTACAGTCATATTTGATTCTGTAAACTGTTCACCATTAACTAAAAAACAATTACATCACTGAACTTGACCTATTAAATAGAACTATTTGCTACCTGCCCGAGCCCAACCAAGACCTCCTCCCGCCCCATAACCCCCACCGTGCTGCCCACACCCCTATTATTAAATAAAATACTCTGCCTTATTTCAACTTTGTAACCGACCCCAAGACCGACCCCCCCCCCCCCCCCCCCCCCTCATTTTTTTTAAATATATGTTTTTTGTTTTTAATCAAAATACTTTGCCCCATTTCAACTTTGTTACCGACCCAAAGGACACCCCTCCCCACCCCTATAATAATCCACCGTTTTTCCGTCCGTCTATCTGTCCGTTATTTCGTGTCCGATCTGTAACTTTGTCATGCATAAATGAATACTATAAATACTTGCTACAAATGATCAACATCACATGACGACGTGTCGCGAGTAAAACCCACACCCGTACCTCAAAGGTTAATGTCACACTTGGAGTATTGTGTGAGATTTTGTAACTTTTGTCATGCATAAATGAATACTATAAATACTTGCTACAAATGATCAACATAACAATTTATCAGCATGACATGACGACGTGTCACGCGTAGACCCATATGCGTATCTCAAAAGTGAAGGTTACACTTTGAGTTTGTTTGACAACACTTTCTATCTGTGTGAGATTTCGTGTCCAGTCGGTTCATTTGTCATCTATGGATAAATTTCAAAAACACTAGGCTCAGTTGACATAATTAAGTGTCGCATGTAAAACCCAGACCTTTCCTTAAAGGTCAAGGTCACACTTTCAATTTGTTTGGTATTGCTTGTCTGGTCTGTGTAACTTTGTCTTTTAATTTGACTCAGTTGATCAAGATGACATGACGGCGTGTCACACGTAAGACCTAGTCCTGTACCTCAAAGGTCAAGGTCACATTTTTAGTCTGTATGACGATACTTTCGAGTCTGTTTGAGATTTCTTCAAGTCCGTCCTGTAACTCTATCATACACGATGGATTTCAAAAACTCTTGGCTCAATTTATCAGTTGATCAACATGACACGACGACGTGTCACGTTAAGAACCAGAACCTTACATTTTCAGTTTTTGTTTGATATTTCATGTCTGGTGTGTAATTTAGTCTTATATGGAGAGATTTTAAAATAGCTTGATCCAAGTATTCAGCATTTCATGATGATATGTCGCCTGCATTTGTAAAAAATACCCAGACTGTTACTTCAGATGACAAGGTCAAGGTAACATAATGGTCAAGGTCACGCTTTAATGTGAAAACATGAAATTGCATGTTAAGTCTGAAACGTTAGTCCATTACTCTTGATATATTCATGGATACATTGATACTTCTTGTGTTTTTTTTAAATTTTGTTTTATTTTAAATGTAATACTTTTCTGCTCCTTTGTTCCAAACTGCACCTTTTTAACTTTGTAACCAACTACAAGACACTCCCATTCCAATCCCCCCACCCCCCAAAAGATTTAAAAAAAAACATAGTATTAAATATAATACATTTCAACTTAAATACTTAGACATAGTGTATATTCTGCCCTAATAGTCCTACTTGAACATACATCTATCTATTTTGCTAATATGAAAGATGGTTTCATTCATATAAATATGTCCGTTTTTCTTCTAGTATATTATAATATCCTGTCCTCTGACAAGGATAGAATATTCAGCAATCGCCATCATGTTTAAAAAGTTTACTTCACTGACTTTGACCTACTTAATAGATTTGAAAAAAGACAAGGGTCTGTACCCGCTTGCGGTGCTCTTGTTATATATGCTTGCGATTATGAACATAATATATGCTAACCTTACTGATACGCACATTCAATAAAACCTATTATATATAGTTGGAACGCTTTTAATTTTTACTGTTTATACATTTTCCAGGTCCAGTAGTTTTCAACATCGCCGGGTTAGTAAGCATTGCCAACATACTACTTGTTCTCATATACCACTAACGTATTGAAGACGTCGCCATCTGGAAGAAGTTTCACCATGGATGTCTCGCGTTGTTTAGATAGCTTGACATCAATTTGTCATGAAACTAGTTGTAACAGTTAGGGACGTTTCACTGCCAAGCTCTATTTATATGTGACATTGACGTTGGCATAATCAATAAACTATGTTTATCAAAATATATGTTTTATGTTCATCCCATTTGAATACATACTGATTGGATGACATCTGGTTGTATTATTGGAATCAATAGGAGTCTTGCTATCCTTCCATAAGTAACTTGCATACTTGCTACCATGAAAGTTTCCGATCGGGCTAGACTCGAACCTTCTGTATTAAATATCTTCCAATATAGTAATAACTTGTGTATCATACAATTTCATCTCACAGACCACCAAACATAATATACTGAAATCCGTTCCACAAGTAACGTATATTCATACACCAGGCAAAAGGTTGTAATCTCAAATCTGTTAACATCATTATATACATTTAAATTCTTGGACAAGTGCAGTGCACATGCATTGCTTTTTTAAATGCTTCGACCGAAATGTCAAATAAACAATTGTATCGGTATCTGGTACTACCAACATTTTGCAGCGATTACCGTGAGCCACATGGACATCTTCTACCTTGAACCATTTAAGCATCTGTGAGAAGCCAAAGATACAATAAAATACTCATATAATTTAACCAGGTCTGGAATAAAATTGCCAACGTTCACAAACATGTATTGTTAGCTTGACTATTCGGAGAATAAAGAGAGCTATTGTACTCACCCAGGCGTCGGCGTCTCACCTTGGTCAAAGTTTTGCATGCAAGTACTTATATTAGTAACAATTCCATGTATTGTCATGACACTTTACAAAAAGCCTTCCCAGTCAACCACCTTACTACAATAACTAAGTTAGATAACTCTTGCAGAAATATAATGCAAATTACTGCCCATCTTTGATTTTGGTTAAAATTGTGCATGAAAGTACTGTCAAGTCCATATCACACAAACCGCTCAATGTATTTGATTATGACTTCAAAGCAAGTTAATCAAGCCGAATAATTCTTGCCAGATATGTTTGCAAGTTAGGGCCTTTGTTTTACTTAGAATTTTTATAACTCGGTAGTCACTGCATGTATTTGATTAAAACTTAATACAAAATATTGCAGTTATAACACCTACTCAATTTTGTCAATTTTGTCAGTTAAACTCTTATTGCATGGATTTGTCATCAGTCTCGATCAAATTGTACTTCTGTGACAAATATTCGAATAGCCGAGTGTTTTCGTTGGCGTAAGAATAAAAATAGGTAAGCTAAGGTTTTGAGTCGGTGGATAAGGATCTGATTGGCACAAACGAGGTCGTTGATCTCGACTAAAACACATATACGGTATATTTTCCGACAAATTTAGTATAAAAGTCGATATTTGCAACATACTTTCGTTCAAAAGAATATCCAGCTTACACATACGGCTATTCACTACTTCCGAACCGGAAGTAGAGTGAACTTGTCCGTGGAGTTTTGGCTATTCTGTCGTCATCCGGAATGATTCCGCTCTCGTTAAGATGTTCCATATAAGTAAGGCACAAGCCATTTCCGGTTTGATAGCCGATTCCGGTCAACATGAGGTGTGCAAGCTGGACATATTTTTCAACTTTTATACGCAAATAACTTGCTTTGTCTGTTGACGCTGACTACAGCTGGCTTATTTATTTTTTTTGTTTGATCAATATATCCCTTGTTCCTTAATACCGCGATATACCTATTACCGCAAATGCCCGTATAACAATATCTCGATATACATAGTTGACAAAGTTTTTGACTCGCGGTGATGGGTATGACCAGTTTACTGCTCTACAGAGGATGCCCGTTTAATATATATGCACTTATTTTAATATGTTTAATTTAAATTGAAAAAGACAAATACCACAGAACAATATTTTGATATACGATAGCATATGTCTTTCAACTCCTTGTGGAATAATGATAGTATTTTTGCCCGTATGTTTATCGCTAAAAAGAACCGGGTCCTCTCAGATTCTTCTAAGATTCCTGTTTTCGTAATTCCACCATTTAGGAGAACAATTAACTATAATGCGTGGCTAAATGAGACCATTCTAACTGTGACTGCGTTTGACCAGGACGGAGACGGTTTAGACGGAAAGGGAAACACGTCACGCTATTTACATATTCAATATCGTTTTCAAAGGCTCTATAATGAATGGCATATATGTATAATGTGTCCGTCTTTTGCACTTTTGTCAACTGTTGACAATTGCCATGCCTTTTTTTGTTAGGAAACACCAATGGTTATGTTCGACAACATGCCAGTTTCATATGGCATTCGTTTTATCTGATACTCTGGTTTTATCCCATACAATGATAACATATATACACGCTTACAGCCGTTTTAGTAGGAGTGATACATATTGTTATTTACAAGAAGAACGAACTCGGTTCCGGATCGTCTTTAGTTATCAAAGTTTTTTTTAAGAAAAAAATATTAATCACAAAATACAAATAAAATGAGTATATATAGAGAATAGAGATAACAAACTCAAACATGACGTTAACGTCAGTTATTCATGTAATTGTTAAGACACATTTCACCGACTTACGTAGCGTACTATACACGAGGCACCTACTTACATACTAAGCAAATTTTGGCGTTTAGCTCCCTTTTAACCTCCAACTTGTACTTTCTTACAGAAATAAATATGGTATATTGGTATATAAAAAAAATATAAAACACGAAAAGTAGTCCCAGAAATGCTTCCGAAATAATAAATTGAGGTGTAAATGACGTGTTTTCAATCTGAGAGTGGTTCAAACCGTCACTTTTCTCGAATGTTTGAGGAAACCCATTCAAAACACATGCCGGCTTGAAACTTTAATACAATGCCGCTCGTATCGGCTATATCTTTGATTTGTAAACGAAATACTATAAACCGATTCGGCTATTTTGAAACTACGTCATTCTATTTTTAGATGGAACCTTCCGTATTAGGGGTGTTTGTAGTATGATAGCAAATTTACCTGTTACATAAACTATAAAATAAACTATACATCAATATTATAGTGTGTTGTACTACTGTCTGTTCCAATAGGGTAGTGGTAATGGTTTGAACTGTCAACCCAAATGTCGCGAGTTCGAGCCTTATTTATGTTGATTTTTTTGAATTTATTTTCCATAAAAGTATCTTAGTGTACTGTTTCAATGTGTTTTTTAATTTGGTAAGTGTTGGAAGCAACCTCTTCTATATATACATTGACTGTATACAGGTTTCACTTAAGAATTACCCCCCCCCCCCCCCCCCCCTTCCTACCTTACACCCTTCCTACCTTACATAATTACATAATTACATGACGGTATCAAGGAAATTAGAGCTGTGTGAAGCAGTTTGTTTTTGTTGTTTTTTTGTTAAAATACATAAAATGTCATTTACAGTTATATGCGTTGTGTCGTACTTTCCGAATATAATCACAACAATTATATACGTTGTGTCGTATTTCCTGAATATCATCACAACAATAAAAAACGTTGTGTCGTACTCCCCGAATATCATCACAACAATAAAATACGTTGTGTCGTACTCCCCGAATATCATTACAACAGTAATATACGTTGTGTCGTACACCCCGAATATCATTACAACAGTAATATACGTTGTGTCGTACTCCCCGAACATCATCACAATAATTATATACGTGTTGTCGTACTTCTAGAATATCATCACAGCAGTACAACATGTGGAGTCGTACTCTCCGAATATCATCACAACAGTAATATACGTTTTGTCGTACCTCCCGAATATCATCACAACAATAGTATACGTTGTGTCGTACCTCCAGAATGTCGTACCTCCCGAATATCATTACAACAGTTATATACGTTGTGTCGTACCTCCCGAATATCATCACAACAGTAATATACGTTGTGTCGTACCTCGCGAATATCATCACAACAGTAATATACGTTGTGTCGTACCTCCCGAATGTCGTACCTCCAAATATCATCACAACAGTAATATACGTTGTGTCGTACCTCCCGGATGTCGTACCTACCGAATATCATCACAACTGTAATATACATTGTGTCGTACCTCCCGAATGTCGAACATCCCGAATGTCATCACAACAGTAATATACGTTGTGTCGTACCTCCCGAATATCATCACAACAGTAATATACGTTGTGTCGTAACTCCCGAATATCATCACAACAGTAATATACATTGTGTCGTACCTCCCGAATGTCGTACCTCCCGAATATCATCACAACAGTAATAAACGTTGTGTCGTACCGCCCGAATTTCACCACAACAGTAATATACGTTGTGTCGTACCTCCCTAATATCATCACAACAGCAATATAAATTGTATCGTACCTCCCGAATATCATCACAACAGTAATATACGTTGTGTCGTACTTCCCGAATATCATAACAGCAATAAAATACGATATGTCGTACTCCCCGAACATCATTACAGCAATAAAATACGTTGTGTCGTTCTCCCCGAATATCATCACAACAGTAATATATGTTGTGTCTTACTTCCCGAATATCATCACAACAATAAAATACGTTGTGTTGTACTCCCCAAATATCATCACAACAATATATACTTTGTGTCGTACTCTCTGAATATCATCACAACAGTAATAAACTTATATCGTATTCCCAAATATCATCACAACAGTAATATACGTTGTGTCGTACTCTCTGAATATCATCACAACAATAATATACGTTGTGTCGTACTCTCTGAATATCATCACAACAATAATAAACGTTGTGTCGTACTCTCTGAATATCATCACAACAATAATATACGTTGTGTCGTACTCTCTGAATATCATCACAACAGTAATATACGTTGTGTCGTCTCCATGAATATCATCACAAAAGTAATATACGCTGTGTCGTACTCCTCGAACAACATCACAACAGTAATATACATTGTGTCTTATTATTGTTGTGTCGTACTCCCCGAATATCATCACAACAGTAATATACGTTGTGTCGTACTCCCCGAATATCATCACAACAGTAATGTATGTTGTGTCGTACTCCCCGAATATCATCACAACAGTAGTATACGTTGTGTCTTACTACCCGAATATCAACACAACAGTAATATACGTTGTGTGGTACTCCTCGAACATCATCAAAACATTAATATACGTTGTGTCGCACTCCCCGAATATCATCAGAATAGAAATATACGTTATATACGTTGTGTCGTACTCCCCGAACATCATCACAACAGGAATATACGTAATATACATTGTGTCGTACTCTCCGAATATCATCACAACAGTAATATACGTTGTGTCGTTCTCCCTGAATATCATCACAACAGTAATATACGTTGTGTCGTTCTCCCTGAATATCATCACAAAAGTAATATACGCTGTGTCGTACTCCTCGAACATAATCACAACAGTAATATACGTTGTGTCGTATTACTGTTGTGTTGTACTCCCCGAATATCATCACAACAGTAATATACGTTGTGTCGTACTCTCCGAACATCATCACAATAGTAACATACGTTATATACTTTGTGCATCACAACAGGAATATACGTTATATACGTTGTGTCGTACTCTCCGAACATCATTTCAATAGTAAAATACGTTAAATACGTTGTATCGTACAACCCAAACATCATCACAACAGCAATATACGTAATATAAGTTGTGTCGTATTCTCTGAACATCATCACAACAATAATATACGTTGTGTCGTATTCCCTCAACATCATCACAACAATAATATACGTTTTGTCTTACTCCCCGAATATCATCCCAACAATAATATACGTTGTGTCGTACTCCCCAAACATCATCACAACAATAATATACGTTGTGTCGTTCTCCCCGAATATCATCACAACAGTAATATACGTTGTGTCGTACACCCCGAACATCATCACAACAGTAATATACGTTGTGTCGTACTCCCCGAATATCATCACAATAGTAATATACGTTGTGTCGTACTCCCCGAATATCATCACAACAATAATATACGTTGTGTCGTACTCCCCGAATATCATCACAACAGTAATATACGTTGTGTCGTACACCCCGAACATCATCACAACAGTAATATACGTTGTGTCGTACTCCCCGAATATCATCACAACTGTAATATACGTTGTGTCGTACACCCCGAACATCATCACAACAGTAATATACGTTGTGCCATACTCCCCGAGCATCATCACAACAATAATATACGTTGTGTCGTACTCCTCGAACATCTTCGCAATAGTAATATACGTTATATACGTTGTGTCGTATACCCCGAACATCATCACAACAGCAATATATGTAATATACGTTGTGTCGTACACTCCGAACATCATCACAACAATAATATACGTTGTGTCGTACTCTACAAACATCATCACAACAATAATATACTTTGTATCGTACTCCACGAATATCATCACAACAGTAATATACGTTGTGTCGTACTCCTGGAACATCATCATAACAGTAATAAACGTTGTGTCGCACACTCTGAACATCATCACAACAGTAATATACGTTGTGTCGTACACCCTGAACATCATCACAACAGTAATATACGTTGTGTCATACACCCTGAACATCATCACAACAGTAATAAACGTTGTGTCGTATACCCTGAACATCATCACAACAGTAGTATACGCTATGTCGTACTCCCTAAACATCATCACAACAGTAATATACGTAATAATCGTTGTGTCGTACACCCCGAGCATCATCACAACAGTAATATACGTAATATACGTTGTGTCGTACTCCTCGAATATCATCACAACTGTAATAAACGTTGTGTCGTACTCCCGAAATATCATCACAACAGTAATATACGTTGTGTCGTACTCACCGAACATCATCACAACAGTTATAAACTTGTATCGTATTCCCAAATGTCATCACAACAATAATATACATTGTGTCGTACTCTCTGAATATCATCACAACAGTAATATCCGTTGTGTCTTTCTCACTGAATATCATCACAAAAGTAATATACGCTGTGTCGTACTCCTCGAACATCATCACAACAGTAATATACGATGTGTCATATTACTGTTGTGTCGTACTCCCCGAATATCATAAAAACAGTAATAAACATTGTGTCGTACTCCCCGAATATCATCTCAACAGTAATGTACGTTGTGTCGTACTCCCCGTATATCATCACAACAGTAATATACGTTGTGTCTTACTACCCGAATATCAACACAACAGTAATATACGTTGTGTCATACTCACAGAACATAATCAAAACAGTAATATACGTTGTGTCGCACTCCCCGAATATCATCACAATAGTAATATACGTTATACACGTTGTGTCGTACACCCCGAACATCATCACAACAGGAATATACGTAATATACGTTGTGTCGTACTCTCCGAACATCATCACAATAGTAATATTCGTTAAATACGTTGTGTCGTAAACCCTGAACATCATCACAACAGCAATATACGTTGTGTCGTACTCTCCGAACATCATCACAGCAATGATATACGTTTTGTCGTACTCCCCGAACATCATCACAACAATAATATACGTTGTGTCGTACTCCCCGAATATCATCACAACAATAATATACGTTGTGTTGTACTCCCCGAACATCATCACAACATTAATATACGTTGTGTCGTACTCCTCGAATATCATCACAACAGTAATATACATTGTGTTGTACTCCCGGAATATCATCACAACAGTAATATACGATGTGTCGTACTCACCGAACATCATCACAACAGTTATATATGCTGTGTCGTACTTCCCAAATATCATCACAACAGTAGTATACGTAATATACGTTGTGTCGTACTTCCCGAACATCATCACAACAATAATATACGTTGTGTCGTACAACCCGAATATCATCACAACAGTAATATACGTTGTGTCGTACTCCTGGAACATCATCACAACAGTAATATAAGTTGTGTCGTACACCCCGAATATCATCACAACAGTAATATACGTTGTGTCGTACTCCTGGAATATCATCACAACAGTAATATACGTTGTGTCGTACTTCCCGAAAGTCATCACAACAGTAATATACGTTGTGTCGTACTCCCCAAATATCATCACAACAGTAGTATACGTAATAAACGTTGTGTCGTACTTCCCGAATGTCATCACAACAGTAATATACGTTGTGTCGTACTTCCCAAATATCATCACAACACTAGTATACATAATATACGTTGTGTCGTACTTCCCGAATGTCATCACAACAGTAATATACGTTGTTTCGTACACCCCGAATATCATCACAACAGTAATATACGTTGTGTCGTACTTCCCGAAAGTCATCACAACAGTAGTTTACGTAATATACGTTGTGTCGTACTTCCCGAATATCATCACAACAGTGATATACGTTGTGTCGTACTTCCCAAATATCATCACAACAGTAGTATACGTAATAAACGTTGTGTCGTACTCCTCGAATATCATCATAGCAGTAATATACGTTGTAGTCCGGCAGAACCTTGCATGAGAGTGTATAGTAATTTTTTTGGCTAAAATGGTAGTCTATATATAGTTCTTTGATTTTATGCCGGATGACATTTTGTCATCATTAAGCATTTTAAAATAAACCAGATGACGTCCAATATGGCCGCCAATTTGCCCGAAATGCAATATTTGGTTGAGAATTACTAATAGGTATGACATTAAAGGACACTTTTGATGTATTTGATGTTAAAATGACAAACCGAGATGATATTTTGTCATTATTGGACATTTAGAAACAAATAAGATGGTGCCCGAAAGTGCCTCCAATTTACTCGAAATGTAGTATTTAGATAAAAATTACAATAAGGTATAAAAAATTTATACATGATAGTGTAGAGTAATATTTTATTGTTAAAATGATAATCTATATTTTGTTCTTTGATTTTGTTTTCAATTTACATTTTGCCATCATTGAGTATTTTACAGTAAACAAGATGGTGTTTAAAATGGTCGCGAATTCGCTCGAAAAGCAATATTCAGAGTAAAAATTTATATAAAATATAAAAATATAAAAAAAATCATATAAAAGGATAATTTAAATGTGTTTGATGTTTAAGTGAAAGACTGGAAGACGTTATGCCATTGAGCATTTTGAAATAAACAAGATGGATGCAACTTCCAAAATGGCCGCCAATTTGCTAGAAATACAATACTTAGATGGAAATTACTATTAACTATAAAACTATTGGTGGGTCAGAATCATATGTATGTTTCCATGTACATACCTGTATGTGAGTTGTTGTTTATTTGTATTTCCAACACAGGTTCAGAATCTGTTGTTAGTGGTAAAGTATTTAAAGTATGCATTGTTTTACAATTAACATCTCCTACCAATTTTAATGACTACTGAAATCTCATACTTTTTAAAACTATTCCTTTTCCGATAACATAATACCTTGCCACGTTATCGCAACCAGACAGCCCGTGGTTGTTATACTTATGTCTACAGTTCCTTACAGGTGATCCCCTTAGCACAGATTTATTAGGGTTTCCTGAAGATAATGATGAAGATAAAGTATAAATACATCAGTATCAATTGAAATTGCTGTAACAGTTATGCCTCTGTTTTGTTTATGTGCTGCTATGATCACTTGTGTGAGGATAGTATCTGCCTCCTTGTGTAATTTTAATGTCATCCCTTTTAATAAAAATACCATTATTTATGTCAATTGGTGTGTCAAATTGTCTTGTCTAATGCGAATAGAAACCAACTAAACGCAATAGTTAACAGCTTCATCATATTTTTCATGAAGTTGTGTTATCATAAAGTTGAGTTCTTATTTTATTTCGTGATCACACAGTAGTCGCAAAGGCATGTCTTCGATTTCCCATCTCTATTCATACAGATTTATTTGTTTAATTGAAAGTGTGAAAATTATCAGGAAAGACTTCCTTCTCATCAAAGAGTAAGCACACGTGTCAAAGGAGAACTAAAATTAAATCTTACTTTTCAATAAACTAATGTCCTGCTTTGAAAATAATAGGCTGATTACAATTGACATGACGCGACCTGTCAATCAAACCAACCATCCGATAAACTATTGACCAATCAGCGTCCAGATACGACGAGGCTTATCAGCCGATGTTGCTATCCGCCATGACCTCCGACAAGCTCCGACAAAGCAGCAATAGTCAATGTTGTTTTGAACGTTAATTTCGCTTCTATTTTTATCGTTTATTTGACGATTTAAAATGGTGAAACGATGTCAATGGGGTCTTTGTGACTCCGACAGTAGATATCCTGAAAGACTAGCCGGGGGAGTGAAATTTATTCCATTTCCGAAACCGAAAACTAAACTGGAAAAATGCTTGAGATGGATAAAAGCGTGCGGGCGTCCTCACGATCAGCTGAATACAAACAAAATTAATGGAAATTACCACATGTTTGTTTGTACAAAGGTACGTTTTAACTTAAAGAATATAATCGAAGTTGCGTAGCCGCTTTGTCAATCTATTTTAAACACAAAACGTCATATCCTTGGCCGGGTTTTTCCTGTTTTGCACCAATAGCTTTATTCGTTTTATTTTTGTTCAGAGGACGAATCGCCATATTTGGCATTGGTAAATAACGACTTCTCGTTGACACTGATTATATATAGGAAGGTTACAAAATAATTCTGATTTATTAGAAAGTGTACACACCTTATTATGAAATAATGGGCCTCAATGGTGTGTATCTTGCAAAAAAAGTATAAAAACATTAATCATAAAGTGCTAAGTACTGTCAGACAAAACATAAAGATATCAATTAATGCGCATCTTGACAGTAGTCTAAAATAATAGACGTGTTATACAGGATCATCCAATCCCTAAGGATTTGACATATCAAAAATTGTAAATAAAATCTGTCAACGTACAATTATTTGGACTAATCTTGACAGGTGCTGTACCTGGTATAGATCGGACTCATGGAACGAAAATAAGGCAGTCATGATGAATATCATTAAAACATACACTTAGTTTTTTTATAAGAATTAAAGAGATAATTTACGCCGCTTTACAAGAACAGTGTGCATCAGTGACTTGGTGAAGCCCGATCGAAATATGAATAATATGCGGCTTCTCATTCTTTCGCTGCGACCGGTACGTTGTCGCCTTTGCAGTACATTCTGCATCATTTTTTTCCACAAACACATTCACTGATGCAAAGTAGCTCTCATTTGCATACTTTCTGCCTTGAATTCGTTGCCTAAGAGTTGGAAGATACGGTAAAAAGCTTTCGCCAAAATCACTCGGTAAACAATGTAAACTTCGTGAGGTCGCCATTTGGTTTATGCGTGTCGGAGGTCATCTGGTTGCGTGGTCACGTGACGAGTGGATGGAGCTACTCTGGGAATCGGGTCGTGTCAATTTTAAGTTGGCGAATTTGAATTTGTAACAAAATGTAAATTAAAGGTGTAACATGTTATAAAGGTATTAGGTTCACTTTTGCTAACTAAGCATTAAATAGTTACATCACGCACACAAATACAGTCGTTTTGATATCTAAAGTAAATATAATATTTTGTTGAAAAGATAGAAATATGTGAAATGTCAAATTGTCTTAGTTTATTCATAAAAATGTATAGGTACTATTGGATGTATTGTATTCTACGTCATGTAGGTAGTTGTTAACTATTATTGTCTATTAGAAATATATTAACGACTTCTAAAAGTAGTACTAGAAGCTCCATTACCCGGTGCTCGATTAAACGGTTGACATCAGCCAGTAGGTCTGTGAAATAATTCAGTGATGTATATTTGAAAATGTCGACAATACACCCTTATTTCTGATATGTATATGAAATTTATTTTGTTTAAATATCTTATTTTTCAGGATGTATCGATTCTTGTTCATTTCACAAACAGAAGTTTGGAGCCTCAAACAGACAATATTCTTGTTGGATATGCTAGCAGTAGCAATTACTTAATAAGCTGCAATGAAATTCCAAGTGCCGGAGTAACTTTTACACCAAACAATGCATTGGCTGTTACGTAAGTATACGATTGTCGGATGTCGTAAATCTCAACAAAATTACATTTCGAATATTCCATAATTATATATTAATTATGATAATATGAATGCTTAGTATATTATAAGTTTGGATTCTATGAAAAATTAAGATATTTGAATATTGCAATGTCATATTGTTTTGCATCTATTCATTTACTATGGTGTACTCTCTGCAAGTTTTATGATTACAGCAACATGTATAAATTAAAAAAAAAATGTACTGAAATGTCGGCTGTGAGGTTTTCTAATATTTTTAAAAGCTATTTATAATGAAAAAAGGACATAATTAATTATGCAGTATTACTTGAACATATACAGTTCATCGTTGTTTACACAAACATACAGTACATGGCATTATGCATGCCTGCTTTAAATGCTACGTTACCTATTTTGTCATATGTTTATATATTTTACAAAGTATTCTCAATATCTTTAAATGAAACGATGTCTTCATTGGTAGTGACGATATATCAATTCGCATCACATGCATTACATGTTTGTCAGAATATACTAACTATTTTTTAGGAATGAAAGGGGCTGGTATTAGTTTATAGTGTCTATCTTACAGTTTGTCGACAGTAACAGAGAAATCTGCCACGCCTTCGTTTACAATATCGTCGGGCCTCTACCGTAATTCTACTTTAGTCACTATAGCTGATGTTGGAGAGACACTGTCATAGGGATTTTTCAATTCCAGGTTTGTTATTTATATACACGTTTTGGGTGCATAAATGTTCCGTCTGTTTCGTTACACAAGCCATAACGCTGAAATGAAACTTAGAAAATACTGTAGGATCTTAACATTTGTGGACTTTGACCAAAATTTCACGGTTGCTACATCAAAAATGTTATCATGATTGTTGCAACCAAATGCAATGCATTGTTTTCTTAGTAATGACCGTTTAATAGCACTTTGACATTCGCGTTATGCAATTGACTTTAGATATGATTATCCAGTTTGTTGGTTAAGTACAATATACAGCTACGTTTTGAGCAGGTTACAGTTTAACTCGGTAAACGGGTATCCTGTTTTATTTTGATGAGCTACATAATGTTCAAAGCAGTCGAAATACGAATGCATTGATTTTTCTCGGACGGGTATTGTGATTGTTTTCGCTCCTTTCCTGACTATATCTTAAGGATTACAGATCGTACTAGTACTCGTGTTCATTAGATATTTTAAAGCTAATATACTTTCTTTGTTCTCGCACTGAACTATGGCTAACCTTGTTTTTTGGCAAAAATATTTAGTCCAGTTTGTTCACATGAGTTCATTACCATTATTAGGAATGTATCAATCGGGATTTGGTGGCCATACCCATTCACATATTCAAACTAAACAGTAACATTATTGGAATAGCTTGTTGACTCCCTTTGTCTTTTTTCTTTCTAAAGAATGCAACTTTTGTTTTTGTCGGCAATTTATTCCATATATAATTAGCGTCTTTAAAAAAAGCAAGTTATTTTTTAAATATGATTTTGTTTATCCCAGAGCTACCATCATTTATCGGTTCATATATGTCGACCGCATTTAATTGAGGTTTTAAAGTAAAATTGTTGGAATAACATGGAAAAGCGATGTAAGAGAGCTTTGTATTGGTTTAGTATTGATCTTTTGTCTACCCATTTAACATTTATCTACCCATACTTGCGTTTTAAATGCGTTTTTATGTATAATTTCTATTATGATGCAGCTATTTTATCACGTTTGCAGAAACGCATAAAAAGTCTTAATACATATGTGTAATATTTATTTTGTGAAACGTTCCCCATCCAGTAAAATTTAGCCTATTGCACTGTATTTCAGATAACAATTACCTCGACCCACAAATCTGCACAGCTTATGGAGGAACCGATAAAAGTAAAAGCAAGACAATCATAACAGACGGGTACGTATAGATTCCATGGCTCTTAAAATTCAGAAAGAAATTCCATCAATTTGGGATAACGGTTTTCCAGTGAACTGGACAAGGGATAACTGTTTTGATAACCGTCATACCAAAGGGACGGAAATTACCTTTTTGAACTGAAAATGCTATGCAATATTTTTCATGCGTACCGCACACATTGAAAAATTATTTCTATTTAAATGATTATTTTATCTTTACCATGATTGCTTTTAAGACGTCAACTCGTCATAAATAATTCCAACGTCACAGCAGGGTAGGACGAAAATTATGTGCCCTGTAAATATATGCGGAAATCATTGTCTGGTATCTATCGTTAGCGGAAAGAATTTTAGTGGGAGTTTATCGTATATCGCGTCTTGTTCATTATTTTGGTTGAAAATATGTATTTCCGTATGTCGACGTTTTACGTTCAGTATTCTGTTCATACAACTGTATAGTACAACGATCGTGTATAGGAAGAGTTCATTTATATGAAATGTATGTTTACGTTCATCGATCTATGATGCTTGTTACAAACTGCGAATCTCTCTGAATCGAGAGTAGTGTTATAGGTTCTCGGATGGTCAAATTGCCCCGTGCCACACTAGGAAATATTTTGGGTAAATTTGTAATCGCTTTCACGACACGTAACCAGCAGAGAGATCTGCATATGATAGTGCGCTTGTTTAAGAATTTAAATGTGTTGATATGTTTATTCATACGCCAGTCTTGCGGTAGCTTAGGGTAGAACGTCCGCATCGCATGCGAAGGTTATAGTTTGATCCCCGATTGGGTCATACCAAAGACTTGAAAAATGATATTAGAAGGTTCATCGCTTAGCGCTCAGTAATTCCGGTATATTTTAGGTTTGGTCAACTGGTGTCGGTTTGTGACTGGGTGGGGTATCGTACTATGTGTCTGCGGCACTTCACTGTGGCGCCACTCCGAATCCTATCTCGAATAGACGCTGATGTTAAAATAGACATACATTTTCATTAGATGTTTTTTCATTCAATATGTTCATTTAGGTTTATACATAGATAGTGAGCCTAGACTCGGGTTTTCCTGATGGCATACTTGCACATCATGTCTTTTTATGCCGTAAAACATCTATACTCTCCATTCACTTCTTTCCATTCATTCGTGTTTTAAAATTATTCTAATATGCATTTGGTGGAAACAAACGTATTACGACAGTATATATTATAGGATTAAATTCATTTTTTCTGTTTTTTATGCATGTGTAAAGAATTTCGAATCACGCACAAATCAAATAAAGTCCTAAGGACTGTATGTCAGATTTGTGTCGCATTCTTTACACATGCATAAAAAACAGAAAAAAATGAATTTAATCCTTATAATTCCAATCCTGATGATTATATTTAATTTGAGACTCCTCAAGTGAATGAAAACAACAAAACAAAAATAACTATACGCTGCAAATTATCACCTCTGAACTGGTTGACAATAAATTCTCGAGACCTAATATTCAATAATATCGTAACGGCTATTGTTTCCATTACCAGATGTTCTCTGTAACATTAGTTGGTTTATTGTAAAATGACGAAATATTTTGCGGTGAAAAAAATTAAACACGCTTGTTTTTAAAAAATATGTCCATATTTACGAGGTCATATAAATCCACGGTCATTGATTGAGAATCCGAATTTGGAACGTTTTAAACGACTTACGTGCCAGGTTTGTGTATTAACATTCGTCATTGTCTCACGATCGTCTGCTTCTGAACTTCAACTACATGTTTTTATATCATTTTTCCTGTAGAATAGATTGGTCTGTGGAAATTTATCAACGACTAGTATTCACGTTCGGTAAACCAGGGTTGTGTTCAATGGTATACCATAACATACTAAATGTGATCATTTCATGACCTACTTCATTTATTTCTCAAAACATCTGATGGTCTGGTTGAGACGCCCTGTTAAATCGCTGAACCAACGAAATCTATAAAACAATAAACCGATGAAAACAGCTAGAACTATATCTAACATTTGTTTTTTGCTGTATTTTATTAGTAAAATAAGCGTTGAACGGCAATGAACGTCATTTTTAAGTTCGTATATTGTTAAACCGACCATTAAAATGTCGATACTTTCTTTACGAGAAACGTAAAAGTAGTCCGGTTCCGGGGTTTTATCGAAAAATAAAAGTCTTTAAAAATAACGTTGTCCAATGAAAATGCTTTAAATACATATATGTTAACGAGATTGGAATTATAATGTCTTGAAAAATATTTGATAAAACTTGGTATTTGGTTGTATGCATAAAGAAATTCTTAATAAACATCACGTATGAGTCTGGTTGCCTATTTTCTCTATATAGAGTGTGAATCCATGAGTGGCACGTGTCTCGGTCTTTGAATAAATATCAATCTGATTTGTGAAAATTATTTTAAAATACATTCAGTATGAAAACAGTTTGCCAAGTATTTCATCTCCTGGGCACGTGCAACATTTGATCCATTCCAAGTTGTTTATGTGTTCTGTAAATATTAAAATGTGTAAGAGATTTAACCAGCTAACCGTATTGTGTGGACACCTACCGTTTTTGAAATATAGATGTCTCTTCTAAATAGTGTTCATATCGTAGATTTATACTGATGTGAATCCGCCAATATTCATTTTCAGGTGTACTGTTGACGATAGTTTAGTCCTCAGCTTTAACGAATCTGCTGCTGTATCGTCGAATAACAGAAAGAAGTATTATACTAGTTTCTACGTGTTCAAGTTTTATGACAGCGATGACATATACATAGTGTGTAATCTTCTAGTATGTCCAATGGCTACTCCGTGTTCATTTGTAAGTAAATACTAAGCAAAATTTCACAGTTTCAACCTTAAAAGGAAAATAGGATCAATGGCATTATGACATTATCTTCCGCGTCGGATTTGTGTCTGGATTTCCAACTTATTTAGGCATACTCGTATCCTATTTTCCACTATCCATAAATAAAATGTGTGTGTTGCCTACCATAAAGTGAACTCGAGAGGGGGCAATGGAGATTGCTCAATTTTTGATTGTACGTATAATTATGGCACATTGTTATATATAAATTCCGTTTTTCACTAAGATCGAATCTAATGTAAATACTGTCCAATACATTAATAGAATATCATATATTGTACACGACTGACATAAAAGAAGTTAAATAATGTTTCCTTACTTAAGGTACAATTATAGCCCCATTTATACCCAGAATATAAATATTAAATCTCGTTAACTGATCGTACACCTGGACCTGATTAGCTGCTCGATCGATACTGTGTTTAGCTATTACAGTCAAACCTGAGTAAGCGGTCATCTCTATTAAGCAGCCACTTGCCTTAAGCAGGCACATTTGCTATTTCCCATTGCTATGTTTTTAGAGCAAATTAATCTGTATTTAGCAACCACCTGTCTTAAAGGGCAACGTTTGCTCCTTCCCTTGACTTCGCTGCTTAAGACGGGTTTGACTGTATATAAATCCAGGGAGTCTTTAGATTTCAGATCTCCACCCGGTCACAGTATCTGTGATGAACATATGTGACTGCGTATCGTTGTCGTTCATATCTGACTGCTGATTCAAAGAAGGTAAGTTATCAGTTGCATAAGAGTACTGTTTGACCTTTGATAGGCAAAAGATATGACGTCAAACATTCGAGATGAAGCGGAATATTTCGACAAGAAACTGATCGATTTCTTTATACAGATTTGTAACTGACTGGACTTTAAACTCACGACGTTATTTTATGTTGTAGTGTATGATGACAGTGTTGTGGTAGTCGATGAAGTTGTACTTAATGATGTATGCTGTATTCTATGATGTATGCTGTATTCAATGATTTCTGATCAAGCACACACATATAATTTTCAGACTTGCCCAGCACCTGGTAGAAGGAGAAGAAACTCCGATTATGTTGTCAACGATTCATCAAAACACCTTCAGATAACAGATCACATTCGTGTTCGATCTTATCCGCTGAAGGCCTTCAAAGAAAAGCAGCCAACCAAGGTAAATGCATTTATTCTTTATTATAGAAAGCATTACATAAAGAAAGTTTACACTTGTTCATGGATTTATAAAACGTATAAGATATAACAACAAATCTTGAGTGCCTCATGGAAGATGTAACACTTGTTCAAATGAATTCTCTTGTTAAATGAAGGCTTTATTATAATTAAGATTAAACTATCGAACACGACTGTTAATATAACATTATTTTGCGTTAAACGGTATTGAAATAATAAAAAAATAGTTTTCCGATTTTACATTTTATGTTTGGGTATTGTTTCAAGTGATTATCCTCCGATATCCAATCACATCCGTCCGTATGTCCCATCATTCCTTCGCGTGTCGGAAGAAAAAACATCACTAAGGCAGCTTTTTGCAGTTTTGACCCAATTCATTGAATCATGCTGTTGAGCAAGTTCTTGACCTGAACATTTGCATATGATGGTGGGACTCTGAATAAAATAGTTTTATTCGAGTTATGATGCCATTTTCTTTAACAAACATTTTCATTAGACCAACAACCTTGCGGACGCAACAGTTCTTACAGTTTGTAGCTGATCGAAATGAAACTTGTTGTACAGTATGTGCATGGCCTAAACAGGAGCCAGTGGCCTTGTTCCGAATAGATAGATTGTTACTGAATTATGGCACTTAGATATTTTAGCGAATAGATATTGAGTAACACCACTTAACTATATTGTATTTTCTTAAGATTCATTTCACCATTCCCCGACACCCTGCAGAATTTCCTGCTCATCCGTTTCTCTTTTTTTTTTACTTTATTGTTTAACCTTTTAGTTTTTATTGTATTTCAACATCGCATGTCTCTACTCACTATATGTTTAGCATAATACTGTTTTCACACAATACAATGTTGGAGTAACCACATCAACATAGATATAAACATTTATTCTATTTTTAGTCCGTCATTTTTGAAAAAAAGCTAAGAGCTATTGTCATGGCTATTGTCATGGCTTTGGCCTCTGCGTCGTCGTCGTTGTCGTCCGCCTGGTAAAGTTTTGTGTTCAGCTCAGCTTTATCTCGGTTTCTGAATAAACCACTGATGCTATGGCGATTAAATTTCATCAACACATTCATAATAACAATATATATAACTTACCTAAATCTCCATATTTTGGGCTCTAAAACCTTAGGTTAAAGTTTTTTGTTTAGCTCGTGTATGGTTGGGATGGGGGGTTAAATCAATTTTATTGTTCAGTCATATTTGATTCTGTAAACTGATCACCATCAACTAAAAAACAATTACATGACTGACCTTGACCTATTAAATGGACTTGGTTAATAATTGCGTTATCGGGCCGATAACGCGTTATTTTTTACGAGCCCAAAACTGTTATTGGGTATTTATATGAATTGTACATGTAAATGTATTTAGATTGATAAATAGATTATAGATGGGAATAACTTGTATCATTGTTTGAATATGCCAGGCCCATTGTCTCCTAACTATTTGCTACCTGCCCGAGGCCATCCAAGACCCCCTCCCGCCCCCACCCCCATGCTTCTCACACCCCCATTATTAAATCAAATACTCTACCTTATTTCAACTTTGTAATTGACCCCAAGACAGACCCCAACCCCCATTTTTTTTTAAATATTTGTTTTATTTTAAATCAAAATACTTTGCCCAATTTCAACTTTGTTACGGACCCAAAGGACTGCCCCTCACCCCCCCCACCCCCCCCCCCCCCCCACCCCAAAAAAAATAAAATTAAGTACCCCATCGCTGGCCTATTTATCCCTCCACCCTCCCCTATAGTAATCATCCGTTCGTCCGTCCGTCTATCTGTCAGTTATTTCGTGTCCGGTCTGTAACTTTGTCATGCATAGATGGATTTTGTTAAAACTTGCTACAAATTATCAACATCACATGACGACGTGTCGCGAGTAAAACCCACACCCGTACCTCAAAGGTCAAGGTCACAGTTTGAGTTTGTGTGAGATTTCGTGTCCGGCCTGTAACTTTTGTCATGCATAAATGAATACTTTAAATACTTGCTATAAAAGATCAACATAACAATTTATCAGCATGACATGACGACATGTCACGCGTAATACCCACATGCGTACCTCAAAGGTGAAGGTTACACTTTGAGATTGTTTGACAACACTTTTTGTCTGTTTGAGATTTCATGTCCAGTCTGTTATTTTGTCTTCTAAATTTTAAAAACACTAGACTCAGTTGACATAATTAAGTGTCGCATGTAAGACCCAGAACCTTCCTCAAAGGTCAATATCACACTTTCAATTTATTTGGTATCGCGTGTCTGGTCTGTTACTTTGTCTTTTAACTTGGCTCAATTGATCAAGATGACATGACGACGTGTCACACGTAAGACCTAGTCCTGTACCTCAAAGGTCAAGGTCGCATTTTGAATCTATATGACAACACTTTCGAGTCTGTTTGATATTTCTTCAAGCCGTCCTGTAACTTTATCATACACGATGGATTTCAAAAACTCTTGGCTCAATTTATCAATTGATCAACATGACATGACGACGTGTCACGTTAAGAACTAGAACCTTACCTTCAGGTCACATTTTCAGTGTTTGTTTGATCTTTTATGTCTGGTGTGCAATTTTGTCTTACATGGAGAGATTTTAAAATAGCTTGATCCAAGTGATCTGCATATCATGATATGTCACCTGCATTTACCTGTAAAAATACCCAGACCGTTAATTCAGATCTCAAGGTCAATGTTACATAATGGTCAAGGTCACGCGTTGATGTAAAAACATGAAATTGCATGTTGAGTCTGAAACGTCAGTCCATTACTCTTGATATTCATGGATACATCGATACCTATTATAAAATATATTGTTATTTTCAGAGACCATTTTAGGGGGCATGCGACACTTACCAGTGACCTTTCTTGTGTTTTTTAAATTTTGTTTTGTTTGAAATGTAAAACTGTTCTGCTCCTTTGATACCAACTGCACCTTTTTCAACTTTATAACCAACCCCAAGACACCCCCTTCCATCCAGCGAACCCACAAAAAAATTAATAAAAGATAGTATTAAATTAAATACATGTCACTTAATAACTTTGACATAGTGTATATTCTACCCTAATAGTCCTACTTGAACATACATCTATCTACTTTTTTGCTAATATGAAAGATGGTTTTATTCATATAGATATGTCCGTTTTTCTGCTAGTATATTATAATATACTGTCCTCTGATAAAGGCTAGAATAGACAGTAATTGATTTTTATAAACTAATCACACTCATGTTTATAAAGTTTACTTCACTGAGTTTGACCTACTTTGGAAAAAAAGACGAGCGTCTGTACCCGCTTGCGGTGCTCTTATTATACATCCTGATACCCACACTCAATTAAACCTATTATATACAGCTGAACGCTTTACATTTTTACTGTTTATACATTTTCCAGGTCCAGCATTTCTCAACATTGCCGGGTTAGTAAACATTGCCAACATACTTGTTCTCATATACCACTAACGTATTGAAGGCGTCGCCATCTGAAAGAAGTTTCACCATGGATGTCTCGCGTTGTTTACATAGCTTGACATCAATATGTCATGAAATAGTTGTGACAGTTAGGGACATTTCACTGCCAAGCTTATTTATATGTGACATTGACGTTGGCACAAACAATAAACTGTGTTTATCAAAATATGTTTTATGTTCAGCCCATTTGAATACAGTATTTAATACATACTTATTATATGACATCTGGTTGTATTATTGGAATCAATAGAAGTCTTGCTATCCTTCCATAAGTAACTTGCATACTTGCTGCCATGAAAATTTCCGATCGGACTAGAACTGAACCTTCCATATTAAGAATCTTCCAATATAGTAATAACTTGTATCATACAACTTCATCTCACAGACCACCAAACATAATATACTGAAATCCGTTCCACCATTAACGTATATTCATAGTCCAGGCAAAAGGTTGCAATCTCAAATCTGTTAACATCATTATATACATTATAACTCACGGACACGTGCAGTGCACGTTCATGATTTTTTGAAATGCTTCGACCGAAATGTCAAAATTCACAATTGTATCGGTATCTCGTACTATCAACATTTTGCAGCGATTACCGTGAGGCACATACTACCAACATTTTGCAGCGATTACCGTGAGCCACATGGACATCTTCTACCTTGAACCATTTAAGCATCTGTGAGAAGCCAAAGATACAATTAAAAAAGCTCATAAGTTAACCAGGTCTGGAATAAAATTGCCAACGTTCACAAACATGTATTGTTAGCTAGATTATTCGGACAATAAAGATAGATATTCTACTCACCCAGGCGTCGGCGTTGCACTTTGGTCAAAGTTTTGCATGCAAGTCCCTATATCAGTAACCATTCCATATATTGTCATGAAATTTTACAAAAAGCCTTCCCAGTCACCAACCCTACTACAATAATTAAGTTAGATAACTCTTGCACAAATATAATACAAATTATTGCCATTATTTGACTGAGAAAATCTGGTTAAAGTTTTGCGTGCAAGTACCACCAAATCCATATCTCAGTTACCATTGCATGTATGGACTAAGTTAGATAACTCTTGCACGAATATAATGCAAATTATTGCATAAATGAGTTTGGTTAAAGTTTTGCTTGAAAGTACTGTCGATTCTATATCACACCAACCGCTCAATGTATTTGTTTGAAACTTTACGTATGGCTTTGAGTCATGAAATAAACTTAATTAATCAAGTCGAATAATTCTTGTCAGATTCTTTTGCAAGTTAGGGCCTTTGTATTGCTTAGAAATTTTATAACTCAGTAGTCACTGTATGTATTTGATTAAAACTTAATACAAAATATTGCAGTTACAACACTTACTAAATTTTGTCAATTTTGTAAGATAAACAACTCTTACTTGCATGGATTTGTCATCAGTCTCAATCAAATTTGTACTTCTGTGACAAATATTCGAATAGCCGAGCGCACTGTCCCTTCGACAGCTCTTGTTTTTCATTAAGGTCGAGTTGTGTAGCCAATGGATACTAGTGCAATTGATCTGACCATAATTGTCAATTGAACAAGTTAAAATCATCGATCGAAATTGTTTCAAGTGCCACCATTTTCCTTACACAGCCGGCTTTGTGTTCCGAATGTCTAGTGGGCTGAGCGATATTCGTTCTTTCGTTTGGTAAATTCTTGGTCAAGATTGGAAATATAAACGTTATATATACAAATTCACAAGGATGAGATATAAAAATAATGCAGGTAACCGATTGGAACTTTTGCTTATTATATTTAAGTCAGAAGTTTTCCACGGTATAAAAAAATAATATGGACCGTATAAACGAGCCATATTGTCGTTTTTAAAGTGTAGTGTTTAAAACGATATGCCGACTCGCACGCAATAATCCAAATATGATCCCCGTTACAGTTAATAATCCTGCACATGTCTACTGTTCAGCTACACATTTTCTCGGATCTGTTTCCCTAATCTTGAATAAGTTTCTTTAGTTTAAGAATTTGAAATTACGAATTTTGTACGAAAATCAGGCGATTGTTTCACTAAAGCATTCGAAAGATTTTCTTAAACTTACGAAAGAAATATTCTTAAATTGTTTGGATACCCACGTTTTTATCACACCGGCGTAATGATTAGGTGTAAAGGTAACACAAATTGTATCTTATCTGCATGGAAGTAATAATCTTATCACAGGAAATAGAATAAGTAATTTAATGTTATTAAAAAACAATTTTGAATTATTTGTTATTATTTTATATGGGAAAAGCGGCGAAAATCGTCTGAAAAATACGTACCGCCAAGGGGCGCTGTTGACGAGATACTGTGGTATCGTATTAAAAAAACAAGGCTTAAACGAAAGCTGAGACTTAATAGATAAATTGTATAAATATTTGATAGATTACGCCAAATGTAAAAAATAATAAGATAGAAACGCCGCAAACTACCTTAAATTAGGTACTAAAAATAAATTCTGTCACTAATCGCGTAAGAACGTGAAAACTCGTGCAATTGTTTGGGGATATTAATTCAATACACCAGAATTCTCAATTTAGTCCGATTATAATTTACCAAGATATTTATTGTTGAATTATACACACTCGTGTACAGTGGCTATATTTCAATCTCGTTATGAAACGAGAAGAAAAATTAGTAATAAAGGCTTGCATTCAAGCCCGAGTTTCTTTGCAGTTATCGCCAAAAGAGACTTATTCTGATATGAAAGTTTTTATACATGACAGTTCTACCATAACATTAAGAACATTTTTTTTGCTGGGTTAAGAAATTTAAGCAGTGTCGGCTTAATCTGAAAGAAGATAACCGCCCAGGTACACCCCGTCCAATGTATACGGTACATAAACGGCTACTACGTCGCATGTTCGGTGTCAACTACATACAATAAACCGGTACTAAGTCTTCCTGTTGCTGTTTTTTTTGCACGTGGTTGGTTAGTGAGGTAAGACAATCCCATTATTTTCATATTAATATTTCGATACGAGCGGCAATGTATTAAAGTTTCAAGCGGGCATGTATTTTTGAATGAGAACATGGCCGTTTCCTCAAACATTGGAGAAAAGTGACGGTTTTAACCACTTTCAGATTGAAAACACGTCATTTATAGCTCAATTTATTACTTCGGAAGCACTCCTGAAACTATTTTATGGGTTTTACATTTGTTTTATGTATGAATAAACCAAATTATGTCTGTGAAACATACAAGCAAGTTGACGTTATACGGGTGCTAAACGCAAAAATTTGCTTAATACATAGCATAAGTAGGTGCCTCGTATAATGAACGCTACATAAGTCGAGTCATTGTGTCAATTAACAGTTTTACAAATAACATGAATTAATAATACTATCAAACTATTTGAGGTTTTTTTATTCAGTTTTTAAGTTACTTTGTTGTTAACACTAAACAAATGCAGTGTTGTTTTTTTTTTGGTTTTTGATCATCAATACCCACCTCAGTAGGTTGTACGACATATCGCAGCTGTTTCCGACCCGATGACCATTAGGCTACCTATTCTTCGTGTAATACATGTACACTATTTACATTGTACCATTCGTCCATCGGGCCTCGATGGCAAAAATTGAAGCTAAATATTAAACATTGTTCTATTAATCTTTCCTTTAGCTGTTAAGTCGAAGATTATGAGAAAATATCATACGTTGACTATCCAAGTGGGACAGAAAACAATTTCAGTCAAAGGGACTCTCGATGATGACCGTCATCACAAAATATCCTTTCTTTTTAATGCATGTTTAACGCCCAAGATATGAGAAAATTGACATTCCAAGGCACATACTGAAATAATGTAACAGAAGTTTATCTTTCCACATATTGCCTGTTCAAACAATACACTTTAAATATAATTTTTACTCTGACCCTGTTGTCATAGTGAGTCAAACGTCATGGAAATAATGTTGACGTTATTACTCTGACGTAACAGCTATCTTTATAAAGATGTGTTCGTTGGCGTAAGAATAAAAATAGGTAGGCTATGGTTACGAGTCAGTGGATAAGGATCTGATTAGCACAAACGAGGTCGTTGACCTCGACTAAAACACATACGGTATATTTTCCGACAAATTTAGTATAAAAGTTGATATTTGCAACATACTTTCGTTCAAAAGAATATCCAGCTTACACACACGGCTATCCCTAACCTGCATAAAGCAGCCAGTATACGTACCTTCAGTTTCACTTTCTCCGAACCGGAAGTAAGGTGAACTTGTCTGTGGAGTTTTTGCTATTCCGTCGTTTTCTGGAATGATTCCGCTTTCGAAATGACATTCAATATAAGAAAGACACCAGCCATTTCCGGTTTGATAGCCGATGCCGGACAACATGATGTGTGCAAGCTGGACATATTTTTCAACTTTGATACGCATATAACTTGCTTTGTCTGTTGACGCTGACTACAGCTGGCTTATATTTTTTTTTGTTTGATCAATATATCCCTTGTTCCTTAATACCGCGATATACCTATTACCACGACTGCCCGTATAATAACAATATCTCAATATACATAGATGACAGTTTTTAGACTCGCGGTAATGGGTATGACCAGTTTACTGCTCCACAGAGGATGTCCGTTATATATATATATGCACATGTTTTAATCTGTTTTGTTTGAAAAGACAAATACCACAGAAGAGCAATCTTTGATATACGATATCATATGTCTTTCAACTCCTTGTGGAATAATGACAGTATTTTTGCACATATGTTTATAGCTTAAAAGAACCGGTTCCACTATGCCTAAGGCTGAGTGGTCTAAGGTGCCATGCCAAGACCACTTACCTGTCATCGCTGAGGTCGTACGCTCGAGTTCTTCTCAGATTCCTATTTTCGTAAACACACCATTTAGGAGACCAATTAACTATAATGCGTTGCTAAATGAGACCGTTCTATGTGTAATCCCACCATTGATTTGTGTTCTTATTCTATAGTAAATAATAAAAGTTTGAAGGCTTGTCATTCATAGAGAATCCCAATGAAAGAAGTGAAACCTACATTTTACTGCTTGTCAACCTCTGCACTATCAAAATATGATGAGAAAAGTAGGGGTCATGTGTCATATAAGAGATTTTTTTTCTGCTCAGTGTGTACACTGGTGACAAAATGAAAGTAGACTTCCGAAATCATGTATTCATACCCCAATTTCCAAGCATCATTTTTTTTTTCTAAATTCACAATTCAAACATGACAATGCTATCAAAATGTTCAAAATGCATCAATAATGCCATTCAAATAAAAAATAAGCATTAAAACAAGGAAAATGCATTTTAAAAGAAGAAGAAATGAGGATAATTTATAACCGCCATCATGCGACTACCCCACCGAAGCACTTCCTTTTTGCAATGGTGGTACTATACCTCTAACTGTGACTGAGTTTGACCAGGATGGAGAGGGTTTAGACGGAAAGGGTTAACACGTCACGCTATTTACATATGCAATATCATTTTCAAAGTCTCTATAATGAATGACATATTAGTATAATGTGTCCGTCATTTGCACGTTTGTCAATTGTTGACAATTGCCATGCTCTTCATTTTTAGGAAACACCAATGTTTATGTCCGACAACATGCCAGTTTCATATGGCATCCGTTTTATCTGATACTCAGGTTTTATCCCATACAATGATAGCATATATACACGCTTACATCCCTGTTAGTAGGAGTGATACATATTGTTATTTACAAGAAGAACGAGCTCGGTTCCGGATCGACTTTAGTTATTGAAGTTTTTTTAACAAAATATTAATCAGAAAATACAAATAAAATGAGTATATATTAAGAAGAGATAAAAAAAACTCAAACATGACGACAACGGCAGTATTTCATGTAATTGTTATGACAGATTGCACCGACTTAGGTAGCATACTTTACACGAGGCAACTACTTACGTACTCTGCACATTTTGGCGTTTAGCTCCCTTATAACCTCAACTTGTATTTTTTACAGAAAAAATATGGTATATTGGTATATAAAACAAATATAAAACACGAAAAGTAGTCCAAGAAATGCTGAGCTGTAGATGATGTGTTTTTAATCCGAAAGTGGTTCAAACCGTCACTTTTCTCGAATGTTCCCATTCAAAAACACATGCCCGCTGCTTGAAACTTTAATACAATGCCGCTCGTATCGGCTATATCTTTGATTTGTAACCGAAATATTAATATGAATATAATGGGATTTTCTGACCTCACTGCCCAAGCACGTGCATAAAAACAACAGGAAGTACCGGTTTACTGTGTGTAGCTGACACCGAACATGCGACTGAGTGGCCGTTTATGTAACGTATACGTTGGACGGGGTGAGGTAGACATGTTTTTATCAGCAACAAAGGAAAACAGTGGTGCTGTTAGAGCTCTGGACGGTGGACGAAAGATGGACGGTATACTGTTTCCATTCCAAGATAGCGTATAGTACAGGCATTTCAGAAGGCATCGTACGTCATATTCTGACAATAAAATACGTTTTGTCGTACTTCCCGAATATAATCACAACAATAATATACGCTTTGTCGTACTTTCCGAATATCATTACAACAATAAAAAACGGTGTGTCGTACTCCCCGAATATCATTACAACAGTAATATACATTGTGTCGTACTCCCCGAATATCATCACAACAGTAATATACGTTGTGTCGTACTCCCCGAACATCATCACAACAATAAATTACGTTGTGTCGCACTTCCCATACATCATTACAACAGTAATATACGTTGTGTCGTACCTCCAGAATATCATTACAACAGCAATATACATTGTGTCGTAAACCCCGAATATCACCATAACAGTAATATACGCTGTGTCGTACTCCCCAAATATCCTCACAGCAATAAAATACGCTGTGTCGTACTCCCCGAATACCATTACAGCAATAAAATTCGTTGTGTCGTACTACCCGAATATCATCACAACAGTAATATACATTGTGTGTTACTTCCCGCAACACATTTGCAATTAAAAGCACATGGCCTTTAATATATCTGCCATTTTTCCAAAATATTTGATTTGTTTAAATATTTAGTATCATTTATGTTTTCGGGTGTTAAAATTTGATCTTCAATTGTTCTGCAGAAGAAAATGTTAGCTCTGTTGGAACTGTCTTAGGAAAATGCTTCGGTATCAATGCTTGGTGGGTCAGGATCATATGCATGTTTCCATGTACATACCTGTATGTGAGCTTTTTTTGCATTTCCAACAAAGGTTCAGAATATGTTGTTAGTGGTAAAGTATTTAAAGTATGCATTGTTTTACAATGAACATGTCCTACCAATTTTAGTGACTACTGAAGCCTCATACTTTTAAGACTATTCCTTTTCCGATAACATAATACCTTGCCACGTTACCGCAACCAGACAGACCGTGGTTGTTATATTTATGCCTACAGTTCCTTAACAGGTGATCCCCTTAGCACAGATTTATTAGGGTTTCCTGAAGATAATGATGAAGATAAAGTACAAATATATCAGTATTATTTGAAATTGCTGTTATGTCTCTGTTTTGTTTATGTGCTGCTATGATCACTTGTGTGAGGATAGTATCTGCCTCCTCGTGTGTGATTTCAATGCCATCCATTTTAATAAAAATATATTTATTTATCTCAACTGGTGTGTCATTTTCTCCGATACATGTAACAAGTTTATGAGCATGTGTATGTCTTTCATGATTGCTATCAGTTGGCTTTCTCTTTCTGTTACTGTTAGAAGTGTTTTCTCAGCTGGAATTGGCATATTAATGTTGAGTTTGTGTATCCTGCTTGCCTGGTTTTTTTTCTTTACTAGAGCATGTGATACTTTTTGTACTAAATGGCGAATATCTGTCGAAAACTAGGCACACATCTTAGTTTCTATGTATTAGACCTAAAAATTCTCAAAATAATCTTTCCAAGTACAATCTATTGGTCATTACAGAACAGCAGACTTGTCTATGAATATACGTAGTTGTCTGTTAGTTGATTTGAGTTCTGTCGCACCAATACTTCTTTGTCTTTTTTTAATTCAGACGTACTGTACGGACCTGTATAAAGTGGTTATGGTTCGTTTGAATTTGTAAATTTAATTTAGATTTTTTTTATTGTAAGAAAGTTCAGTCACACTGATTTCCACAATCGCATATTTGAAAGAATTAATATATTTTTTTGTGTTTAATTCTGTTTTCCTCATAAGTCATACTTTATACGGTTCAGTGTGGGAAAGCCTCTACCACACTAGACCTATTACGAGGAAATAAAATATTTTTGTTCTTGTTCCAAAGACATTTGATCCGCATCATTCCAATTGGTAAATTTATAAAATAATTATTCCAAATTTCTAATCTTTCTTCAGCCTAAAAGTTAAAACTTCTAAAAAGCAACTATCCAGTTTATATTTTATTTTATTTTCGACACTCTCTATACTCTCAATAAACCATTTTGAATAATATTCATCGGCATTATAGAAAGGAAGTACACAGTTAAGTTTATAGGATACCATTTACGGAGAATGACTGATGAAACAGGGAATGGAAATAGCGAAGGCAACATTTCGATACAAAGGTTATAATTTTTCGCAACTGCAATAGCCTTGCTTTAGAAAGAATTATTGAACTTTCTAACTAAATCAAAATTGTTTAAAATAATATAAGTGAAGAGGGACTCCGAATACCCTGTTTTATAAGCCATTTAGTTCAATAGATAAAACAGTATTCCCGCGCTGACAGTGTCTCTTTCTAGTAGGTCGTTAAGTGTGTTAATCATGCCTTTATTTCACTCAGTTCACATATACATGAAATCACGAGGTGCCAAAACAGGTTTTATAATTTTTCGTTAACAAAGCATGTTGATAAATTATTTTATAGTCTATGAAATGCAAATGTTATAGCATTTAACGCCGCTTTTAAAATATTTGGCTCAGATCATCAATAGTGAGTCAATATATTTTATAAAACAAAATGAGATCACTGAAGTGACAATCCAAACTTGTTGAACCATAGGCACAATTGAAAAATCTGTTAGAAAATACCGTTGATCCACTCAGGATATGCATTGTTTCCTTTTCTCTCTATTGTATTTTTCAAGCATTTCTTTAAACGAATAACGAATACCCTTCTTTTATAGTTCATCTAAGATGCGTAACAGAGTTGACACTAGTTAGTTCGGCACTGACTCCACTTGTGTATTCAAATTCAAATCCATTAGTAAAATCAACAAAATATTTGCATTTGGCCGTTACAACAAACGTTACACAAGTATGGCATGGACATGCACAAGCATTGTAAAAGACATACTATACAAGTATAAATAATACAATTACAAAATAACAACGATGGTAACATTTCGAATTACATATTATGCTTCTTTATCAATCTAAAAAATTTAACAATATTTTATTTAGAATACATACGTGAATATCCTTTATGAATTCATGGCCATGTATTATGACCCAACTATTTCTTGCAGAGATCCGAATATCTGGTCCAGCATTATATAAAATTGTATTCTGACTCAACTAGATATTGATTATATACTTTACAAAGTTGATACCATTATATCTTCCAAAACATATTTCCGAAATTTTTAGAGCATAATCTGAGACATGTCATTTCTCTACGCAGAGTGTCATTATGTACTATATCTAAATATAATTTGCATAACGAAATGACAAATTAATCTTTCTGTAATAATCAAGTGTTGACATGGTGTCGAGAGGAGAATTTAATTCATAAATTTATTCATCATGTAGTCTAGTTTTTAAAAGTTGCAAATTATTTATATTATTTTCAAAATTAACAATAACAGTCGAAAACACAACTGTCTAAATCATTGAATATATATGTTTACGCTAGCAAAGTACTGTTTGTGCTATAACATTTGTCATACTACGTTTTGTCTAATGGCAATCCAACATTTGTATGTTTCAACCTGAGCTGAAGCTGATACTTCCTCCAAAATAAGACTTTATCGACGTATGCATTTTTTAAAAATAAATTCTATATTTGTTCTTTTCATCCCTACAATATACTCATAGTTGCATTCTCGGTAGTAATACTGGTATTTGACATTAAACATGTTTTGTCATAAAAACACCAGTATTCGTTCACCAACGACATTTTAAATTCGGTTTATTATTACATCTAACGTGTAGGTACATGTACTAATATGGATGGTCCGATTCCTTTAATGTTTATTGAAAATACTATATAAATATTAAAGGAATCATTTATGCGTATATGGATATATATGTATGTAAAGTATATGTATTTAAACTTTAAATTTATGTAAATAATTGCAATTGTATGTAATTCATTCGTTGTATTATATCATCTTATGCTTGTCACGATATATTACCATATCTTTAATGATGTCCTTATGAGTATATGACCCGCTGTAATTGGAACTAAATCTTGGTCTAATATATTCAAATTCTTTATAAACACCTCCCTACTTTCATTTTACCGGCGTGACCTGATATACATGGTGTTTGTGAAAATATCCCTGCACCTGATGCACGTGCTTAAATTGATATAAATAACGCCAAGATGTAACTCCGACATCAGTGTTAAAATTATTTCCAGCGGAAGGAACACACGACAATCCAGACAAGGTAAGAGTTGATGATATTAATTACAAGTTGAATAGTTTGTAAAAGTATAATTTTCATTCTAAATTCATTGACAATGGTTTTATTTTCTTTTTACTCTAAATATTGTTTCCAATAAATGAGCATATCTCTTTTCTTTGTTTCTTTAAATAGCTGTAAAGATACATGAACGTCGACATGAAAGAAAGTTTTTATTTGATAGGGCATATTTATAACTATATTGTGATAAAGTGTCACATTGTCTTGTCTAATGCGGATAGAAACAAACTAAACGCAATAGTAAACAGCTTCATCATATTGTGTCGAGTTGGGCAGTCGCAAATTTAAATTTGCAGCATGACTGGTTATCCGAACACACACAGATTTGCAGAAATTGTAATACTTTCGTATATGGATTGCATAGAAAAAAATCATATATTCACGTTTCGTTGTGAACATTTAAAGAGCAACTGTGACTGTGTCGTGTTAACAACCTACCTATTTGTGAACCATTTTGTAAATGCTAAGGAATGGAAATTGCTAATTATCATACTGTCCAACAGTAACGATTATCGATCGATATAATTTCCATCCATGTACTTGGTATGATTGTATGACTCTTAGAACGATGTTTTCACTTATTGTCGTTCAGTATTACATGTATATTGCAACAGTTTACTATAGGGCCATCTTGGATTACCTCGATACACTGGATCTTCGTCATTAGCTTTGATTTTTGTCCAAAGCAGACTTAATTTTAAAGCTATCTCTGCATTGGCTATGGTTGTTTATTGAGTTCCGTATACATAGTTGCAATTTTCAGTTTCCAGACTCAATATTCTCGACAAAACCCGATTTCAAGAAAAACCGCAAGTTTCCCATTAAAAAACAGTTGTATGTTTAAAATGTAATTTCTTATTTTGCAGATGTCCCGGTTACTCTTTGCAATGGTAGTGCTCTTAGTGATCGACGGAATCTGTGGTGGTGGTGGTGGATCGAGTTTAACATTTGGTAATTAAATAGTTCTTATGAACTAACTATGCATATGTAAAGTCTTTGGTTAATGTAAATATTAATGGATTTCTATATTGCACTTAATACTGTACGCTTCACTTATAAATGTTGTTGCAGTTTGTCCAATTGTTTGGTACACAATATTTAGTAACAGCTAGTTTTTCATAAGTTAACTAAATTGCTACTCCATTAATAGCTTTTTTATATCTTAAATCGTAACAATAACCATTGTTTTATTTTTCAGTATGCTACCCAAATTCCACCATTATAATCGACAATCCAGACACGTATACACACGTGTTTGTCGAAGAAGAAGTTACTGAAACAATATGCAGCGCCACAATGATAACAAGTGGCACGCAAGTTGAAGTAACTGGCTGTGATATGGTAACTTTCTGTCTCAATATTATGATGTCTCTCGTACATCAAACCTCAAAACTACCCATTGTTAAAGTGTTAAGTCCTAATTGCACTATAGATATATATACACTTATATGTTCACACATTTCTTAATTTTAAAGGCCCCATCTACAAAATCACTCAATGACACAAAGTTATTTTTCTGAATTAAGTTTTTTTTTACAAAGGTATGGTTATTTTGTCGCAAAGCCTTGTGTTATCCAGTTTTCATGAAGTTGTGTTATCATAAAGTTAAGTTCTTATTTTTTTTCGTGAACACACAGTAGTCGCAAAGCCATGTCTTCTATTTCCCATCTCTATTCATACATATAAATGTGTTTATTTAATTAAAGGTGTGAACATTATCAGGAAATACTTCCTTCTCGTCAAAGAGTAAGCACACGTGTCAAAGGAGAACTAATATTTAAGAACGATTACATCTTACTTTTAAATAAACTAATGTCCTGCTTTGAAAATAATAGGCTTATTAAAACTAAGCTAATTCGGCGTATTTGAATTTGTAACAAAATGTAAATTAAAGATTTAACATGTTATAATGGTATTAGGTTCACTTTTGCTAATTAAGCAATACATAGTTACATCACGCACACAAATACAGTCGTTTTGATATCTAAAGTAAATATAATATTTTGTAGAAAAAAGTATAGCCACTATTGAATGCATTGTATTTTACGTCATGGTGGTAGTTAACTATTAATGTCTATTAAAAATATATTAACGACTTCTAAAATTAATACTTGAAGCTCCATCACCCGGTGCTCGATAAAACGGCTGACATCAGCCAATGGGTCTGTCAAATAATTCAATGATGTATATTTGAAAATGTCGACAATACACCCTTATTTCTGATATGTATATGAAATTTATTTTGTTTAAATATCTTGTTTTGCAGGGTGTATCGATTCTTGTTCATTTCACAAACAGAAGTGTGGACCCTCAAACAGACAAAATTCTTGTTGGACATGCTAAAAGTTACAATTACTTAATAAGCTGCAATGATATTCCGAGTCCCGGAGTAACGTTTACACCGGACAATGCATTGGCTGTTACGTAAGTATACGATTGTCGGGTGTCGTAAATCGCAGCAATATTACATTTCAGGTATTCCATAATTATATGTTATTATGATAATATGAATGCTTAGTATATTATAAGTTTGGATTCTATGAAAAATTAAGATATTTGAATATTGCAATGTCATTGTTTTGATTTTATTCATTTACTGTGTCAATCTCTGCATGTTTTATGATTACAGCAACATGTATAAATTGAAGAGATGTACTGAAATGTTGGCTGCGAAGTTTTCTAAAAAATTTAAAAAAGCTATTTATTATGAAAAAACAACATAATTTATTATTCAATATTACTTGAACATATACAGTTCATCGTTGTTTACACAAATATACAGTACATGGCATTATGGATGCCTGATTTAAATGCTACGTTACCCATTTTGTCATATGTTTATATATTTTACAAACGTTTCTCAATATCTTTAAATGAAACGATGTCTTCATTGGCAGTGACGATATATCAATTCGCATCACATGCATTACATGTTTGTCAGAATATACTAACGTTTTTTTAGGAATGAAAGGGGCTGGTATTATTTTATATTGTCTATATTGCAGTTTGTCGACAGTAACAGAGAAATCTGCCACGCCTTCGTTTACAATATCGTCGGGCCTCTACCGTAATTCTACTTTAGTCACTATAGCTAAGGTTGGAGATATACTGTCATGGGATATTTCAATTCCAGGTGTGTTATTTATATAAAAGTTTTGGGTGCATAAATGTTCCGTCTGTTTCGTTACACAAGCCATAACGCTGAAATGAAACTTAGAAAATACTGTAGGATTTTATTATTTGTGGACTTTGACCAAAATTCCACGGTTGCTACATAAAAAATGTTATCATGATTGTTGTAACCAAATTGAATGTATTGTTGTCTTAATTATGACCGTTTAATAACACGTTGACATTCGCGTTATACAATGACTTTAGATATGATTATCGGGTGTGTTGGTTATGTAAAAACTCGGTAAACGGGTATCACGTTTTATTTTAATGAACTATATAATGTTCAAAGCAGTCAAAATACGAATGAATTGATTTTTTCGGACGGGTATTGTAATTGTTTTCGCTAGCTTCCCGACTGTATCTTATTAGTGCTAGTACTCGTATTCATTAAATATTTTAAAGCTAATTTACTTTCTTAGTAAATTTCTCGCAATGAACTATGGCTAGCCTTGTTTTGGCAAAAATATTTAGTCGAGTTTGTTCACGTGTACTTGCATGAGTTCATTACCATTATTTGGAAGTATCAATCGGGCTTTGGGGCCATACCCCTTCACATATTCAAACCAAACAGTAACATTATTGGAATAGCTTGCTGACTCCCTTTGTCCTTTTAATAAAGAATACAACTTTCGTTTTTGTCTGCAATTTATTATCGTCTTTATAAAAAGCAAGTTATTTTTTTAAATATGATTTGTTTTTATCCTAGAGCTGCCATCACTTTTAGGTTCATATTTGTCGACCGCATTTAATTGAGGTTTTAAAGTGAAATTGTTGGAATAAAATTGAAAACCTAGGTAAGAAAGCTTTGTATTGGTTTAACATTGATGTCGTACATGTATCTACACATACTTGCGTTTTAAATGCGTTTTTAAGTATAAGTTCTATTATGATGTAGCTTTTTTACACGTTTGCAAAAACGCCGTAAAGTCTATTACATATGCATAATATTTATTATGTGAAACGTTCCCCATCCAGTCAAATTTAGCTAATTGCACTGTTACGTTTACTGTATTTCAGATAATTATTACCTCGACCCACAAAGCTGCACAGCTTATGGAGGAATCAATAAAAATGCAAGTGAAAGCAAGACAATCATAACAGACGGGTACGTATATAGAGATTCCATGGCTCTTGAGATTCAGAAAGAAATTCCATCAATTTGAGTTTTTCAACGGTTTTAAAGTGAACTGGACAAGGGATAACTGTTCTTTTGATAACTGTCATGATGGATTTTAAGACGTCAACTCGTCATAAATAATTCCAACGTCACAGCAGGGTAGGACAAAAAGTCTGTGCCCTGTATAAATAACCGCGGAAATCATTGTCTGGTATCTATCGTTAGCGGAAGGAATTTTAGTGGGAGTTTTGTATATCGCGTCTTGTTCATTATTTTGGTTGAAAATATGTATTTCCGTATGTCGACGTTTTACGTTCAGTATTCTATTCACACAACTGTATAGCACAAGGATCGTGAATAGGAAGTGATCATTGATATATGAAATGTATGTTCACGTTCATCGTTCTATGATGCTTGTTATGCTTGCGAATCTCTTTGAATCGAGAGTAGTGTTATAGGTACTCGGTTGGTTCAAATTGCCCAGTGCCACACTTTAAGAAAATATTTTGGGTAAATTTGCAATCACTTTCGCGACACGTAACCAGCAGAGAGATCTGCATATAATATTGCGCTTATTTAAGAATTTAAATGTGTTCTTAATATGTTTATTCATACGCCATTCTAGCGGTAGGTAAGGGTAGAACGTCCGCATCGCATGCGTTATGGTTCGATCCCCGACTGTGTCATACCAAAGACTTGAAAAATGATATTAGAAGGTTCATCGCTTAGCACCTAGCAATTCCGGTATAGTTTAGGTCTGGTCAACTTGTTTCGGTATGTGACTGGGTAGGGTATCGTACTATGTGTCTGCGGCAAGATACTTCACGGTGGCACCACTCCGAATACTATCTCGAATAGACGCTGATGTGAAAATAGACATACATTTTCATTAGAGGTTTTTTCATCAATATGTTCATTTAGGTTTATACATAGATAGTGAGCCTAGACTCGGGTTTTCCTGATGGCATACTTGCACATTATGTTTTGTTATGCCGTAAAACATCTATACACTCCATTCATTTCTTTCCATTCATGAGTGTTTTAAAATTCTAATATGCATTTGGTTGAAACAAACGTAATACGACAGTATATATTATAGGATTAAATTCGTTTTTTTCGAATCACGCACAAATCAAATAAAGTCCTATGGACTTTATGTAAGATTTGTGTCGCATTCTTTACACATGCATAAAAACCACAAAAAAATGAATTTAATCCTTACAATTCCAATCCTGATGATTATATTTAATTTGAGACTCCTCAAGTGAATGAAAACAACAAAACAATAATAACTATACGCTGCAAATTATCACCTCTGAACTGGTTGACATTAATTCTCGAGATCTAATATACAATAATATCGTAACGGCTATTGTTTCCATTATCAGATGTTCTCTGTAACATTAGTTGGTTTATTGTAAAATGACGAAATATTTTGCGATGAAAAAAATTAAACACCCGTATTTTATCTCTCGATTTAGATAAATAAAAAATCAATAATTCTAAGAAATACCCACACAGTGTTGACGTCATTGTTTAGTTTCTGTATGCACGCTTGTTTTTAAAAAATGTGTCCATATTTACGAAGGTCATATAAATCCACGCTCATTGATGGAGAATCCAAATTTGGAACATTTTAAACGACTTTTACGTGCAAGTATTGTGTATTTACGTTGTCTCACGATCGTCTGCTTCTGAATTTCAACTACATGTTTTTATTTCATTTTTCCTGTAGAAAAAATTGGTCTGTGGAAATTTGTCAACGACTAGTATTCACGTTCGGTAAACCAGGGTTTTGTTCAATGGTGGGCTAAACTAAACATCTCGAATGTGAACATTTCATGACCTACTTCATTGTTTCTCAAAACAACTTATGGTCTGGTTGTGACGCCCGGTTTAATCGCTGAACCAAAGAAATCTATAAAACAATCAACCGATGAAAATAGCTATGATTATATGTAACATTTGTTTTTGTTGTATTTTATTATTAAAATAAGCGTGGAACTGTAGTGAACGTCATTTAAATTCGTATATTGTTAAACCGACCATCAAAATGTCGATGCTTCTTTGTTTACGCGAGACACGTAAAAGTAGTACGGTTCCAGGGTTTTATCGAAAAAAAAAAGTCTTTAAAAATAGACGTTGTCCAATGAGAATGCTTTAAATACATATATGATAATTAGATTGGAGTTATGTCTTGAATAAAATTTTATAAAACTTGGTATTTGGTAGATGTTGTATGCATAAAGAAATTCTTAATAAACATCACGTATATGAGTCTGGTTATCTATTTTCTCGATATATATTGTGAATCCATGAATGGCACGTGCCTCTGTGTTTGAATAAATCTCGATCTGATTTCGTGAAAATATTTTAAAATACATTCAGTATGAGCACAGTTTGCCAAGTAATTCATCTCCTGGGCACATGCAACATTTGATCCGTTCCAAGTTGTTTACTACTGTACAGAGAACAAATGTGTTCCATAAATATTAAAACGTGTTCAATGATTTAACCAGCTGACCGTATTGTGTGGACACCTACCGTTATTGCAATATAGATGTCTCTTCTAAATAGTTTTCATATCGTAGATTTATATTGATGTGAATCCGCCAATATTCATTTTCAGGTGTACTGATGACGATAGTTTAGTCCTCAGCTTTGACGAATCTGCTGCTGTATCGTCAGATAACAGAAAGAAGTATTCCACTAGTTTCTACGTGTTCAAGTTTTATGACAGCAATGACATATACATAGTGTGTAATCTGCTAGTTTGTCCAACGGCTACCCCGTGTTCATTTGTAAGTTAAATTTCACAGCTTCAACCTTCAAAGGAAAATAGGATCTATGGCATTATGACATTATCTTCCGCGTCGGATTTGTGTCTTGAATTTCCAACTTATTTAGGTATACTCGTATCCCATTATCCACTTTCCATAAATAAAATGTGTGTGTTGCCTACCATAAAGTGAACTCGAGAGTGGGCAATGGAGACTGCTCAATTTTTGATTGTACGTATAAGTATGGCACATGTTTATATACAATCTCTGATTTTCACTAAGATCGAATCTTATGTAAATACTGTCCAATACATCAATAGAATATCATATTGTACACCACTGACATAAAAGAGCCCTAAGGATACAAGTTGAACAATGTTTCCTTACTTAAGGTACAATTATAGCCCCATTTATACCCAGAATATAAGTATTAAATCTCGTTAACTGATCGTACATCCGGACCTGGTAAGCTACTTGATCAATACTGCGTTTAGCTATTACAGTCAAACCTGTGTAAGCGGTCATCTCTATTAAGCAGACACATTTGCTATTTCCCATTGCTATGCTTTAAGAGCAAATTAATCTGTATTTAGCAACCACCTGTCTTAAAGGGCAACGTTTGTTCCTTCCCTTGTTGCGTATCATTGTCGTTCATCTCTTACTGATGATTCCAAGTAAGTAAGTTATCAGTTGCATAAGAGTACTGTTTGACCTTTGTTAGGCAAAAGATATGACGCCAATCAGTCGAGATGAAGCGCAATATTTCGACAAAAAAACTGGTCGATTTATTTATGAAGATGTGTTACTGACTGGATTTTATAAACTCACAACGTTCTTATATGTTGTAGTGTATGATGACAGTGTCGTGGTAGTCGTTGAGTTAGTACTTTATGATGTATGCTGAATTCTATGATGTATGCTGTATTCAATGATTTATGATCAAGCACACACATATAATTTTCAGACTTGCCCAGCACCTGGTAGAAGGAGAAGAAATTCCGATTATGAGGTCAACGATTCATCTAAACACCTCCAGATAACAGATCACATTCGTGTTCGATCTTCTCCTCTGAAGGCCCTTCAAGGAAAAGCAGCCAACCAAGGTAAATGCATTTATTCTTTATTATAGAAAGCATATTATAAAAGCTAGTTTACACTGGTTCATGGATTTATACAATGTATAAGATATAACAACAAATCTTGAGTGCCTCATGGAAGATTCAACACTTGTTCAAATGAATACTCTTGTTAAATGAAGGTTTTATAATTATTAAGATTAAATTATCGAACACGATTGTTAATATGAAAGTATTTTGCGTTAAACAGTACTGAAATAATAAAAAAACGTAGTTTTCCGATTTTACCATTTTATATTTGGGTATTGTTTCAAGTGATTATCCTCCGATATCCAATCACATCCGTCCGTCTGTCCCATCATTCCTTCGAGTGTCGGAAGAAAAAACATAACTAAGGCAGTTTCTCCCAGTTTTGATCCAATTCATTAAATCATGCTGTTGAGCAAGTTCTTGACCTGAACATTGGCATATGATGGTGGGACTCTGAATAAATTAGTTTTATATAACACTTTTCATTAGACAAAACAACCTTGCGGACGCAACAGTTCTTACAGTTTTGAGCTGATCGAAATGAAACTTGCTGTACAGTATGTGCATGGCCGGAACAGGAGCCAATGGCCTTGTTCCGAATAGATAGTTTGTTACTGAATTATGGCCCTTAGATCTTTTTAGCCAATAGATATTGAGTTACACCACTTTATTATCTTGAATTTTCTTATGATTCATTACACCATTCCCAGACACCCTGCAGAATTTCCTGCTCATCCGTTTCTCTTTTTGTTTACTTTATTGTTTAACAATTTGTCTTAAAATGTATTTCAACATTGCATGTCTCTACTCACTATATTTTTAGCATAAAATTGTTTTCACACAATACAATGTTTCAGAAACCACATCAACATAGATATAAACATTTATTCTATATTTAGCCCGTCATTTTTGAAAAAAAACGAAGAGCTATTGTCATGGCCCTGGCGTCGGCGTCGTCGTCGTCGTTGTCCGCCTGGTAAAGTTTTATGTTTAGCTTAGTTTTTTCCCAGTTTCTGAATAAACTACTAATGTTATGGTGACTAAACTTCATAAACACATTCATAATAACAATGTATATAGCTAAGTTAAATATATAGCTAAATCTCCATACTTTGGGCTCTAAAACCTTAGGTTAAAGGTTTTTGTTTAGCTCGTGTTTGGTTGGGGGGGGGGGGGGGGGGGGTGGGGGGGGAGGTGGGGGGGGTAAATCAATTTTTTTTTACAGTCATATTTGATTCTGTAAACTGTTCACCATTAACTAAAAAACAATTACATCACTGAACTTGACCTATTAAACAGAACTATTTGCTACCTGCCCGAGCCCAACCAAGACCTCCTCCCGCCCCATAACCCCCACCGTGCTGCCCACACCCCTATTATTAAATAAAATACTCTGCCTTATTTCAACTTTGTAACCGACCCCAAGACCGACCCCCCCCCCCCCCCCTCATTTTTTTTAAATATATGTTTTTTGTTTTTAATCAAAATACTTTGCCCCATTTCAACTTTGTTACCGACCCAAAGGACACCCCTCCCCACCCCTAAAATAATCCACCGTTCTTCCGTCCGTCTATCTGTCCGTTATTTCGTGTCCGATCTGTAACTTTGTCATGCATAAATGAATACTATAAATACTTGCTACAAATGATCAACATCACATGACGACGTGTCGCGAGTAAAACCCACACCCGTACCTCAAAGGTTAATGTCACACTTGGAGTTTTGTGTGAGATTTTGTAACTTTTGTCATGCATAAATGAATACTATAAATACTTGCTACAAATGATCAATATAACAATTTATCAGCATGACATGACGACGTGTCACGCGTAGACCCATATGCGTATCTCAAAAGTGAAGGTTACACTTTGAGTTTGTTTGACAACACTTTCTATCTGTGTGAGATTTCGTGTCCAGTCGGTTCATTTGTCATCTATGGATAAATTTCAAAAACACTAGGCTCAGTTGACATAATTAAGTGTCGCATGTAAAACCCAGACCTTTCCTTAAAGGTCAAGGTCACACTTTCAATTTGTTTGGTATTGCTTGTCTGGTCTGTAACTTTGTCTTTTAATTTGACTCAGTTGATCAAGATGACATGACGGCGTGTCACACGTAAGACCTAGTCCTGTACCTCAAAGGTCAAGGTCACATTTTTAGTCTGTATGACGACACTTTCGAGTCTGTTTGAGATTTCTTCAAGTCCGTCCTGTAACTCTATCATACACGATGGATTTCAAAAACTCTTGGCTCAATTTATCAGTTGATCAACATGACACGACGACGTGTCACGTTAAGAACCAGAACCTTACATTTTCAGTTTTTGTTTGATATTTCATGTCTGGTGTGTAATTTAGTCTTACATGGAGAGATTTTAAAATAGCTTGATCCAAGTATTCAGCATTTCATGATGATATGTCGCCTGCATTTGTAAAAAATACCCAGACTGTTACTTCAGATGACAAGGTCAAGGTAACATAATGGTCAAGGTCCCGCTTTAATGTGAAAACATGAAATTGCATGTTAAGTCTGAAACGTTAGTCCATTACTCTTGATATTCATGGATACATTGATACTTCTTGTGTTTTTTTTAAATTTTGTTTTATTTTAAATGTAATACTTTTCTGCTCCTTTGTTCCAAACTGCACCTTTTTAACTTTGTAACCAACTACAAGACACCCCCATTCCAATCCCCCCACCCCCCAAAAGATTTAAAAAAAACCATAGTATTAAATATAATACATTTCAACTTAAATACTTAGACATAGTGTATATTCTGCCCTAATAGTCCTACTTGAACATACATCTATCTATTTTGCTAATATGAAAGATGGTTTCATTCATATAAATATGTCCGTTTTTCTTCTAGTATATTATAATATCCTGTCCTCTGACAAGGATAGAATATTCAGCAATCGCCATCATGTTTAAAAAGTTTACTTCACTGACTTTGACCTACTTAATAGATTTGGAAAAAAGACAAGGGTCTGTACCCGCTTGCGGTGCTCTTGTTATATATGCTTGCGATTATGAACATAATATATGCTAACCTTACTGATACGCACACTCAATAAAACCTATTATATATAGTTGGAACGCTTTTAATTTTTACTATTTATACATTTTTCAGGTCCAGTTTTTTTCAACATCGCCGGGTTAGTAAGCATTGCCAACATACTACTTGTTCTCATATACCACTAACGTATTGAAGGCGTCGCCATCTGGAAGAAGTTTCACCATGGATGTCTCGCGTTGTTTAGATAGCTTGACATCAATTTGTCATGAAACTAGTTGTAACAGTTATGGACTTTTCACTGCCAAGCTCTATTTATATGTGACATTGACGTTGGCATAATCAATAAACTATGTTTATCAAAATATATGTTTTATGTTCATCCCATTTGAATACATACTGATTGGATGACATCTGGTTGTATTATTGGAATCAATAGGAGTCTTGCTATCCTTCCATAAGTAACTTGCATACTTGCTACCATGAAAGTTTCCGATCGGGCTGGACTCGAACCTTCTGTATTAAATATCTTCCAATATAGTAATAACTTGTATATCATACAATTTCATCTCACAGACCACCAAACATAATATACTGAAATCCGTTCCACAAGTAACGTATATTCATACACCAGGCAAAAGGTTGTAATCTCAAATCTGTTAACATCATTATATACATTTAAATTCTTGGACAAGTGCAGTGCACATGCATTGCTTTTTTAAATGCTTCGACCGAAATGTCAAATAAACAATTGTATCGGTATCTGGTACTACCAACATTTTGCAGCGATTACCGTTAGCCACATGGACATCTTCTACCTTGAACCATTTAAGCATCTGTGAGAAGCCAAAGATACAATAAAAAACTCATATAATTTAACCAGGTCTGGAATAAAATTGCCAACGTTCACAAACATGTATTGTTAGCTTGACTATTCGGAGAATAAAGAGAAAGCTATTGTACTCACCCAGGCGTCGGCGTCTCACCTTGGTCAAAGTTTTGCATACAAGTCCCTATATTAGTAACAATTCCATGTATTGTCATGACACTTTACAAAAAGCCTTCCCAGTCAACCACCTTACTACAATAACTAAGTTAGATAACTCTTGCACAAATATAATGCAAATTACTGCCCATCTTTGATTTTGGTTAAAATTGTGCATGAAAGTACTGTCAAGTCCATATCACACAAACCGCTCAATGTATTTGATTATGACTTCAAAGCAAGTTAATCAAGCCGAATAATTCTTGCCAGATATGTTTGCAAGTTAGGGCCTTTGTTTTACTTAGAATTTTTATAACTCGGTAGTCACTGCATGTATTTGATTAAAACTTAATACAAAATATTGCAGTTATAACACCTACTCAATTTTGTCAATTTTGTCAGTTAAACTCTTATTGCATGGATTTGTCATCAGTCTCGATCAAATTGTACTTCTGTGACAAATATTCGAATAGCCGAGTGTTTTCGTTGGCGTAAGAATAAAAATAGGTAAGCTAAGGTTTTGAATCGGTGGATAAGGATCTGATTGGCACAAACGAGGTCGTTGATCTCGACTAAAACACATATACGGTATATTTTCCGACAAATTTAGTATAAAAGTCGATATTTGCAACATACTTTCGTTCAAAAGAATATCCAGCTTACACATACGGCTATTCACTATCTCCGAACCGGAAGTAGAGTGAACTTGTCCGTGGAGTTTTGGCTATTCTGTCGTCATCCGGAATGATTCCGCTCTCGTTAAGATGTTCCATATAAGTAAGGCACAAGCCATTTCCGGTTTGATAGCCGATTCCGGTCAACATGAGGTGTGCAAGCTGGACATATTTTTCAACTTTTATACGCAAATAACTTGCTTTGTCTGTTGACGCTGACTACAGCTGGCTTATTTTTTTTTTTTTTGTTTGATCAATATATCCCTTGTTCCTTAATACCGCGATATACCTATTACCGCAAATGCCCGTATAACAATATCTCGATATACATAGTTGACAAAGTTTTTGACTCGCGGTGATGGGTATGACCAGTTTACTGCTCTACAGAGGATGCCCGTTTAATATATATGCACTTATTTTAATATGTTTAATTTAAATTGAAAAAGACAAATACCACAGAACAATATTTTGATATACGATAGCATATGTCTTTCAACTCCTTGTGGAATAATGATAGTATTTTTGCCCGTATGTTTATCGCTAAAAAGAACCGGGTCCTCTCAGATTCTTCTAAGATTCCTGTTTTCGTAATTCCACCATTTAGGAGAACAATTAACTATAATGCGTGGCTAAATGAGACCATTCTAACTGTGACTGCGTTTGACCAGGACGGAGACGGTTTAGACGGAAAGGGAAACACGTCACGCTATTTACATATTCAATATCGTTTTCAAAGGCTCTATAATGAATGGCATATATGTATAATGTGTCCGTCTTTTGCACTTTTGTCAACTGTTGACAATTGCCATGCCTTTTTTTGTTAGGAAACACCAATGGTTATGTTCGACAACATGCCAGTTTCATATGGCATTCGTTTTATCTGATACTCTGGTTTTATCCCATACAATGATAACATATATACACGCTTACAGCCGTTTTAGTAGGAGTGATACATATTGTTATTTACAAGAAGAACGAACTCGGTTCCGGATCGTCTTTAGTTATTAAAGTTTTTTTTAAGAAAAAAATATTAATCAGAAAATACAAATAAAATAAGTATATATAGAGAATAGAGATAACAAACTCAAACATGACGTTAACGTCAGTTATTCATGTAATTGTTAAGACACATTTCACCGACTTACGTAGCGTACTATACACGAGGCACCTACTTACATACTAAGCAAATTTTGGCGTTTAGCTCCCTTTTAACCTCCAACTTGTACTTTCTTACAGAAATAAATATGGTATATTGGTATATAAAAAAAATATAAAACACGAAAAGTAGTCCCAGAAATGCTTCCGAAATAATAAATTGAGGTGTAAATGACGTGTTTTCAATCTGAGAGTGGTTCAAACCGTCACTTTTCTCGAATGTTTGAGGAAACCCATTCAAAACACATGCTGGCTTGAAACTTTAATACAATGCCGCTCGTATCGGCTATATCTTTGGTTTGGTTTAAACATATTTATTCATAAATTATGTACAGCATATTCCACAACATATTTAGTAAAAGGATTGAAACGAAAGAAAATATTTCTTATATAGTTTCTCTCCTCAGTAACTTATACAAACATTTGTGTAAGGTGGCGAAGATTCATTAGATTAGTTTTGATATATTAACAAAATAGAGTTCTATAAAAGATATATGATTTTTACATCGATAGTTGTATGTCTTGTTAACTTTTGAAAGAAAACAAAATTTTATAATTAATCATATAAATTAGAATTAAAAACAAAATAAACAGAAAAAAAGGTGGACGAGTTCAGGACTAAGGCGAGCGAGCCAAGGGAAACAGACAGCAACATATAAATTATTATTATTATAATTATCTTTGATTTGTAAACGAAATACTATAAACCGATTCGGCTATTTTGAAACTACGTCATTCTATTTTTAGATGGAACCTTCCGTATTAGGGGTGTTTGTAGTATGATAGCAAATTTACCTGTTACATAAACTATAAAATAAACTATACATCAATATTATAGTGTGTTGTACTACTGTCTGTTCCAATAGGGTAGTGGTAATGGTTTGAACTGTCAACCCAAATGTCGCGAGTTCGAGCCTTATTTATGTTGATTTTTTTGAATTTATTTTCCATAAAAGTATCTTAGTGTACTGTTTCAATGTGTTTTTTAATTTGGTAAGTGTTGGAAGCAACCTCTTCTATATATACATTGCCTGTATACAGGTTTCACTTAAGAATTACCCCCCCCCCTCCCATCCCCCCTTCCTACCTTACATAATTACATAATTACATGACGGTATCAAGGAAATTAGAGCTGTGTGAAGCAGTTTGTTTTTGTTGTTTTTTTGTTAAAATACATAAAATGTCATTTACAGTTATATGCGCTGTGTCGTACTTTCCGAATATAATCACAACAATTATATACGTTGTGTCGTATTTCCTGAATATCATCACAACAATAAAAAACGTTGTGTCGTACTCCCCGAATATCATCACAACAATAAAATACGTTGTGTCGTACTCCCCGAATATCATTACAACAGTAATATACGTTGTGTCGTACACCCCGAATATCATTACAACAGTAATATACGTTGTGTCGTACTCCCCGAACATCATCACAATAATTATATACGTGTTGTCGTACTTCTCGAATATCATCACAGCAGTACAACATGTGGAGTCGTACTCTCCGAATATCATCACAACAGAATATACGTTTTGTCGTACCTCCCGAATATCATCACAACAATAGTATACGTTGTGTCGTACCTCCAGAATGTCGTACCTCCCGAATATCATTACAACAGTTATATACGTTGTGTCGTACCTCCCGAATATCATCACAACAGTAATATACGTTGTGTCGTACCTCGCGAATATCATCACAACAGTAATATACGTTGTGTCGTACCTCCCGAATGTCGTACCTCCAAATATCATCACAACAGTAATATACGTTGTGTCGTACCTCCCGGATGTCGTACCTACCGAATATCATCACAACTGTAATATACGTTGTGTCATACCTCCCGAATGTCGAACATCCCGAATGTCATCACAACAGTAATATACGTTGTGTCGTACCTCCCGAATATCATCACAACAGTAATATACGTTGTGTCGTAACTCCCGAATATCATCACAACAGTAATATACATTGTGTCGTACCTCCCGAATGTCGTACCTCCCGAATATCATCACAACAGTAATAAACGTTGTGTCGTACCTCCCGAATTTCACCACAACAGTAATATACGTTGTGTCGTACCTCCCTAATATCATCACAACAGCAATATAAATTGTATCGTACCTCCCGAATATCATCACAACAGTAATATACGTTGTGTCGTACTTCCCGAATATCATAACAGCAATAAAATACGATATGTCGTACTCCCCGAACATCATTACAGCAATAAAATACGTTGTGTCGTTCTCCCAGAATATCATCACAACAGTAATATATGGTGTGTCTTACTTCCCGAATATCATCACAACAATAAAATACGTTGTGTTGTACTCCCCAAATATCATCACAACAATATATACTTTGTGTCGTACTCTCTGAATATCATCACAACAGTAATAAACTTATATCGTATTCCCAAATATCATCACAACAGTAATATACGTTGTGTCGTACTCTCTGAATATCATCACAACAATAATATACGTTGTGTCGTACTCTCTGAATATCATCACAACAATAATAAACGTTGTGTCGTACTCTCTGAATATCATCACAACAATAATATACGTTGTGTCGTACTCTCTGAATATCATCACAACAGTAATATACGTTGTGTCGTCTCCATGAATATCATCACAAAAGTAATATATGCTGTGTCGTACTCCTCGAACAACATCACAACAGTAATATACATTGTGTCTTATTATTGTTGTGTCGTACTCCCCGAATATCATCACAACAGTAATATACGTTGTGTCGTACTCCCCGAATATCATCACAACAGTAATGTATGTTGTGTCGTACTCCCCGAATATCATCACAACAGTAGTATACGTTGTGTCTTACTACCCGAATATCAACACAACAGTAATATACGTTGTGTGGTACTCCTCGAACATCATCAAACCATTAATATACGTTGTGTCGCACTCCCCGAATATCATCAGAATAGAAATATACGTTATATACGTTGTGTCGTACTCCCCGAACATCATCACAACAGGAATATACGTAATATACATTGTGTCGTACTCTCCGAATATCATCACAATAGTAATATACGTTGTGTCGTACTCCCCGAATATCATCACAACAATAATATACGTTGTGTCGTACTCCCCGAATATCATCACAACAGTAATATACGTTTTGTCGTACACCCCGAACATCATCACAACAGTAATATACGTTGTGTCATACTCCCCGAATATCATCACAACAGTAATATACGTTGTGTCGTACACCCCGAACATCATCACAACAGTAATATACGTTGTGTCATACTCCCCGAGCATCATCACAACAATAATATACGTTGTGTCGTACTCCTCGAACATCTTCGCAATAGTAATATACGTTATATACGTTGTGTCGTATACCCCGAACATCATCACAACAGCAATATATGTAATATACGTTGTGTCGTACACTCCGAACATCATCACAACAATAATATACGTTGTGTCGTACTCTCCGAACATCATCACAACAATAATATACTTTGTATCGTACTCCACGAATATCATCACAACAGTAATATACGTTCTGTCGTACTCCTGGAACATCATCATAACAGTAATAAACGTTGTGTTGCACACTCTGAACATCATCACAACAGTAATATACGTTGTGTCGTACACCCTGAACATCATCACAACAGTAATATACGTTGTGTCATACACCCTGAACATCATCACAACAGTAATAAACGATGTGTCGTATACCCTGAACATCATCACAACAGTAGTATACGCTATGTCGTACTCCCCAAACATCATCACAACAGTAATATACGTAATAATCGTTGTGTCGTACACCCCGAGCATCATCACAACAGTAATATACGTAATATACGTTGTGTCGTACTCCTCGAATATCATCACAACTGTAATAAACGTTGTGTCGTACTCCCGAAATATCATCACAACAGTAATATACGTTGTGTCGTACTCACCGAACATCATCACAACAGTTATAAACTTGTATCGTATTCCCAAATGTCATCACAACAATAATATACGTTGTGTCGTACTCTCTGAATATCATCACAACAGTAATATCCGTTGTGTCTTTCTCACTGAATATCATCACAAAAGTAATATACGCTGTGTCGTACTCCTCGAACATCATCACAACAGTAATATACGATGTGTCATATTACTGTTGTGTCGTACTCCCCGAATATCATAAAAACAGTAATAAACATTGTGTCGTACTCCCCGAATATCATCTCAACAGTAATGTACGTTGTGTCGTACTCCCCGTATATCATCACAACAGTAATATACGTTGTGTCTTACTACCCGAATATCAACACAACAGTAATATACGTTGTGTCATACTCACAGAACATAATCAAAACAGTAATATACGTTGTGTCGCACTCCCCGAATATCATCACAATAGTAATATACGTTATACACGTTGTGTCGTACACCCCGAACATCATCACAACAGGAATATACGTAATATACGTTGTGTCGTACTCTCCGAACATCATCACAATAGTAATATTCGTGAAATACGTTGTGTCGTAAACCCCGAGCATCATCACAACAGCAATATACGATGTGTAGTACTCTCCGAACATCATCACAACAATGATATACGTTTTGTCGTACTCCCCGAACATCATCACAACAATAATATACGTTGTGTCGTACTCCCCGAATATCATCACAACAATAATATACGTTGTGTTGTACTCCCCGAACATCATCACAACATTAATATACGTTGTGTCGTACTCCTCGAATATCATCACAACAGTAATATACGTTGTGTTGTACTCCCGGAATATCATCACAACAGTAATATACGATGTGTCGTACTCACCGAACATCATCACAACAGTTATATACGTTGTGTCGTACTTCCCAAATATCATCACAACAGTAGTATACGTAATATACGTTGTGTCGTACTTCCCGAACATCATCACAACAATAATATACGTTGTGTCGTACACCCCGAATATCATCACAACAGTAATATACGTTGTGTCGTACTCCTGGAACATCATCACAACAGTAATATAAGTTGTGTCGTACACCCCGAATATCATCACAACAGTAATATACGTTGTGTCGTACTCTTGGAATATCATCACAACAGTAATATACGTTGTGTCGTACTTCCCGAAAGTCATCACAACAGTAATATACGTTGTGTCGTACTCCCCAAATATCATCACAACAGTAGTATACGTAATAAACGTTGTGTCGTACTTCCCGAATGTCATCACAACAGTAATATACGTTGTGTCGTACTTCCCAAATATCATCACAACACTAGTATACGTAATATACGTTGTGTCGTACTTCCCGAATGTCATCACAACAGTAATATACGTTGTTTCGTACACCCCGAATATCATCACAACAGTAATATACGTTGTGTCGTACTTCCCGAAAGTCATCACAACAGTAGTTTACGTAATATACGTTGTGTCGTACTTCCCGAATATCATCACAACAGTGATATACGTTGTGTCGTACTTCCCAAATATCATCACAACAGTAGTATACGTAATAAACGTTGTGTCGTACTCCTCGAATATCATCATAGCAGTAATATACGTTGTAGTCCGGCAGAACCTTGCATGAGAGTGTATAGTAATTTTTTTGGCTAAAATGGTAGTCTATATATAGTTCTTTGATTTTATGCCGGATGACATTTTGTCATCATTAAGCATTTTAAAATAAACCAGATGACGTCCAATATGGCCGCCAATTTGCCCGAAATGCAATATTTGGTTGAGAATTACTAATAGGTATGACATTAAAGGACACTTTTGATGTATTTGATGTTAAAATGACAAACCGAGATGATATTTTGTCATTATTGGACATTTAGAAACAAATAAGATGGTGCCTGAAAGTGCCTCCAATTTACTCGAAATGTAGTATTTAGATAAAAATTACAATAAGGTATAAAAAATTTATACATGATAGTGTAGAGTAATATTTTATTGTTAAAATGATAATCTATATTTTGTTCTTTGATTTTGTTTTCAATTTACATTTTGCCATCATTGAGTATTTTACAGTAAACAAGATGGTGTTTAAAATGGTCGCGAATTCGCTTGAAAAGCAATATTAAGAGTAAAAATTTATATAAAATATAAAAATATAAAAAAAATCATATAAAAGGATAATTTAAATGTGTTTGATGTTCAAGTGAAAGACTGGAAGACGTTATGCCATTGAGCATTTTGAAATAAACAAGATGGATGCAACTTCCAAAATGGCCGCCAATTTGCTAGAAATACAATACTTAGATGGAAATTACTATTAACTATAAAACTATTCATACGCTTGATGTGTTTGGTGTTAAGATGACAAACACATTTGCAATAAAAAGCACATGGCCTTTAATATATCCGCCATTTTTCCACAAAGTTTGAATTGTTTAAATATTTAGCATCATTTTATGCCTTTATGTTAACATTTGATCATCTTTAATTGTACTGCAGAAGAAAATGTTAGCTCTGTTGGAACTATCTTAGGAAAATGCTTCGGTATCAATGCTTGGTGGGTCAGAATCATATGTATGTTTCCATGTACATACCTGTATGTGAGTTGTTGTTTTTTTGTATTTCCAACACAGGTTCAGAATCTGTTGTTAGTGGTAAAGTATTTAAAGTATGCATTGTTTTACAATTAACATCTCCTACCAATTTTAATGACTACTGAAATCTCATACTTTTTAAAACTATTCCTTTTCCGATAACATAATACCTTGCCACGTTATCGCAACCAGACAGCCCGTGGTTGTTATACTTATGTCTACAGTTCCTTACAGGTGATCCCCTTAGCACAGATTTATTAGGGTTTCCTGAAGATAATGATGAAGATAAAGTATAAATACATCAGTATCAATTGAAATTGCTGTAACAGTTATGCCTCTGTTTTGTTTATGTGCTGCTATGATCACTTGTGTGAGGATAGTATCTGCCTCCTCGTGTAATTTTAATGTCATCCCTTTTAATAAAAATACCATTATTTATGTCAATTGGTGTGTCAAATTGTCTTGTCTAATGCGAATAGAAACCAACTAAACGCAATAGTTAACAGCTTCATCATATTTTTCATGAAGTTCTGTTATCATAAAGTTGAGTTCTTATTTTATTTCGTGATCACACAGTAGTCGCAAAGGCATGTCTTCGATTTCCCATCTCTATTCATACAGATTTATTTGTTTAATTGAAAGTGTGAAAATTATCAGGAAAGACTTCCTTCTCATCAAAGAGTAAGCACACGTGTCAAAGGAGAACTAAAATTAAATCTTACTTTTCAATAAACTAATGTCCTGCTTTGAAAATAATAGGCTGATTACAATTGACATGACGCGACCTGTCAATCAAACCAACCATCCGATAAACTATTGACCAATCAGCGTCCAGATACGACGAGGCTTATCAGCCGATGTTGCTATCCGCCATGACCTCCGACAAGCTCCGACAAAGCAGCAATAGTCAATGTTGTTTTGAACATTAATTTCGCTTCTATTTTTATCGTTTATTTGACGATTTAAAATGGTGAAACGATGTCAATGGGGTCTTTGTGACTCCGACAGTAGATATCCTGAAAGACTAGCCGGGGGAGTGAAATTTATTCCATTTCCGAAACCGAAAACTAAACTGGAAAAATGCTTGAGATGGATAAAAGCGTGCGGGCGTCCTCACGATCAGCTGAATACAAACAAAATTAATGGAAATTACCACATGTTTGTTTGTACAAAGGTACGTTTTAACTTAAAGAATATAATCGTTGCGTAGCCGCTTTGTCAATCTATTTTAAACACAAAACGTCATATCCTTGGCCGGGTTTTTCCTGTTTTGCACCAATAGCTTTATTCGTTTTATTTTTGTTCAGAGGTCGAATCGCCATATTTGGCATTGGTAAATAACGACTTCTCGTTGACACTGATTATATATAGGAAGGTTACAAAATAATTCTGATTTATTAGAAAGTGTACACACCTTATTATGAAATAATGGGCCTCAATGGTGTGTATCTTGCAAAAAAAGTATAAAAACATTAATCATAAAGTGCTAAGTACTGTCAGACAAAACATAAAGATATCAATTAATGCGCATCTTGACAGTAGTCTAAAATAATAGACGTGTTATACAGGATCATCCAATCCCTAAGGATTTGACATATTAAAATTCGTAAATAAAATCTGTCAACGTACAATTATTTGGACTAATCTTGACAGGTGCTGTACCTAGTATAGATCGGACTCATGGAACGAAAATAAGGCAGTCATGATGAATATCATTAAAACATACACTTAGTTTTTTTTATAAGAATTAAAGAGATAATTTACGCCGCTTTACAAGAACAGTGTGCATCAGTGACTTGGTGAAGCCCGATCGAAATATGAATAATATGCGGCTTCTCATTCTTTCGCTGCGACCGGTACGTTGTCGCCTTTACAGTACATTCTGCATCATTTTTTTCCACAAACACATTCACTGATGCAAAGTAGCTCTCATTTGCATACTTTCTGCCTTGAATTCGTTGCCTAAGAGTTGGAAGATACGGTAAAAAGCTTTCGCCAAAATCACTCGGTAAACAATGTAAACTTCGTGAGGTCGCCATTTGGTTTATGCGTGTCGGAGGTCATCTGGTTGCGTGGTCACGTGACGAGTGGGTGGAGCTACTCTGGGAATCGGGTCGTGTCAATTTTAAGTTGGCGAATTTGAATTTGTAACAAAATGTAAATTAAAGGTGTAACATGTTATAAAGGTATTAGGTTCACTTTTGCTAACTAAGCATTAAATAGTTACATCACGCACACAAATACAGTCGTTTTGATATCTAAAGTAAATATAATATTTTGTTGAACAGATAGAAATATGTGAAATGTCAAATTGTCTTAGTTTATTCATAAAAATGTATAGGTACTATTGGATGTATTGTATTCTACGTCATGTAGGTAGTTGTTAACTATTATTGTCTATTAGAAATATATTAACGACTTCTAAAAGTAGTACTAGAAGCTCCATTACCCGGTGCTCGATTAAACGGTTGACATCAGCCAGTAGGTCTGTGAAATAATTCAGTGATGTATATTTGAAAATGTCGACAATACACCCTTATTTCTGATATGTATATGAAATTTATTTTGTTTAAATATCTTATTTTTCAGGATGTATCGATTCTTGTTCATTTCACAAACAGAAGTTTGGAGCCTCAAACAGACAATATTCTTGTTGGATATGCTAGCAGTAGCAATTACTTAATAAGCTGCAATGAAATTCCAAGTGCCGGAGTAACTTTTACACCAAACAATGCATTGGCTGTTACGTAAGTATACGATTGTCGGATGTCGTAAATCTCAACAAAATTACATTTCGAATATTCCATAATTATATATTAATTATGATAATATGAATGCTTAGTATATTATAAGTTTGGATTCTATGAAAAATTAAGATATTTGAATATTGCAATGTCATATTGTTTTGCATCTATTCATTTACTATGGTGTACTCTCTGCAAGTTTTATGATTACAGCAACATGTATAAATTAAAAAGAAAATGTACTGAAATGTCGGCTGCGAGGTTTTCTAATATTTTTAAAAGCTATTTATAATGAAAAAAGGACATAATTAATTATGCAGTATTACTTGAACATATACAGTTCATCGTTGTTTACACAAACATACAGTACATGGCATTATGCATGCCTGCTTTAAATGCTACGTTACCCATTTTGTCATATGTTTATATATTTTACAAAGTATTCTCAATATCTTTAAATGAAACGATGTCTTCATTGGCAGTGACGATATATCAATTCGCATCACATGCATTACATGTTTGTCAGAATATACTAACTATTTTTTAGGAATGAAAGGGGCTGGTATTAGTTTATAGTGTCTATCTTACAGTTTGTCGACAGTAACAGAGAAATCTGCCACGCCTTCGTTTACAATATCGTCGGGCCTCTACCGTATTTCTACTTTAGTCACTACAGCTGATGTTGGAGAGACACTATCATGGGATATTTCAATTCCAGGTTTGTTATTTATATACACGTTTTGGGTGCATAAATGTTCCGTCTGTTTCGTTACACAAGCCATAACGCTGAAATGAAACTTAGAAAATACTGTAGGATTTTAACATTTGTGGACTTTGACCAAAATTTCACGGTTGCTACATCAAAAATGTTATCATGATTGTTGCAACCAAATGCAATGCATTGTTTTCTTAGTAATGACCGTTTAATAGCACTTTGACATTCGCGTTATGCAATTGACTTTAGATATGATTATCCAGTTTGTTGGTTAAGTACAATATACAGCTACGTTTTGAGCAGGTTACAGTTTAACTCGGTAAACGGGTATCCTGTTTTATTTTGATGAGCTACATAATGTTCAAAGCAGTCGAAATACGAATGCATTGATTTTTCTCGGACGGGTATTGTGATTGTTTTCGCTCCTTTCCTGACTATATCTTAAGGATTACAGATCGTACTAGTACTCGTGTTCATTAGATATTTTAAAGCTAATATACTTTCTTTGTTCTCGCACTGAACTATGGCTAGCCTTGTTTTGGCAAAAATATTTAGTCCAGTTTGTTCACATGAGTTCATTACCATTATTAGGAATGTATCAATCGGGATTTGGTGGCCATACCCATTCACATATTCAAACTAAACAGTAACATTATTGGAATAGCTTGTTGACTCCCTTTGTCTTTTTTCTTTCTAAAGAATGCAACTTTTGTTTTTGTCGGCAATTTATTCCATATATAATTAGCGTCTTTAAAAAAAGCAAGTTATTTTTTAAATATGATTTTGTTTATCCCAGAGCTACCATCATTTATCGGTTCATATATGTCGACCGCATTTAATTGAGGTTTTAAAGTAAAATTGTTGGAATAACATGGAAAAGCGATGTAAGAGAGCTTTGTATTGGTTTAGTATTGATCTTTTGTCTACCCATTTAACATTTATCTACCCATACTTGCGTTTTAAATGCGTTTTTATGTATAATTTCTATTATGATGTAGCTATTTTATCACGTTTGCAGAAACGCATAAAAAGTCTTAATACATATGTGTAATATTTATTTTGTGAAACGTTCCCCATCCAGTAAAATTTAGCCTATTGCACTGTATTTCAGATAATAATTACCTCGACCCACAAATCTGCACAGCTTATGGAGGAACCGATAAAAGTAAAAGCAAGACAATCATAACAGACGGGTACGTATAGATTCCATGGCTCTTAAAATTCAGAAAGAAGTTCCATCAATTTGGGATAACGGTTTTCCAGTGAACTGGACAAGGGATAACTGTTTTGATAACCGTCATCCCAAAGGGACGGAAATTACCTTTTTGAACTGAAAATGCTATGCAATATTTTTCATGCGTACCGCACACATTGAAAAATTATTTCTATTTAAATGATTATTTTATCTTTACCATGATTGCTTTTAAGACGTCAACTCGTCATAAATAATTCCAACGTCACAGCAGGGTAGGACGAAAATTATGTGCCCTGTAAATATATGCGGAAATCATTGTCTGGTATCTATCGTTAGCGGAAAGAATTTTAGTGGGAGTTTATCGTATATCGCGTCTTGTTCATTATTTTGGTTGAAAATATGTATTTCCGTATGTCGACGTTTTACGTTCAGTATTCTGTTCATACAACTGTATAGTACAACGATCGTGTATAGGAAGAGTTCATTTATATGAAATGTATGTTTACGTTCATCGATCTATGATGCTTGTTACAAACTGCGAATCTCTCTGAATCGAGAGTAGTGTTATAGGTTCTCGGATGGTCAAATTGCCCCGTGCCACACTAGGAAATATTTTGGGTAAATTTGTAATCGCTTTCACGACACGTAACCAGCAGAGAGATCTGCATATGATAGTGCGCTTGTTTAAGAATTTAAATGTGTTGATATGTTTATTCATACGCCAGTCTTGCGGTAGCTTACGGTAGAACGTCCGCATCGCATGCGAAGGTTATAGTTTGATCCCCGATTGGGTCATACCAAAGACTTGAAAAATGATATTAGAAGGTTCATCGCTTAGCGCTCAGTAATTCCGGTATATTTTAGGTTTGGTCAACTGGTGTCGGTTTGTGACTGGGTGGGGTATCGTACTATGTGTCTGCGGCACTTCACTGTGGCGCCACTCCGAATACTATCTCGAATAGACGCTGATGTTAAAATAGACATACATTTTCATTAGATGTTTTTTCATTCAATATGTTCATTTAGGTTTATACATAGATAGTGAGCCTAGACTCGGGTTTTCCTGATGGCATACTTGCACATCATGTCTTTTTATGCCGTAAAACATCTATACTCTCCATTCACTTCTTTCCATTCATTCGTGTTTTAAAATTATTCTAATATGCATTTGGTGGAAACAAACGTATTACGACAGTATATATTATAGGATTAAATTCATTTTTTCTGTTTTTTATGCATGTGTAAAGAATTTCGAATCACGCACAAATCAAATAAAGTCCTAAGGACTTTATGTCAGATTTGTGTCGCATTCTTTACACATGCATAAAAAACAGAAAAAAATGAATTTAATCCTTATAATTCCAATCCTGATGATTATATTTAATTTGAGACTCCTCAAGTGAATGAAAACAACAAAACAAAAATAACTATACGCTGCAAATTATCACCTCTGAACTGGTTGACAATAAATTCTCGAGACCTAATATTCAATAATATCGTAACGGCTATTGTTTCCATTACCAGATGTTCTCTGTAACATTAGTTGGTTTATTGTAAAATGACGAAATATTTTGCGGTGAAAAAAATTAAACACGCTTGTTTTTAAAAAATATGTCCATATTTACGAAGGTCATATAAATCCACGGTCATTGATTGAGAATCCGAATTTGGAACGTTTTAAACGACTTACGTGCCAGGTTTGTGTATTAACATTCGTCATTGTCTCACGATCGTCTGCTTCTGAACTTCAACTACATGTTTTTATTTCATTTTTCCTGTAGAATAGATTGGTCTGTGGAAATTTATCAACGACTAGTATTCACGTTCGGTAAACCAGGGTTGTGTTCAATGGTATACCATAACATACTAAATGTGATCATTTCATGACCTACTTCATTTATTTCTCAAAACATCTGATGGTCTGGTTGAGACGCCCTGTTAAATCGCTGAACCAACGAAATCTATAAAACAATAAACCGATGAAAACAGCTAGAACTATATCTAACATTTGTTTTTTGCTGTATTTTATTAGTAAAATAAGCGTTGAACGGCAATGAACGTCATTTTTAAGTTCGTATATTGTTAAACCGACCATTAAAATGTCGATACTTTCTTTACGAGAAACGTAAAAGTAGTCCGGTTCCAGGGTTTTATCGAAAAATAAAAGTCTTTAAAAATAACGTTGTCCAATGAAAATGCTTTAAATACATATATGTTAACGAGATTGGAATTATAATGTCTTGAAAAATATTTGATAAAACTTGGTATTTGGTTGTATGCATAAAGAAATTCTTAATAAATATCACGTATGAGTCTGGTTGCCTATTTTCTCTATATAGAGTGTGAATCCATGAGTGGCACGTGTCTCGGTCTTTGAATAAATATCAATCTGATTTGTGAAAATTATTTTAAAATACATTCAGTATGAAAACAGTTTGCCAAGTATTTCATCTCCTGGGCACGTGCAACATTTGATCCATTCCAAGTTGTTTATGTGTTCTGTAAATATTAAAATGTGTAAGAGATTTAACCAGCTAACCGTATTGTGTGGACACCTACCGTTTTTGAAATATAGATGTCTCTTCTAAATAGTGTTCATATCGTAGATTTATACTGATGTCAATCCGCCAATATTCATTTTCAGGTGTACTGTTAACGATAGTTTAGTCCTCAGCTTTAACGAATCTGCTGCTGTATCGTCGAATAACAGAAAGAAGTATTATACTAGTTTCTACGTGTTCAAGTTTTATGACAGCGATGACATATACATAGTGTGTAATCTTCTAGTATGTCCAATGGCTACTCCGTGTTCATTTGTAAGTAAATACTAAGCAAAATTTCACAGTTTCAACCTTAAAAGGAAAATAGGATCAATGGCATTACGACATTATCTTCTGCGTCGGATTTGTGTCTGGATTTCCAACTTATTTAGGCATACTCGTATCCAATTTTCCACTATCCATAAATAAACTGTGTGTGTTGCCTACCATAAAGTGAACTCGAGAGGGGGCAATGGAGATTGCTCAATTTTTGATTGTACGTATAATTATGGCACATTGTTATATATAAATTCCGTTTTTCACTAAGATCGAATCTAATGTAAATACTGTCCAATACATTAATAGAATATCATATATTGTACACGACTGACATAAAAGAAGTTAAATAATGTTTCCTTACTTAAGGTACACTTATAGCCCCATTTATACCCAGAATATAAATATTAAATCTCGTTAACTGATCGTACACCTGGACCGGATTACTGCTCGATCAATACTGTGTTTAGCTATTACAGTCAAACCTGTGTAAGCGGTCATCTCTATTAAGCAGCCACTTGCCTTAAGCAGGCACATTTGCTATTTTCCATTGCTATGTTTTTAGAGCAAATTAATCTGTATTTAGCAACCACCTGTCTTAAAGGGCAACGCTTGCTCCTTCCCTTGACTTCGCTGCTTAAGACGGGTTTGACTGTATATAAATCCAGGGAGTCTTTAGATTTCAGATCTCCACCCGGTCACAGTATCTGTGATAAACATATGTGATTGCGTATCGTTGTCGTTCATATCTGACTGTTGATTCAAAGAAGGTAAGTTATCAGTTGCATAAGAGTACTGTTTGACCTTTGATAGACAAAAGATATGACGTCAAACATTCGAGATGAAGCGGAATATTTCGACAAGAAACTGATCGATTTCTTTATACAGATTTGTAACTGACTGGACTTTAAACTCACGACGTTATTTTATGTTGTAGTGTATGATGACAGTGTTGTGGTAGTCGATGAAGTTGTACTTTATGATGTATGCTGTATTCTATGATGTATGCTGTATTCAATGATTTATGATCAAGCACACACATATAATTTTCAGACTTGCCCAGCACCTGGTAGAAGGAGAAGAAACTCCGATTATGTTGTCAACGATTCATCAAAACACCTCCAGATAACAGATCACATTCGTGTTCGATCTTATCCGCTGAAGGCCTTCAAAGAAAAGCAGCCAACCAAGGTAAATGCATTTATTCTTTATTATAGAAAGCATTACATAAAGAAAGTTTACACTGGTTTATGGATTTATAAAACGTATAAGATATAACAACAAATCTTGAGTGCCTCATGGAAGATTTAACACTTGTTCAAATGAATTCTCTTGTTAAATGAAGGCTTTATTTTAATTAAGATTAAACTATCGAACACGACTGTTAATATAATATTATTTTGCGTTAAACGGTATTGAAATAATAAAAAACATAGTTTTCCGATTTTACATTTTATGTTTGGGTATTGTTTCAAGTGATTATCCTCCGATATCCAATCACATCCGTCCGTATGTCCCATCATTCCTGCGCGGGTCGGAAGAAAAAACATCACTAAGGCAGCTTTTCGCAGTTTTGACCCAATTCATTGAATCATGCTGTTGAGCAAGTTCTTGACCTGAACATTTGCATATGATGGTGGGACTCTGAATAAAATAGTTTTATTTGAGTTATGATGCCATTTTCTTTAACAAACACTTTTCATTAGACCAACAACCTTGCGGACGCAACAGTTCTTACAGTTTGGAGCTGATCGAAATGAAACTTACTGTACAGTATGTGCATGGCCTAAACAGGAGCCAGTGGCCTTGTTCCGAATAGATAGATTGTTACTGAATTATGGCACTTAGATATGTTTAGCGAATAGATATTGAGTAACACCACTTAACTATATTGTATTTTCTTAAGATTCATTTCACCATTCCCCAACACCCTGCAGAATTTCCTGCTCATCCGTTTCTCTTTTTTTTTACTTTATTGTTTAACCTTTTAGTTTTTATTGTATTTCAACATCGCATGTCTACTCACTATATTTTTTAGCATAATACTGTTTTCACACAATACAATGTTTGAGTAACCACATCAACATAGATATAAACATTTATTCTATTTTTAGTCCGTCATTTTTGAAAAAAAACGAAGAGCTATTGTCATGGCTATTGTCATGGCTTTGGCCTCGGCGTCGTCGTCGTTGTCGTCCGCCTGGTAAAGTTTTGTGTTCAGCTCAGCTTTATCTCGGTTTCTGAATAAACTACTGATGCTATGGCGATTAAATTTCATAAACACATTCATAATAACAATATATATAACTTACCTAAATCTCCATATTTTGGGCTCTAAAACCTTAGGTTAAAGTTTTTTGTTTAGCTCGTGTATGGTTGGGATGGGGGGTTAAATCAATTTTATTGTTCAATCATATTTGATTCTGTAAACTGATCACCATCAACTAAAAAACAATTACACGACTGACCTTGACCTATTAAATGGACTTGGTTAAAATTGCATTATCGGGCCGATAACGCGTTATTTTTTACGAGCCCAAAACTGTTATTGGGTATTTATATGAATTGTACATGTAAATGTATCTAGATTGATAAATAGATTATAGATGGAAATAACTTGTATCATTGTTTGAATATGCCAGGCCCATTGTCTCCTAACTATTTGCTACCTGCCCGAGCCCATCCAAGACCCCCTCCCGCCCCCACACCCATGCTTCTCACACCCCCATTATTAAATCAAATACTTTACCTTATTTCAACTTTGTAATTGACCCCAAGACAGACCCCACCCCCATTTTTTTTAAAATATTTGTTTTATTTTAAATCAAAATACTTTGCCCAATTTCAACTTTGTTACGGACCCAAAGGACTGCCCCTCCCCCCCCCCCCCCCCCCCCCCCCAAATAAAATTAAGTACCCCATCCCTGGCCTACTTTTATCCCCCACCCTCCCCTATAGTAATCGTCCGTTCGTCCGTCCGTCTATCTGTCAGTTATTTCCTGTCCGGTCTGTAACTTTGTCATGCATAGATGGATTTTGTTCAATCTTGCTACAAATGATCAACATCACATGACGACGTGTCGCGAGTAAAACCCACACCCGTACCTCAAAGGTCAAGGTCACAGTTTGAGTTTGTGTGAGATTTTGTGTCCGGCCTGTAACTTTTGTCATGCATAAATGAATACTTTAAATACTTGCTATAAAAGATCAACATAACAATTAATCAGCATGACATGACGACATGTCACGCGTAATACCCACATGCGTACCTCAAAGATGAAGGTTACACTTTGAGATTGTTTGACAACACTTTCTGTCTGTTTGAGATTTCATGTCCAGTCTGTTATTTTGTCTTCTAAATTTTAAAAACACTAGACTCAGTTGACATAATTAAGTGTCGCATGTAAGACCCAGAACCTTCCTCAAAGGTCAATATCACACTTTCAATTTGTTTGGTATTGCGTGTCTGATCTGTAACTTTGTCTTTTAATTTGGCTCAATTGATCAAGATGACATGACGACGTGTCACGCGTAAGACCTAGTCCTGTACCTCAAAGGTCAAGGTCACATTTTGAATCTGTATGACAACACTTTCGAGTCTGTTTGAGATTTCTTCAAGTCCGTGCTGTAACTTTATCATACACGATGGATTTCAAAAACTCTTGGCTCAATTTATCAATTGATCAACATGACATGACGACGTGTCACGTTAAGAACCAGAACCTTACCTTCAGGTCACATTTTCAGTGTTTGTTTGATCTTTTATGTCTGGTGTGCAATTTTGTCTTACATGGAGAGATTTTATAATAGCTTGATCCAAGTGATCTGCATGTCATGATATGTCACCTGCATTTACCTGTAAAAATACCCAGACCGTTAATTCAGATCTCAAGGTCAATTTTACATAATGGTCAAGGTTACGCGTTGATATAAAAACATGAAATTGCATGTTGAGTCTGAAACGTCAGTCCATTACTCTTGATATTCATGGATACATCGATACCTATTATAAAATATATTGTTATTTTCAGAGACCATTTTAGGGGGCATGCGACACTTTCCAGTGACCTTTCTTGTGTTTTTTAAATTTTGTTTTGTTTGAAATGTAATACTATTCTGCTCCTTTGATACCAACTGCACCTTTTCAACTTTATAACCAACCCCAAGACACCCCCTTCCATCCACCCCACCCCCAAAAAATTTAATAAAAGATAGTATTAAATTAAATACATGTAACTTAATAACTTTGACATAGTGTATATTCTACCCTAATAGTCCTACTTGAACATACATCTATCTACTATTTTGCTAATATGAAAGATGGTTTTATTCATATAGATATGTCCGTTTTTCTGCTAGTATATTATAATATACTGTCCTCTGATAAAGGCTAGAATAGACAGTAATTGATTTTTATAAACTAATCACCCTCATGTTTATAAAGTTTACTTCACTGAGTTTGACCTACTTTGGAAAAAAGACAAGCGTCTGTACCCGCTTGCGGTGCTCTTATTATACATCCTGATACCCACACTCAATAAAACCTATTATATACAGCTGAACGCTTTACATTTTTACTGTTTATACATTTTCCAGGTCCAGCATTTCTCAACATCGCCGGGTTAGTAAACATTGCCAACATACTTGTTCTCATATACCACTAACGTATTGAAGGCGTCGCCATCTGAAAGAAGTTTCACCATGGATGTCTCGCGTTGTTTACATAGCTTGACATCAATATGCCATGAAATAGTTGTAACAGTTAGGGACTTTTCACTGCCAAGCTTATTTATATGTGACATTGACGTTGGCACAAACAATAAACTGTGTTTATCAAAATAAGTTTTATGTTCAGCCCATTTAAATACAGTATTTAATACATACTGATTATAAGACATCTGGTTGTATTATTGGAATCAATAGAAGTCTTACTATCCTTCCATAAGTAACTTGCATACTTGCTGCCATGAAAATTTCCGATCGGACTAGAACTGAACCTTCCATATTAAGAATCTTCCAATATAGTAATAACTTGTGTATCATACAACTTCATCTCACAGACCACCAAACATAATATACTGAAATCCGTTCCACAAGTAACGTATATTCATACACCAGGCAGAAGGTTGCAATCTCAAATCTGTTAACATCATTATATACATTATAATTCACGGACACGTGCAGTGCACGTGCATGATTTTTTGAAATGCTTCGACCGAAATGTCAAAATTCACAATTGTATCGGTATCTCGTACTATCAACATTTTGCAGCGATTACCGTGAGGCACATACTACCAACATTTTGCAGCGATTACCGTGAGCCATATGGACATCTTCTACCTTGAACCATTTAAGCATCTGTGAGAAGCCAAAGATACAATTAAAAAAGCTCATAAGTTAACCAGGTCTGGAATAAAATTGCCAACGTTCACAAACATGTATTGTTAGCTCGATTATTCGGACAATAAAGATAGATATTCTACTCACCCAGGCGTCGGCGTTGCACTTTGGTCAAAGTTTTGCATGCAAGTCCCTATATCAGTAACCATTCCATATATTGTCATGAAATTTTACAAAAAGCCTTCCCAGTCACCAACCCTACTACAATAATTAAGTCAGATAATTCTTGCACAAATATAATACAAATTATTGCCATTATTTGACTGAGAAAATCTGGTTAAAGTTTTGCGTGCAAGTACCACCAAATCCATATCTCAGTTACCATTGCATGTATGGACTAAGTTAGATAACTCTTGCACGAATATAATGCAAATATTGCACTAATGAGTTTGGTTAAAGTTTTGCTTGAAAGTACTGTCGATTCTATATCACACCAACCGCTCAATGTATTTGTTTGAAACTTTACGTATGGCTTTGAGTCATGAAATAAACTTAATTAATCAAGTCGAATAATTCTTGCCAGATTCTTTTGCAAGTTAGGGCCTTTGTATTGCTTAGAAATTTTATAACTCAGTAGTCACTGTATGTATTTGATTAAAACTTAATACAAAATATTGCAGTTACAACACTTACTAAATTTTGTCAATTTTGTAAGATAAACAACTCTTACTTGCATGGATTTGTCATCAGTCTCAATCAAATTTGTACTTCTGTGACAAATATTCGAATAGCCGAGCGCACTGTCCCTTCGACAGCTCTTGTTTTTCATTAAGGTCGAGTTGTGTAGCCAATGGATATTAGTGCAATTGATCTGACCCTAATTGTCAATTGAACAAGTTAAAATCATCGATCGAAATTGTTTCAAGTGCCACCATTTTCCTTACACAGCCGGTTTGTGTTCCGAATGTCTAGTGGGCTGAGCGATATTCGTTCTTTCGTTTGGTAAATTCTTGGTCAAGATTGGAAATATAAACGTTATATATACAAATTCACAAGGATGAGATATAAAAATAATGCAGGTAACCGATTGGAACTTTTGCTTATTATATTTAAGTCAGAAGTTTTCCACGGTATAAAAAAATAATATGGACCGTATAAACGAGCCATATTGTCGTTTTTAAAGT